>JAOQMQ010000196.1:11193554-11214491 GCA_027563845.1 Erythroxylum subrotundum
TTACATAAACGAAATACATGCATATATGAAAGGAATACCTCATAATATATTATTAACAAATCATAATGTTAATACATAAATCATAAATATCCATTGGCCTAGGGCACACTACTAACAAGACCTACGTGCGGGTAGGCATTGGTGACTTGGAAAACACATCAACAGTCACATGAAAATTGTAAGTGATGTGGCACATGATAACGTGGCGAGATCAACTTGAAGATCACATTGGAGATTCATCAAATCTACGAGATAAAGACCATGTGGGAGAATCATCTGAAGATAGTGGAGATCTTCAAGGATATGGACACAATCTTCCAAGTTGGCATGTAATCTTTATTTGATTAGATTCTGATCTAATGTAGGCAATTAGAAAAGTCCTAAGGGAAAGGGGATGTCTTCTCATTGGTCGATATGATGCATTATAATCTTTAGTTGATATGATCAACTAGGACTGTGGAGATCCTTAAAGATCTTGAACTTGCTTTTCAAGCAAAAGGAGCCTATAAATAACTCATTAGAGTTGAGAGCTAGGAATTCAACCATTGAGTCATTCACTCATTGATAGGAATTACTCAAAGGAGAGAGCTTTGAGAGTTGGGGGGTGTTCTCATTGTAAGGGCTTCGAGTAGGAAGTTTCTTGTAAATGCTTTGAGAAGAAGGTACTTGTGTGCGCATAAGGTGTTCGAGGGCTAACGGAATTGTTCGGTGACATTCATGTCAAAAGGATGAATCTTGCTTAAACGGACCAAAGCAGGATTGTCGTGCGAAGGTAGGCGCGACTTATGGTAAAAGTTCGAGTCCAAAGTAGATCTTTATGATAGTTGGTATCAGAGCCAATCTAGAGCGATGGTTGGTGTAAGTAATCTGACGGAAATGGTTACCAGAATAGAGGCAATTCTTGAGTCTCTAGCCCCGACGGATGAGAGAGTAGTCCCTTTGTTGGAATGTATTGCAGTCTTGGAGAGGGAGTGTCAAAAAACTATGAGAGCGCTCGAGGAACAGATGAAGGCTCATAAGGAGATAAGCTATGATCTGTTGGTGCTCAAGTATGCGATGACAAGGCACGAGACGGGTGTTTGAGTGGAAAGCACTATGGTGAAGGTGTAAGAGCCATAAGTTTTCGATGGCAAGCAGAGTGCCAATGAGCTCAAACATTTTCTGTGGGACATGGAGCAGTACTTTGCAGCGGCAAAGGTGGCGGACTCAGAGGTGTTAATCACAGCAACGTACATGGTGGGTGATGCCAAGCTATGGCGGAGGACGAGGACCTCTAATGTCATCAATGCGGGCAAACCTCCCATTGATACGTGGGACAAGCTAAAGAAAGAGCTAACAGACCAGTTCCTACCCAGCAACACTTCATGGCTCGCGAGGGAAGCTTTGAAGGGGTTGAAGCAAGATGGCTCAATGAGGGAGTATGTGAGGAAGTTCACAGCGGTGATATAGCACCCACTCTCATAGTGCATATCCTCGAACATACCGACGATTTTCAAGAACATACTCTACTAGGGTGGTATGCTAGAACAATCAATCATTCATGACCATTAAAAACTTTTCACGCATTACACGCATATTTCACAAAACCACTAATCAAATTAGGCCGATTTTTTCATAAATATCATAATCACAATTATTATTACACTCATTGATCAACTTCATTTACAAGCATTGCCAATTTGGAAAGTCATTACAAAACAAAATTATTCAAATACACGTGGCACAATAATTGCGGAATACATTCTTTAATAGAAAAAAAATAGAAAAATCTATGCAAATATGAACTGATCCTGACTTCTATCTCTTACTCGATTGCAGTGGCTAGATTCCAATTTATCTAACTGGAGATCTTCTCCAAGCCTGAAAAATGTTACAAATTTTGAATTGAGTTTTGCGAACTCAGTGAGTGGACCATCCTCGATGGCTCACTTAATCACGTAACACATCAACTCATACAATCACATATTTCACATCATTTCACTTATCATCATGTAACATTACAAAACTCTTTTGTTCACAATTTTCACATTTCACATTCAAAGCAGTCAAGCAGTTCATTTCGATCATTTAAAACATACATATCAATTATATATGCAATGCACATGAGACTCTCTTCCAATTGTTATTGTCGTGACCGAGTGCCTTTCTACTGGCCCATATCCCTTATGGATACCGGTTTTGTTTCAGATATTGTCTCATATCCCTTGTAGATACCGGGCACATTAACAACTGAGCCTGTGGCTCTTGTGTATATTCTGAGCTTTAAATTCTTTCAGACTGGTCACTCTGATCACAAATATCTTTATGTTATCATGCATTCATGTAATGAAATGCATCACATGTATTCAATCAATCAAATGTGCTCAATATTACACATTCGAATTCACTATCACAATTTCATTCACATTTGTCATCGGACCTTGGTCCGACATTCAACATATATATTGAGAATTACTTATTTCGTCAAATTCACATTCAATGAGCACTTCCAATATGAATTTCATGCATCAAACGCCTCGGACAGTCAATGTCTAAAATCAACACAATCACATTTACATAATAATTTAATATAGAATTTAAAACAAACAATTAATCAAGTGAAGACATCTAGGTTGACTAACAGTATGCTCCATATTAGCATTAGCGTCCATGATCGGGAAACATCTGAATGTAGACGTTCTATCCTATATATCAGCATCATGCAATACACATATTGCACACATATTATTAATTGCAAAATCACATAAACATTCAATCGTACACATATGCATATGTGATATGTATAATGCATGCTTAATTTGACTATTCCGGGTATGTTTCCTTTATTCACATCTCATGATCATTCATACTTCAAAACTCATATATGTCTAATTTAAACTTAGGTTTACACCTCAATGAAACAAATTTATTCTAAGTTCATCACTCAATCATATACTAAGGTTCATAACTCAATACACTTGATTATTATAATACCATCAATCAATCATTCACCAATATTATTCTAATATTATATGATCACACAATATCCAAACTCTCATTCATTCTTACTTGATACACATTACTCATCTCCTGGCAATCATATTATCATTTTTAAGAACACTTTTATATCATTAACAACTGATAACTTCCAATTGGAGATATATTCATATATCATATATTGCAAAACTTGATCTTCCTAAGTTCATTAATCAACCATTTACCAATACATTTTCTAGTGAATTCAGATGATAATGAATTTTGTTGGAGAGGAAGGAAAATGTGTGAGTAGCTTGTGGTTCAAATTTCAAGTCAATCGGAGGTCCGGAGAACAAGTTATGGTCAAAAGAGTGAAGAGTGTCGAAAGCTGTCAAACAACAGTGCACCTTCACTATCACGATCCTGCACTACCTGATGCTTCTTCTCTGTCACGATCGTGCACTAACTGATGTTTTCTAGCGCGATCGTGCACTACCTGATGCTTCCTATCTTATACAAACATCATTCCAACTTTTCTCAAAAACATATTTTCGGATCAATTTTGCATGGCCATTTTGACAATGAAAATGAAGTATTTAGGCAACAAATTCTTCTAAACAAATGTTCCCATATATCTTAGGTTTCTATCGACACTAAGTTCACACAATTTGGTTTATTATTCTGCAAGTTATACACAAAATACTTCAGACTGTACTCACACCATGACAGTACATAATACTCAACTTCAAGACAAATTTTTGAAACTCTTAGAGACAAAATTAAAATTCAATTACTTCATGAAAATTGTAGCCATATGTCTCTAATTTAATCTAAACCTAAAATAATCCCATTTTAATAACTACAGATCAAGATATGGACAAATTACAAATGCATGTTCAGTGAAAACACTCCATTTAACATATTCCTACACACTTCATCATTTTCATCCAAAACTCATCAATCAACTATTTACCAATCATTTCCTAGTGAATTCAGATGACAATAAAATTTGGTGGAGAGGAAGGACAATGTGTGAGGAGCTTGTGGTTCAAAATTCAAGTCAATCGGAGGTCCGGAGAAGGAGTGAAGGGTGTTGAAAGATGTCAAACAACAGTGCACCTTCACTGTCACGATCATGCTTGTGCACGATCGTGAAACTCCTGATGATTCCTCTCTATCACGATCATGCTCGTGCACTACCTGATGTTTCCAAGCACGATCGTGCACTACCTAATGTTTTCTTACTCACGCATCATCAACTTTCTGCACATGTTCATCTTCATTTCCACTTTCATTTTACTTCTAACTATCACCTTAATTCTTCTCATTTCAAGACACCACATTACTTCCTTTTTCATTAGCATCAAACTCATTTTAACTCATCTCTATAACACTCGAAAAGATCCACGGTGATACACCAAGAAAACAGAACATAAAACCCATTATCTATCAAAATTTTCTGCACTTTTTTCCTACACTATCTTTAATGATCATTCTAACTCAAATCATCTCAGCAACAACTTATGAAATATTGATCATCATCATATGTGTAAAAGCAAGAGATAAACATACCCAGGTTTTCTCATTCACGTTTCAGCATGTATCCATCCTCATTTTATAATCATTTAACTATTAACTGTCATCAAAACATGTTTCATTCATCAAATAAAGAAAAGTATTGCTTTATACTTGTTTACTCCAAGATCTTCAAATAACCCTTAACCTTAGCTTCTCCAGTATCATTCGATCATCAACATTCAAAGATGGTAGGGTTGGGTCTTTACTGAAAAAAATGAAGAAGACAATAAAACAATAGTAGCAAATGGAAGGTGAAAGTAATCTTCAACGTGGATGGGAAAGTGAGTATCGGGAATGAAGGCAAATAAAGAAGATGAAGATGAGAGAAGGTAACGAAGAGAGGAGTAAACAGTAAGTGAAAGACCAAAATGAGAGTGGGTCTTTCACTTAATAAAAATCGTGGATTAAGACAAGTAGTGTGGCAAGTGACACTTATCACTTGCCACATGTCACTTTCTCATGGTCCTCTTTTGGTCTTTTAATAAGCTAGTCCATTTGTGTCCCAATTCTAATCCAATTGACCCCCAATATTAAATGACATATGTCATTAAATCCTCATATCATTCATCAAAATTTCTACTGCCATCTGACACTTATTTCTACTGTCATTTATTAATTGTTCTGTCACTTGGCATTTTTTCTAGTCTAAAAATATCCATAATTTCAAAAAATTCTCAAATTTTACCAAAAATTCTAAATCAGTAATTTAATTTACCAGATCAATTTTTAAGGCAAAATATTCACTATCCATATCATAATCACATTAAAACAATCATTTATACCCGAAAAATGTCAAATGAGTGTATGAACAAATCATTGAAATGTGTGCAATAATCAAATTCACGTATATGTATGTTATATTATACATGAGCATAAAGTGCATTTCTTAATTTTCTCATTGATATCTCTCATGTACAGTATTTTAGGGTTCTAACCCTTAGCATGAGAAAACGGGATGCTACAGGTGATGTTGGACCATGTCGGAGGATGAGAAGTTGTTCAACTTCATTAACGGCTTGCAAGGTTAGGCACAAATGGAGCTTCGGAGGCAAAATGTGAAGGACCTCCCTAGCGCAATAGCGGCGGCAGATGCCTTGGTAGATCTCCAATTGCCACCACTAACTCGACCCAGCGGAGAAGGCAAGAAAAATGGTGGAACCCGAGATGGCAAGGAGAAAGGCAAAGAGAAGTTGGGAGAATCTTCTCAACATAAGAAGAAGCAATCGAAGGGGAAGGTGCATGCTTCATCTGTGAAGGGTCGCATTATGCTTGAAAGTGCTCGAAGAGGAAGAAGGGCAAGGGGCAGATGAACTCCATAGTCACGAAGGACAAAGGAGGGAGTGATGAAGATGACTCGAGGGAAGGAGCCATCAATAGCATTGCTTATTTGAATGCTATGAGCCTCGTGGAGGAGGACCTATGCAAAAACAAACTCGATGGAAAGAGGAGGTGGTATGTGGGAATGATGCTAATGAAAGAGAAGGTTTGCTCTAGTCTTCGACAGTTGGAGAAGAAGTTTTCGAGGGAACTGCTCGTGGATAAGTGCCCACAGATTATTTTCATGAGGGCGTTGAATTCTTCTAGTAAGGGTGGTTTGTTAGACCCCTAAGTCCAAACTGAGAGATCGTGCGAGTATTGGCAAGCCTTGGCCAATGCTTGGCACGCAGGTTGGCACGAGGAAGGCGTAATGACGAGGGAACAAGGCGAAGTCTTTTGAGTTGACGAGCAAAACCCGAGAAACTTGCGAAGTAGGCGAGGGATGCAGGAAGTATCGGTAAAGATCTCGAGAGTAGGTGAGATTCGATACGCGTGGGCACGCGTAGGCGCACATTGGTGGAAATCTTCGACGAGACGTGAGATTCGGATACAAGGCCCCCGCAGAGTTGGTGAAATAAGTCATGCGAGACCCGAGGGTGCGCGAAGGCATGCGAGCGAGGAAAGGCGCATAAGCACTTAACTTCTGTGAGGTAGGTCGAAGGTATGTAAAATATGCGAAGTTTTATACTAACTCGGATTGTGACTTAGTTATGGAGCGACGAGACTACACCATGAGTAAACTTGATCATGGAAGATAGACTTGTCCATGGACGTGCATTGATGGACCTATGTGCTGATAGGCTTTGGTGAATTAGAAAACCCATCAGCAGTGATGTGGCAATTGTAGGTGATGTGACACATGATGACGTGGCGAGATCAACTTGAAGATCACATTGGAGATTCATCAAATCTAATAGATAAAGACCAAGTGGAAGATCTTCAAGGATATGGATGAAATATTCTAAGTTGGCATGTAATATTTATTTGATTAGATTCTAATGTAATGTAGCTAATTAGAATAGTCCTAAAGGAAAGGGGATGTCTTCCCATTGGTCGGTGTAATGCAGTGTAATCTTTAGTTGATAGGATCAACTAGGATTGTGGAGATCCTTAAAGATCTTGAACTTGCTTTCCAAGCAAAAGGAACCTATAAATAGCTCATTAGAGTTGAGAGCTAGGAATTCAATTATTGAGTCATTCACTCATTGATAGGAATTACTCAAAGGAGAGAGCTTTGAGAGTTAAGGGGTATTCTCATTGTAAAGGCTTCGAGCAGGAAGTTCCTTGTAAATGCTTTGAGAAGAAGGTACTTATATCTTTTGTTAACATTTTGTTGAGAGTTAATGAAAGATTAGCTTCAGCTATATCTCTTGTTACTTTCTTTACTCTATTATATACTTGTGTTATTTTGTATGTGAGAGAAATACTTTAATCACTTGTGTGCATGTGAGGTGTTCGAGGGGTAATAGAATTGTTCGGCGACATTCACATAAAAAAGCTGAATTTTACTTAAGCGGACCGAAGTGGAATTGCCGCATAAAGGTGGGTGCAACTTGTGATAAAAGTTTCCTGATCATTAACAACCTTCGAATAAGATGAGATCATTTTCTCTCCCGAAATTTAAGGATCTTGAAACTGGTGAATGATGTAGCTCATTTTCTCTTGAAACTAAACGCTCAGCAAGTTTGGTTGATTGTATAGTCAAGAAAAAGGATGTAATCACTAACTGGGCGCGTTAGGATATGATGAGACGAAGAAATGCAAGAAAAGGAATGGATTTTAACAATCCACGTCGCATCCAATTATTAACAGCTAAATGTTCGGCGCTTTGCTTTGGAATAGTACAATTGTGAAGTTTATGGGCAACCCCCAACTTGTCTACCGCAGAGTGCCACAAGGGAAACATCTGGAAGGAAGCTCAAATTAAATAATTAATGGACAAAGCATACCTCTGCTTCTCTCTCTCTTTCTTGCATGATTAGAGAATCCGGAGTGAAGAATGAATCTCATGTTTTACTATTGAACATCGCAAATCCCAAATCAGGGGATGAATTATCTAACACGATCGCTATAAAACATGTTTTTACACCGTTTACATAGCCGGGAAACGTTTTTACAACATAAGTAAACCCTTAATAACTTGTGACTATTCTTAGGATAAACAAAAATGAAACATAAGTATATCTCTATCATCCTCTTCTGTCTATTATTTCCGCTAAAAACAATTTTCAAGAAACGGAAAAATCAATGAATCAATCCACGTTCAGGGTACCTGCATGCAGACTGCAATAATTGAACCGCGGGGAGAAAGAATCCTGGCGCCTTTTCCGTACCAAAGAAAACAATGAGTACGCAACTCCTCATATTAGGTTTCATCCAGTCAAAGCTCTCCTGAGTTGTAAAAGCCACAAGGCTATCTGCATTCCCACAAGTCGAACTTCCAAGAGAATTTCTTCCAACCACACATCTAATCGGCCCAACACAGATTTCCTCTGTGACCTCTTTGCCTCGACAACGGCTTCAGAAGAAACTTTTCCGATGATAAAAAATGTCTCGAGGGAAGATCCCTGCATCTATTAATAACGTGTTTTCAAGTAAAATTATAATTTACATGATAATGACAACTAATAGATAACACACAACAGATACAGGAACCAGATAATGACCAATATATGCACATACATTTACCAACATTACAAGAAAGAAAGATTGACAACTACTAAATGTATCGGAAACATTATTATTAGCATCTCCTAATCAAAATCAAACAGGACGTCGAAAATATGTCCCAATTTGCAATAGCCCTCCAATGTATTAAAGGTCCAAACGTCTCAATGATAGAATTGGCTCCTTGCCAATCTCAATCTCCAAAGGTGCTAAATTACTCCTGATAATTAAATTTTGCAGCCAAAGAGGAAGTACCAGAGAACTAAATGGCAACAAGGGGGACAATATAAAATACCAGAGAATTATTAACAGCTCTTAAGCAGTCATTTGTCTTAAGCATCAACAGAATTACACGTGGCAGCCTCCTCAGAAGCTCTGAAATTTGGGGGAAATACTCAGATGCATACATCTGCAACACAAACATTGTAAACCAGGTTTAACAAAAAAGGGACCTTCCCGAGGATCTCTGTTTAAGATAACTAGAACTGATTATATCCAGACCTGCAATTCAGACCGCTCACTAGCACTGCCTTTTATGACCAAATGATCAACAGATCGGTCAATAACCCTATTCCAGGGCCTCATTGTAAGGATGCCTGCAAACAACGCATAGAGATCCTCACCAGCACCCAATTTAACACTGTTTTCCTTTATTGCATTGGCATCAGCAAAAACTAATCCCTGGTAAACATCCCAATATCAGAAGTTCTAAATCATGCCACTGACATGGAGAACAAAGGCATTGTAAGAAACCATAGTTTACCTTCCAAAGGGAAGCATAGTTAAATCTAGTAGCAAAGTCAAGCTCCTTATACAGACCGTGATCTAAGAGTATCAATTGTGGTTTTCTCTTCCCTATGGAGAAAGGAAAACATGCAACGTCAGTAAACTTTAAGTAGACATTATATATAAGCAGAGATTTTAAGGAAGATAAACTTTAAGTAGACATTATATATAATCGGAGATTTTAAGGAATATATAATCTTGTTTGTCATTTTATGAACTTGCTTGTTGGTGCTGCAAATGCGAGGTTCTCCAAATTAGAAAGTTTCATGTTTAAACATCTATGGTCTCATTAACAGTACAAATAAAAAAAAGCCGGATTTTTCAGGAGAAAGCAAGCTCCACACGACCAAGCTCTCACCCATAATGCTCCTTTTGCTAGAAGGCAGAGGCCGTATTAACATGTTAGCAGCATGTGGGTCACAATGCACAAATCCATGTTTGAACATCATCTCAGCAAAGGCTTGACTAACCTGAAAATATAAATTGGAGACTATCTACCACATCATTTTTATCAATCAAAACAGAAGCATAAGAGAGTTTTGCAATACAAACATCTATCAGCTCTTATACAATAAACGTTTGCCCAAAGCCACTGAAAACAAATTGTTGGTGACTAAGGTGTTGCATGAAAGTAAGCAACAATTCATCATTCTGATCCCTTACCACAATACCATGTTCAAATAGCACACTAACTTTTCACATTTCCTTCAGCAAAATGAGACTATGTTAGGAATAATGGTCACAAAGGAGGAAAGTGGTTAGTTTATACAAGGAAGAAGAAGACAGGCTGTAAGCAGTAGTGAGATAGCTAGATATTGATATATTTTAGTGATTCAGGTTGTTAGCTGGAGATATCTATTCCTTAGAAGTTTGTTAGGATAAGTCGAATAAAATAATAGTCTATGGGGGAAGTGGGGTAGGCTTTTAGATTGGAAATAATTCTCAGAAGATTTCCTGAGATTGTAAGGGGGATTCCCCTTGAGAAGAAGGTTCTTCCTTCTTGTTTCGGAATAATACTGAGCTATTGCTCTCTACCTAGTGCTATTTAACACATAGTCACATTAAGCTAAATTGTTACCTAACAATTTGGTCTAACCTACCGGATCGATGGAGGCACGTGTAGGAAAGTTGGAAGACCTGTTGCCAGAATCGAGAGAACCATGGGGGAGCAAGTCGCATTCTTGACGGAAGTCGAAAACGGCATGGGTCGTTTGGAAGCCATCTTGACTCACTTGATGCAACGACAAGGGTCGAGCAACAAAGCATCCTCGGAGGCCAGCGAAGAGGAGGACGTTGAAGGTGAGAAGGACCACGAGAGTCGCTCTTGGGTTAAGAAAGTCGAACTGCCCATTTTTTACGAAACAGATCCGTTGGGTTGGGTGGCTCGAGCGGAGAAATTTTTTGAGGTCCACCGTGTGAAGGAAGAAGAAAAGATGCGACTAATCTTCATCAGCATGGAGGGGGGCTGCGGTGCATTGGTTTTGCTTCCTGCGCAAGAAGAGTTCGATGTTAACATGGAACACGCTGATTCCCACTCTACTGCAGCGTTTCAAAGAAGGCAGTTAGGGAAACATTTATGAAACACTAACTTCCATGCAACAAGTTGGTTTGGTGGAGGAATATTTGTGGGCGTTCAAAATGTTGGTGGCACAAATACCTGAGGCTTCGGAGGAGCAACTGTTAGGATATTTTTTTGGTGGCCTCAAACCAGAAGTGAGGTGTTAGGTCCGATCAATGCGAGCCACTACAGTCTTACGAGCAATGGAAATTGCTCATGATATTGAGTATGAACTGTAGGTGATTTATGAAGGAAATTCTTCCATTACTGGCAATTTTACGGATCGCATACAGACACGCGTTAGTATAGTTTCCAAAGTTCAAGGAATAACGACCATTGGAGGGTCTGTTAGCGGGAAAGTGAGTAATGATCCGCGCAAGGTCACTAGAGGAATAGAGCGGAAAACCTACAACCCTAACCGTAGTGGGTCATCTGTGGGGTCTAATTCCCAGAATAGGACTTATGGGAACACAGGGTCACGCAACAACCATGGGACCAGGCAGCTCCCCTACCCAGAATTTTTAAAGAGGAAGGAGGAAGAGAAGTGTTTTCGTTGTGGATTGCCTTTTGGTTCGGGACATAAATGTTCGGAGAAAAGTTTAAGAGTGACCATTTTAGGAGAAGATGAAGATGTGGTTTCGGTGGTAGAAGAAGGTTTGGACACACATGAAATGTCAAGGAAGGTTGCTAAAGAAGCTCAGTGCGACTAAATGGAACTTTCACAATTTTGTCGATGGATGGACACAACCCAAAACCATGAAGCTTTGGGGGAAGATTGATGGAACACCTGTTTTGGTGTTGATTGACAGTGGGGCGAGTCACAACTTCGTATCCAAAGAGGTGGCCTTGAAACAAGGCTAGAAAATGTAGACCACTGCGAGCTTCAGAATGAGGATGGGAAACGGTCAGAAACAAGACTCTCAAGGTTGTTGTGCAGGTTTAAATCTGGAAATGCAAGGATATGTTTATTTAGGAGATTTTTTTCTCTTTGAGTTAGGAGGAGTGGATATTATTTTGGAGATGACTTGGTTGGTTTCATTAGGTGAGGTGCAACACAATTGGAAAGATCTTCCCATGAATTTTTTGCACTTGGGGTCAACAGTCACTGTTAAAGGGGATTTTAATCTTTTGGGATCTTTAATTTCCACCAAGGCATTAAGGAAGGCTACTGAAATTGAGGTTACAGTTATGGTATTTTTTTGGTTCAGAGAAACAATAGAAGGATGACAGCTGGTCTAGCAAAATAGGAGAAAAACTCGACCATCACCAGCAGTAGCAATTACAACAAGTGTTGGCAGAATTTCAGCCAGTTTTTCACACCCAACAGGGCTTCCTCCCAACAGATCAGTTGATCATAAAATCCCAATTAAGGTTGGGTTGATCCGATAAATGTGAGACCTTATCGTTATCCTCATCTACAAAAAAATGAGATTGAGAAACAGATTTTAGAAATGCTAGCTTCTAGGGTTATCAGACCTAGCAACAACCCATATTCAAGTCTGGTGATTCTTGTGAAGAAGAAAGACGACAGTTGGCAATTTTGTGTCAATTATCGAGCTTTGAATAAAGCCACAATACCGGATAAGTTTCCCATACCAGTGATTAAAGAACTCTTGTATGAATTGTTCGAAGCCACGTATTTCTCTAAAATCGATCTACGGACAAGGTACCATCAAATACGCATGAATGAAGATGACATTCCCAAGACAGCTTTTCAGACACATCAGGTCCACTACGAATCACTCGTCATGTCGTTTGGTCTCACCAATGCACCAGTCACGTTCCAATGTGTTATGAATTTGATCTTACAGCCCTACCTCAGAAAGTTTGTGTTAGGTTTTTTTTAATGACATTTTGGTCTATAGTGCCAATTGGGACAGCCACATCACTCACTTAAGGAAGGTATTACATACGTTGCAGCAACATTGTTTCTATGCTAATACAAACGAATGCATCTTTGGGAAGTTAAGAATTGAGTACTTGGGTCACATCATTTCCAAAGATGGTGTTGCTATGGATCCCAAGAAGATTGAAGTGGTTTTACAATGGCCTATTCCTACATCTCTCAAAGCTTTGAGAGGGTTCTTAGGTCTGACTGGGTATTACCGAAAGTTTGTAAAGGATTATAGGAAGATAGCACAACCTCTTACCAATCTGTTGAAGAAAGGGAATTTTAAATGGGATATTCCTGCAGAAACAGCGTTTACGAGACTTCAGAATGCTCTGACCAGTGCTCCAGTTTAGACACTACCAGACTTCAATACCCCTTTTCGGTGGAGTGTGATGCATCGGGTAAAGGCGTGGGAGCAGTGTTAATACAGGGAAAGAAACCAGTGGCATTTTTCAGCAAAGCATTAGCTGAATCATTGCTGAATAAATCCATATATGAGAAGGAACTTATGGCACTAGTGTTAGCCATTCAACATTGGAGACCGTATCTGGTGGGGGGAAGATTTACAGTCTATACGGATCAAAAAAGCCTCAAACATTTGCTGGAACAGAGAATT
The DNA here is from genome assembly GCA_027563845.1 of Erythroxylum subrotundum. Lineage (NCBI taxonomy): Eukaryota > Viridiplantae > Streptophyta > Magnoliopsida > Malpighiales > Erythroxylaceae > Erythroxylum > Erythroxylum subrotundum. The sequence continues at coordinate 11,206,923 of JAOQMQ010000196.1, forward strand.
ACAACTCAAAATCAGCAGAATTGGTTGGCAAAATTGATGGGATATGACTTTGATATTGTCTACAAGACCGTAATTTCCAACAGGGCAGCAAATGCACTCACCAGTGTATGCGAGGACATGGAGTTGCAGGTTATTTCTAGGCCATTTTTGGCAAGATCTGGAGCAAATTAATAAGGAGGTAAAGGTAGATCCACAGTTGACCAGAATAATAGAAGAAATTAACAGGGAACCGGATTCTCATCCTTCTTATACCTTGGAGAATGGGAGATTATATTATAAAGGGAGACTAGTTGTATCAGCATCTTCGGAATGGATTCCCAAGCTTTTACAAAAGTTTCATACTACCCCTATAGGAGGACATTCGGGAATTTACAATATTATAAGAGGATAGCTCAATCTATTTTTTGGAAAGGTATGAAAAGGGCATTTTGTAGCAGCTTGTCACACACTTGTCAGCGTAACAAGTATCAAGCTACGTCTCCAGTAGGTTTACTCCAACCTTTACCTATTCCCAACGCCATTTGGGAAGAGTTGAGCATGGATTTCATTGTGGGACTACCCAAATCAAAAGGCTATGATACCTTGTTGGTCATAGTGGTCAGGTTGAGCAAATATGGGCATTTTATTCCTGTCAAACATCCTTACTCAGCCCGTTCTATTGCTGAAATTTTTACCAAGGAGGTTGTCCGATTACATGGAATTCCGCTTTCTATTGTAAGTGACCGGGATCCTATGTTCTTAAGTAATTTTTAGCAAGAATTGTTTACACTCTAGGGAACTCAATTAAAATTGAGTGCCACTTATCACCCAGAATCGGATGGCCAAACTGAGGTAGTTAACCTCACTATCAAGACATATCTTCGCTATTTTAGATCGGAACAACCCAAGGTTTGGTTAGATTATTTACCATGGGCAAAGTATTGGTATAATACCAGCTTTCATTCAGCAGCTAAATGTTCTCCTTTCGAGGTAGTATATGGCAGACCTCCTCCCTCAATCACACGTTTTATTCCTAGAGAAACATTGGTGGAAGATGTGGCACAGGATTTAATGAGTCGTGACGAAGCTCTAACACAATTGAAACATCATCTAGAAGCAATCATATGATACGTTTTACGGATGCCCAAAGGCGTCCTCATGACATTCAAGTAGGAGATTGGGTGTATTTGAAGATTCGTCCACATCGGTAGGGGTCCATGCCTAAGCGGCTGCATCTGAAACTGTCAGCACGATACCATGGACCGTATTTGGTGGACAAACAGGTTGGCGCCGTCGCATTTCAACTGCAACTTCCCCCTCAGGCCCGTATACATCCAGTATTTCACGTGTCCCAGTTGAAAAAGGATATCGGGCACCACCATGTTCAGGAAGAGTTACCTCCAGAGTTGGACTATACTCCTGACTTGAGTACACCAGCCGCGGTCTTGGGTAGGAGGACACTTCATAATCGAGGAGCTGCCCGTGACCAATGGTTGATTCATTGGCAAGGCAAACCGTTGGAGGAAGCTACATGGGAGGACCAAGAGCTTATCCATGGCCAATTTCTGCAGCTTAACCTTGGGAACAAGGTTATTTCATCAGCGGGCGGTATTGTTACGAATAATGGTCACAAAGGAGGAGAGTGGTTAGTTTATACAAGGAAGAAGAAGACAAGTTGTAAGCAGTAGTGTGATAGCTAGATATCGATATATTTTAGTGATTCAGGATGTTAGCAGGAGATATCTATTCCTTAGAAGTTTGTTAGGATAAGTAGATATAAAATAATAGTCTATGGGGGAAGTGGGGTAGGCTTTTAGATTGGAAATAATTCTCGGAAGATTTCCTAAGATTGTAAGAGGGTTTTCCCTTGTGAAGAAGGTTCTTCCTTCTTGTTTCACTGAGCTATTGCTCTCTACCTAGTGCTATTTAACACACGGGCACATTAAGTTGAATTGTTACCTAACAAACTATCACCAGTGCATTAAATATAGCCCATGAAAAAGCTAAAACCAGTTAGAGATCAAGGAAATAAAAAAGAGAGGACTCAGGTCTTACTAATTTGGCAACTTCGTTAGGACGAATTCTGAAACTTTGGATGGCCTTCACATCACTTACTTGTGCGCCATCAATGAATTCCATGGTTAATAATTTTGGTGTGCTCAAATTCCAATGGACCCTTGGTGCATATACATACTCAGCAATATGAGGAGATAACTTACAGAAATTTTCCAAGCACTTCTCACTATTCTTGGCCTCGATCAGAAAATCTAATTCCTGACGATCATTACTAAAACTCATCAAAATCATGATTAAACTTGTCATATCAATGCTCCATGTCTCACTGTTTTTGCATATTTCTTAAAGTTTTGGGGCAAAAGCAGCATTCTTGTTAAACCATAACATCTTGGGAAACTGTTAAAACTTGCCTTGGGTATACTTTCACTCATTTCATCAACCAACCATCTGCAATTGTAGTCATAAAAAATTTTAATTACAACAGCTGTTCAAAACCACAAAGTACCACACATAAATAGGCAGTAAGAAGGTGGGTTCATGGAAATCCTAAAGAACAATGCTCATTCTAATATACCATACTGATTTTCTGTTTAATGTTACTAATAGGCATGGCTAGAAAACCACAACAACACTCAAATGGAGAAGATAACACTACCTGTAATCAAAAGCAGGGAAAAGCCTGTGTAGGGTATTTACAATAAATCCTACAATAGCTTGATCTGCTGCAGCAGTATCTGTCATGTGAGTATGCTGAACCTGATCCAGAAAAGAGAAACCATGGACATCAAAGGGAAATTCCTCACGGGCTCACCACTAAATACATATACAATTCAAATGAAAACTTATCGTATTCAGCTCATAATAAAATACGTTGGCTTAAAGTGACAACAGTGCGAACCTTCACAGCAACCTTTTGACCATCAAATGTCTGAGCAACATGAACTTGTGCAAGGGAAGCACTTGCTATCGGAACAGGATCAAACTCTTTAAAGATCTGCAAATTGGGAGAGACAGCTTAGTTTGGAAGTGTATAGTTTCAATATAAATCAAAGACTATACTCAAAACCATCAACAGGGAGATGCACGTAACAACTAAAAAGCAACACATATAAATTTTTTGCCACAAACACATGGGAGAGCTACCACCTCCCACTTCAAACAATCTTCCAATAAGATATCAAACCAATAGATACGTACTTTATCTGGTGCCTGTCCAAGCTCTTTCTTAACAACTTCACATACTTGGTCATAAGAAGAAACTGGACATTTATTCAGCATTGATTCCCTCATTGTAATGACATACTCCTGAGGTACAAGATATTCCTGCATAGTGGCACAATAAACATTTAAGACTCCCACTCTATTAACTGTTATCTGAGTTAACGATCTGTCAAAAACATTTATTGAACATATTACTATTGATAATTGCAGACGCACACTGAAAGCATACCAACTGCCCTATGTGTTGACCAAGCTTGATGTATATTCCTCCATTTCTGAAACATAGCTCTTGAAGTTTACGTGCGGACCTGAGGTGAACTTCATGTTTTATTTTTGATCTCTCGATACTTTCTTCCGACAATCCCCATAATGAGGATTCATAATCTAGTCCAAATTTTATTCTCCATCAGCATCAGTAACTAATAGCACTAGGATCCATCTTAAAATGAACATGAAAGTAATTTTCAAATGTTAAAACATAACAATGAAAAAGGTAGAGTAGCCAACACGAAATCCACAATCACATTTCTACACATATCTTCTAGGTTTTGTATCATACACACAAGTCAGCAACTTATATGGATAAGAAAATTGTGTAATTAGTCTAAATTTAGAATCGAGAACTTCTACGTCATTAGAAGATTACAAAACCAGAATAATCCAAATCTGGTTCAAGTTTTCAATTCTAGATTCTTCATCAAATTAATGACAAGAAATTAACGCTTCAGTTAAAAGAAACAATGAAAATCACATTAAGCGAAATATAACGATGCAAATCAGAAAGCCCTAAACAATTCCAAAGATAAAATTTAGGGAGAGAAACAAAGATTTTTTGATACCGAAAGCTATGGAGGCCGCAGTTACCGCGTCGCGCATGAGACGAAGTGGTATGGTGGTGCAGAGCTTGAGAGTGGTGTCTGGATCTTTAGAAGTGGCGACGGTTGCCGCGGCGCTTCCAGCAAGGATCGCAGAGGTCGCCACCGCGAGCTTTGCTCGCATGCCCCACAGAGATCGCGTGGCCATATCTAGTGCTCTCCACTTGTCCTCCTTCTACTGCAAGGAGAATTCAATGGACTCGGAAATGAAAAAATTACTCGCGCTGGTCAGAAAGGCTACGAGTCCTATCCAACCCACGAAGTGGGCTTGAGAAATTGGACCCAATTTTGACCTAAGTAAAAAATCGTAACCAGTTTGTTAAGTTGTATTTAGGAAGTGTTTGCTATGGGTCGGAATGGGGCCCATATTTTCCATACTTCGAGCGGATTATACGCAATCCAGTTTGGGAGGTCAACCGGTAAGGTCGACCGGTAATTTTGGTGCATTAATGGGGCAAAGTGGCACGTACGTGTGGATTATAATTGAGAGGGATAGTCTGGTAATTTAATCAGACTAACACGTCGCATTTGATGGGTAAATTGGTAGTTTCATTATTAATATCTGTGTCAAACTTTAAGGAGTATGCCCTTTTTGACCAATATCCGGTCATTTTGTGCTTCCGACGATGAGCTAAATATCGGAGCCAAAAAACTGTTTTTGAGACAAAAGTTAAAGCGGTAAAATAATAAGCAAGATATTTTACAGTAAAAGGTTAGAAAAGAAATAAACATTTTACTAAAATTTAAAGAATCTTAAGATTTTCTAAATATTAAAAAATAAATCTAACTAAACATTTCTATCAACTTTTTGTTCCAAAAAATGCAGCTGATATGTTTTATTAATGTATGCAAATGACCCAAAGAGTTAAAAAATACAAGTCATATTTCTCGTAAAGAGCAACATTTAAGTTTTTTATTTGAAAAATGTTGTTGTTGTCACGACTCAATCAAAGTCTAAGGTTAGCATATTCAAACCAAAGGACAGCACAACGTAACCCAACCTCCATCAACACAGCACCCAACAAAAAAATAGAAAATTTCAGTCCAACACACAAGCCTAAGAAAATGGAAGAAGTTTGTTACAGAGGATGTAGAAGTTGTTTCTAAGATTTCTGTTTTACTACTTTCAAGTTGTTCCATAGATTCCAAGAATTCCAAGTTATTAAGTGACTGTTTGGTTTAGCTTTTAGAGGGTGAATAAGCATTTTTCACCACAAAAGCTGTTTTTAAGAAAACTGAGCATTTGGCTATAAAATTCAAAATCATTTTTTTCATAGAAATGGCTTTTTTGGAAGCTGAAATATAACTTTTTGATAAGTTCAAATTTGGAGCTTTTCAAAAAAGTACTTTTTGAGGTAGATTTTTCAGATCAATTATTGAGCCTTTTTTTAGTTCCTTTTACCTTTATGTTTTACCTAAAAAATACTTTTTTAGGTAGATTTTTCAGATCAATTATTGAGCCATTTTTTAATTCCTTTTACCTTTATGTTTTATACATAATTCTCACAATACCCACAAACACGTATTCACATTTATTTTGAGATTTATATAATATTATTTGACTTTTTTATATGTTTTAATATTTATTTTTTATATTAGTTTTACTTATTTTATAATCCATATAAAAGATTTGATTAAATATATTTTTATTTATGTTTTATATGATTTAAAATTATATAATAATTAATATATTGTGTTTTGCATACTATTTAATATATTTTAAATAATATTTATATACATAAATAATTTTTATTACAAAATAAAATATAATTAAAATTAAAAGTGATTTTTATTTTTATGTTGCCAAACAGTCTATTGTATGAAGCTCTTTCAAAAAAGTTCTTTTTTAAATGACAATCAAACAGTCAACTGACTTCTTAGAAAAACTTTTTTTTATAAAAACTCTACTGACAAAAGCTCTACTAATAAAAGCTCTACTAACAAAAGCTCATCCAAACAGGCACTAAGCTTATAACAGAAAGGAGAGAGAAGTATTAATACCATACAAAAATGTAAAACAAGACAAGTTTTATAAAATAAAAAATATTTCCTTTTTCTCTTCCATTTTCTCTTTGTATCTCTTATATTCTTCTTCTTCTTCTTCTTCTTCTTTACTTCTTCATTTCTTCTTTTGTTTCTTCTATCTTCTTCCTTCAATATTTCCATAGATAACAAGGTGGATTGTTCTACCCTCTGCCACTCAGTAATATATAGCATTTATGGAAGCAAGTGGACTCATCATAGTGACATCATCGAATTTGAACAGAAATGTGATGTTGAACTCTAGATCTAAAGAGGGAAGATGGTAACTCAACGCAGAAAGATGAAAGATGGGCAGCACAATGGTTACTTAAGTAACCACTAATTGGTTTATATGCCCGAGAGTTATTATGGAGAGGAAGACAGCTGGGTTCCATTAAATCATTGTTCCTTAGACTCAAATTAAATCCACTTAATCCAAAAACATCCAACCTAGTCAATTACTAAATTATCCCCCCTTTTTTATTTTTGACCTGACAATCAGTATTAGAACATTTTTATAGGAGTGTGGGACAAACTGACGAAGACTAGATTTCATCTACGATAGAGAGAAACGTAGAGCAGAGGCTGCAAGAATTGGAACAAAAGTTTAAAACAATGAGTGATGATATCTCTATTCAACTGAAAGGAGTTCAACGGCGATTAGAAGATTCACACCACTCAACTGAAAACAAAGGATCAATTGTTATCAGCAGTTCAGCAGCTAACTAACAACAAGGGACCCAATGAAGTAAAAGGGTATCAACCTCAACTTCCAACTCCAAAGGTTTATTGCCAACCCCTGGAGCTGAGTCATCACAGGCCAATCCTAACCCCACCCCTGCAATGAACCAACGAAGACAAGCCGTCAACCACATCATGGAGCCAACATATTTAAATTGTCAACAACCCAAAATTGAGTTAAACCATTTTGATGGAACAAATGCAAGGATGTGGATTATAAAATGTGGAAGGTATTTCCAATTTTACCGAATTCCAGAAGAAGAGAAAGTAGAAGTTGTTATTTTGAAGGCAGAGTTGCACGATGGTTTGAGAACTACCTTGTTGGGAGAGAATTTATCAAATGGGGGAACTATCTACTGCCATCCTGAAAAAGTTTGAAAAAAAAAACATAAGGAGTCTCATTGCTTCCTTCAACAGTTTGAAACAATATGAAAATGTGCCAGATTACATAGAGGCATTTGATGAACTAAGAGTTTGTTTAGTGGAGCTTAAGCCGCAAATGGAAGAAGAGCATTTTATGTAGCGCCCCCTTCCCGTAGGGTATATATCGGGACGCCCGCAAGTCATTCCGGTACATAACCTACGACAAGAAGGAACTACGAACAAACACTACTATACTCCACATGGCATCATACTAATAAAGCATCAATATAAAATCGCAACTTTTTAAAACCAAATCTTTTCCCATTTCATTTCATCAAAAACAGTAATTTAC
>JAOQMQ010000196.1:11256450-11283058 GCA_027563845.1 Erythroxylum subrotundum
TAATTTATGCTTAGTTCCGAAACTGCAGCTGCACGTGACATGAGAAGTTACTTTCAGTTGGGAATCGTTTGACCCGGTGCAAATCATGTATCCAAGATGTCTGCTATATAGATTAACTCCAAGTTGACGGCTGAAGGCGGCTCCAAGTGTACATTTCCCTTGGACTATTGGGTGTCGAATAATATCTCACGAGAAAAGTAGCTATAATGTCAACAAAATCCCCGATTTTTTCTTATTTGATTTATCATGGCTGCCACACAACTCCACAAAGACCAAAAAAAATAAAATAAAGCGAATTAGGGTACGTCAACCTTAGTACTGTTACGCAGTGCGATTAGGTAAGAGAGAGAGACCTTATGTATACAACTGGAAATTGAACAATGAACTTATCCGGTTCTTACGTGGTTTGGTGCCAAAAAGCAATAACAAGATAGAGTCCATAATCTATATTGTTTGTACTTGACGATACATATCTTTATATTGTACGTAAATGATTTGCTCAGGAGATGAATGATCGTGTCATCTTTATTTTCTTTTATGGATTTATAAAGACAAATTGCAAACCATGTATCTCCACACGTAAAAAAAAGAGAGAGATGATAGCATCGATAAAGAAATCAAAGTAAAGGTAATATTGATCCTCACATTAGGGTAAAGCAATACATGGATGGAATGGAGATGTTCAGGTTCTTGAAAATGTTAATTTTATTAATCGTATCTTATCTTTATTTTATATATAATGGGAGAAACTCTACTTGGAAAGTGAAAGGATAGAATAGGACGAAGTAGTTGTTGGAAAGGGATTCTACAGACAGACAGACAGACAGACAGACCACTATTAGTCTTACGTATGTAGATATATATTTGTTGCAGTGGGAAGCGAGCAAATTAATTAGAGGCGTCTTTGGGATTTTCTCCACTAACAGGCATTCCTCCCCAACTGTAACTGTAGCATACAGTTACACGTCTTTGGTGTATCAAACTATATTAAAAGATTTTCATAGTTTGATACACGTCTTTGGTGTATCAAACTATGAAATCTTTCCTCTTACTTTATTTTAATATAGAAGAGCAACTATCAAGTATTTAATCTAATTGCAGCATTCAAGATGACTGAATAAGCACCTTATTAAAGATGAACTCTTGCATGTGACCAGGGCCAGGCCACATGACACCCAAATCGGGTCAGGTCCACCATGCTCGTCAGATTGGATTTTAGCAGAGGTATGTTAAAACAATGCACTTACTTTTAGAAAACCAAGGCAAAAGATACTCTACGAGTTTACATTATCATTAGAAAACAAACAAATCCTATTAATAATAAGCTGTTATTTTTTGTTTCTTTTATGTTATGGTTAGTATTAGTGCAGCATAATACAAAATCAAAAAGTAATTTGCTAATTAATTTTGTATTACGAGGCGACGGAGGTAGGTTAGTTATTGGTCATGGTTTCTGCTGCTAAGGAGTAAATTGACGTGTAACCTCCGCGTGTGAAGCTTTGAGTCCGTGTCATCTCTCTCTTCCGAGTGGACAAGTCCAGTCAAAACATTGAACTTGATTGGCTTGCGTTGCACCTTCCATGGCTTTTTCCTCTTCTATATTTATTTCAATATCTTCTTCAATAAGTTGTTCAAAGATGGCTTAAGTTTCAATGCGTTTAAAGCTCTTTCCTCGCGCAAGCGCAGGTGTCTTCTATTGAGTCTACCTCTGTGTACATATCTTAAGACTCAGAAACCAAAAACCAGCCAAGAAAGTCTACAGAGAAGAATCAAAGCAGAAATGGGTTTCACCAAAGAAGAGCGGTTGAAGAGAGTTTTGAGAGGTGTCAAGACTCTGTTTTTCTTGTTCACCATGTTCATTTCTTTCCTTGTTTTCTCTGCCCCTGTTTTTCTCGCCATAGCCGATACTCTCCTTCCTGTTTCCCTCCTCTCCGCGTCTCTCTCTCTACGAAGCATCTCCTCTCACTTCTCCAACTACGATTTCAGATATTCTCTTATTGACATCCCTCTCATATCTGTTTTGAGATCAGCTATTATCATTTGTAAGTGCATTTCAATAATGAAATTCGATCAAGCTTCAGTCTTATTTCAGTTAAATCACCTGTACTAAGTGATATTGGTTTTGTTACTTTTTTGTGTAGGTATATATAGCTTCTGCGATGGGCCAAGGTTGTCAAACGGACCATACTTGGGGATCACGACTCTCTGTTCGGTTTTGTCATTAATCTATGTTTCGTTTAAGGCGTCGTTTGTGTTTACTGCTCCGAGTGTCGACGGAAGAGGATATCTCCGGACACCGGAAATAGCCCTGTTCGTTTGCTCCCTGGTTCTGGCAATCGGTCATGTTGTGGTTGCATATAGAACAAGTTGGAGAGAGAGAAGAAAGCTTTGGGTCTACAAAATTGACATCGAGGCTGTAAGTATTTCTGTTTTTTTCTCCTATTCTGCGTTTCTGTCTTGACGATGAAGTGTACGGAATCAGATTGTTTCTTACAACTGTTGATAGGGGGATCCCAACCTGTGTTGTCTGGGCCTAGTGCCTTGCAATTCAATGATAGACAGTCCTTAAGAAACTGTTCGGATAAGTTGAGGAAAAGTGTTTTTGATGGTAATTTTGACTTTTAGGCAGTCTAGTGATACAAGTAATATTTTTCCCATTCGGGAATTAGCCTTCCTCGTTTTGTGCTGCCTTTTCATATCTTCATGGAGATCTTGTCTTTCCATTGTTTAGTATAAAATTAATGAGCAGACGAAAGGTCGTAGGGCTTAGATTTCAGTGGTAATAGTTTCCTATGCTAGTTGTTAAATTTGATAGAGATATTTAGGGAGAACAAAAGAGGATGGCCAGCTAGAGCGAGGAATAATAAATATGAAGTTTACGCAACGCAACGCAAGGCTCCATTTGGGGAATTTCAGGATCAACTCTGCTTATTTTTTTCTGCAAGTGGAACTCCATGTTCGGCTCTGCGTAAACAACAAAATAAACCAGGAATGGATGATCAGTCATACGCATATGGGCATAACGGGCGAAACCATTATGTGCTCATAAATTATTTTACACGTAAACAACTAATAAATTAGTCGCTGATAGAATCAACTAATAACTAATACAACAAAATCGTTTATATTCCTTTGCCAACCCCAAGTCTTTTATATTCCTTTCCCATCTGTGTTCTGAGAATTTTTACGTAATAAATGTTTTAATCGCTATTTATCATTTAAGCATTGTGTCCCAAGTTGTCTGACGTTTTTGACATTAGCTTAGAAGTTGAGCATGTAATGTTGATTATTCAATTCGAATTCAATCCATCTAGAGGCTGGTGTTCATAGTAAAAAATAGGCGACTTTTCGTAGGCGACAGGAAGTAGGTGATGTTAATGATAGCAACCTACGAAAACTGGATCCATGTGTAGAACTACAAATTAACGAAAATCAAACCTAACGTGTTGGTGACTTTTTTGTTTTTTCCTTTGTTGCAGATTTCAGCTTACAAGAAGGGATTTCCAAGATATCAAAAGTTTGTTCAGGAAGAGAGAGGAAATTTATGATATCTGACCACGACACTACACACACATCAAAGTTTTGTTTTCCATCTGCCTAACCAATCTCGTTCCTATCGGGTTTACAGGTAATTGTTTCTATTTGTTTAACAAGCCTACTTTAATCCAAAAATGTTATTATAACTACTTCGTAGCTAAGTAATTGGAAGTTATTGACACAGGTTATTGACATGAAGGTGTAATTGACAATTAGAGTATCGTTAAGAGGCATCAAATCCTTTGTCTGGAAGCTATATACCGATTGACGTGAAGGTGTAATTGACAATTAGAGTATCCTTGTTAAGAGGCTTCTGTGGAAACGGCATATCGTTTGCCTGGAAGCTGTATACCAAAAGTTTGTTTGAAGCCCTAACTATAGATTCAAAACGAATAGAGGAATTATATTATTATGCTAACATCAACATGTATAGTTTATTTTTTGTTCATATTATACCAATGACTGTGTATGAATTAGCATTTGTTTTGACATTGTTGCAAAAATTAAATGAGGATACGGTTCAATCCTGATGGACCTAAAAAAGTGTACATGATTTTAACGTCAATTCAGAATCAGCTTCATATTCACATTCAGTTTTGTTTTTATTCTTTTGTTAAGTTTCAATATGAACATTTGTATAAAGTCTTGAACTAAGGTTATTACTTATTTCAGATTTACGCACAAAGAAAAAAGAATAAAAATTTGCATTTCAATATTTATTTAATTCAGGACTGTTTACTTTTATTTCAAAATTTTAACTTTGTTTTCATTTTTTAATTCAGTAAAAAATATATTTAATTTAATTTTTGTTTCTTCTAATTTTCATAATTAACATAAAACTATGTTTTGTTTGTTGTATTTTTTTTCATAATATGATTTACTCTTAACTAAATATGTATTTTTTAATTTCTAGTATTATTTGTTAATAAAAATGACTAATATAATTTAATTCTTTAATTAATTCTTGAAAAACTAAAAATATTTTACTTTTTGATAATTATTTAATGAATATGTTTTATCTAAAAATACATAAATCTCAAAATTTTAAAATACTTATTTGTGAAATAATTTTTTAAATATCAAATATTTAATTCTAAATAATTACATTAATCTTAATAACTTAAATTCATATTAACAAAATTAATATTAGTTTATAACTAAAATCTTATAATTTTACTCATTTAATTATTTATTTTAATAACATCAATAAAATTTTTATTCATAATATTGTGTAAGAGATCAAAATATTAATTTCCCACACAATTAGTTTATAAAATTAATTTATTTGAAAATTCTAATTAAAATTTAAATATTAACAATAAGGATTAATCTTAAAAAATAAAATTATAAACTTTACTTAATTTTACAATACTAGTCTGAACTTTAAAAATGACGTTAAAATATTTTAAAATTTAATTTTTAGCAAAATAGCCTAACATTAAGTTCTCTATTAATGTGGATAAAGTGGTGAGTCATGTCAGATTAATATTTTTGTCACGTGACTAGATATTGTATTTGTGTCATATGTAAATTTTATTATTTAATGAATTAAAAATGTCAAAACCTCTAAAATAATTACATACTCCTTCACATGCTTTACTTTATAATTATTTTTATGGTGTTTAATATTTTTAATTTATTAAATAATAAAACTCATACGTGACACAAATACAATATGTAGCAGTCATATAGTAAAAATACTAATATGATATAACTCTTCACGTCATTTACATTAACGGAGATATTAATATCAGACTACTTTTGTTAAAAATTTGAAAGTTAAAACATTTTAACGTCTCTTTTAAAATTTGGGCTAGTGTTGTAATTAACCTATTAATAAAAGTGTAATTATGATGATATTAACAATTAAAGTTTTTGTTTTATTTAAAAAGAAAATAAAAATAGAAATTGGATATTGTGACAAACTTCAACAAAGATTATCCAAAAGAATCAAACAAACCAGAGATGGTCCTCATGGATAAATCAATTTGTTGAATCATGCAAAGATGAGAATCATTTATAGTCAAGAAATTGCAAGTGTGAATCTCATAAAGAGTGTCAATAACAAAATTCAAATAGGTTTAAAAGAAACTCCTTGAAACTACGTCGGCAAAATGACAATAGCTTATGAAAATTCAAATCACGTCTTAATGACCTTACTACTTATTTATAATTACATGTTTTATCGACTTTATATATATATTTTAATTTTTTTGTTTTAATATTATAGATATAGAGTATGAGACATAAATACACTTCAAATAGTATTTTAAAGAAAAATAATAAAAATTAACGGAGGGTTAAAGAAAAATTTACAAATGTAAAAGAATTAAATAAAAAATTGAAAATAAAAAATAAAATATGGAAAACGCAAGTACTTTGTCGTGACAGGCTTAAAAAATGGTGGCGTTGTGCATTTAGCCAAATGTGATGTAACCACAACAGTATAAGAAGAGACTGGTTTGAAAAAAAGTAAGCACTTAGCATTTGACTATGGTGGCCGTCGAGAGTTTCTCTCACTAGGTCTCCCACCTAGCTTCGGTCACCTCCTGCCTTTCTCCCTTTGCATTCTCTCCTTCGTTGCCGGATTCAAGGCTATTCTCTTCTGTTTGACAGTGCGTTTAGCTACGTCATTGGCCGTAGGCGCTCGTTTATCCGCGCTTGGCATAGTCATTGTTTTTCTTGGTCCAACTGTACTGGTGCGTAGTCGCTGTTCGGGCCTGGGGTTTGCTCCTCCCGTGCTAAGGGCCTGAGGGGTTTTTCTAGTTGCGTGCGCAGGGGGTTGCCTCTGATGCCCCTAGTAGTGCCATGGGAAAGAATAGGAGTCGGGGAACCGACATTACAATTTCTTGTTTAGGGTTCCAGGTTGGGACTGCGTCTCGCTCAAATCCGCTGAGGAATCTTGCTTCTGACCAGGCCCAACGTGGTGCGCTGGCGACTAGGCCTCGGACTCCCTCTCAGAAAGGCTCTTCGGATTTACGCGAGGGAGAGCCGTCATCTGCTGCGCAAGTCGCCCTCCTCACAGAATCACTCCGCAACTGGTCTCCTAGTTGTCAGTGCGCGAACCCCTCAACTTCTGCTTCCGTCCTAGGTATGGCTCCCTCCCTTACTCCTGTGTGTTCTGGACTGTGGCCTCCTCACCTGGAGGATGACGTAGCATCCACGGTTGAGGGGGAAATTGAGTTGGGTAGCAAGGACACGGTGGAAATAGTGTATTCGGAAGAGGAGGGTGAACAGGTGCATTCATCCATGCCTGCTGAATCCTTGGCAGACAGGCACGCCTGCGAGGTGACTGAGGAAACACCGCAGAGACCTTTGACCAAGACAACCGCAGGCCATTCTAAAAAATCTTACGCGGGGCTCTTCAAGCATAACAGAGAAATTAATTAGGGGATGAAACTGACTTTTCAGGCTGTGGATGAGGAAGTAGTAATGGAGGAAGATGATGCCTTGGATTTGGAAAACCATTGGGGTTATTGCTTAGTTGGGTGTTTCACGGGTAAGTTTCCTAGTATGAAGGCTATCCAAGATCAAATGGAAAAATGGCAAGTTCCCTGTAGGTTCACCCGCATAACAGGGGATGGATGATATTCCACTTTACATCTGAGGAAGACCGAATGCAAGTTTTAGTAGGTGGCCCTATGTGATTTTCGGTAAAACATTGATCCTGAAACCTCTTTCTCCTGGCTTCACTTTTGACTATACTGAGTTTATGCAAGTGCCGATGTGGGTTCAGCTTCCAAATGTTCCCCTTGACTATTGGCATGAACGTGGCCTCTCAAAGTTGGGGTCAAGGCTCGGTAAACCACTTTGCAAAGAACAGATTACCCGTCAGCAACTTCGGTTGGGGTATGCATGCTTGTTGGTTGAAGTAGATGTAGAGAAGGGTCCTATCTCGAGCTTTGCTGTGAAGTTACCTTCTGGATGCCGATACATTCAATGAGTGTTTACGAGGCTTACCCAAATTACTGCTGTCATTGCCTCAAGTTTGGACATAGTCCCTTCCTTTGTAAAAGGGTGCAAAATAAAGAGACTGCCCTGGTTTCTTCCACTCCTGTAGTTCCTACACATTTTGTAGGCCCTGTTGCAGGTGATCAGCTTTCTGCCCCCAGAGTCAACCAGCCTCCAGGGTCTCTCCTTGATCATCGAGTGGTCCAGACGGGTACCGACACCCAAGACCTTGCCTTCCTGCCACTGAGACCTCGGCAAGTTTGGACCCTACCTTGCATGAACGTATAGTAGCTTCTCTGGACCACCGAGGACTTACTACACAGGCTCTTTCTGCCCAGCTTCCTAACAGCTCTCTTCTCTTAGTTACCGAAGCTCGAGTTAGTTCAGCCCCACTGTCGGTCGAACAAGGCCGAGCGGGGAAGCCTCTACACACTGTGGCGAGACATCCTAAGGGGAAGAAGGCTAGTTCAAATGGTTCCAAGGTGGGTATTGGCTCTCAGACTTACCAGGGGGTGGTAGGATCAATTCCCGGACTGTGGTGTCTACCCGAAGAGGGGATGGAGGTGCTACCTCCATACCGCAATCATGAAGCTCCTAAGCTGGAATGTCTGAGGGTTAAATAAACCCTCGCGACAACATAGTGTTACTTCCCTACGGAAGAAACACAATTGTAGTATGATGTGTCTTTTGTAAACGAAACTTACTCTTGAACGCTTGGAGAGGTTTGTTCAGTCTTGCACTCCGGGTTGGCAGTATTGGCAAAATTTTGATGTTATTGAAGGTGGCCGTATGGCTATGGTGTGGGATCCATCCCAGTATCAGTGCTCCTTACTGGCGAAAGGTGATCAATTCCTCCACTGCTAGGTGGTGTGCCGTATCTCCAAAGTTCAGTTTACTGTGACTTGTGTTTATGGATTATACACCATCCGTGAAAGAAAAGAATTATGGATGAAGCTAACACAACTTGCTCCCGACCGGTCGATTCCCTAGATGGTGTTGGGTGATTTCAACTGTGTTTGCATTGCGTCGGAAAGAAGAGGGTGTATTCCCCCCTGCCTACCTTTTGAAAGACTTGCAAGACTTCCGACTATTATATGGGTTAGCGGATGCCCCTTCGAGTGGGGACTTTTGTACCTGGCAGATGAATCATCGCTGGGCACGATTAGATCGTGTTCTTCTTAATCAGGAGTGGGACACTAGAGAGCTCCCTTGTTCAGCGACTATCCTCCCTATACTTGCCGATTCAGACCACTACCCCATAGTCGTTGATTTTCATCGGGCAGAGGCGCAAGGGAGTAAACCCTTTAAGTTCTACATCATGTGGCTATACCACCCTGAGTTTCCGTCTTTGGTTGAGAGAGTTTGGAGTCAATAGATGGAAGGGTTTGCTCAGTTTGTTTTGAGTTCCAAATTGTCCGCCCCGAAACCTCCCCTTCGTCGCCTCAATCGCGATGTGTACAGCCACATTTCCAATCGTGTTCAAGGGGCTCAGCAGGCATTCCACTAAGGATATCAGGAGTTTCTCAGCCAACCCAATAATGAAGAGTTGATGAGTCATGTGAATCATCATCGGAAGAGGGTTATTTTCCTTCAGGATTCAGAAAGGCTGTTTTATTGACAGAAGGCAAATTGCACTCATCTTATGGAGGCTGACAAAAGTACTAAGTACTTTCATGCTTTAGCTCGCAAAAGGAGTCGCACCAAAATGATCACTCACCTTACTAGAGAGGATGGGTCGGAGACTACTTCCTTGCCTGAAGTGACGAACATTATTGTTCAGTTCTTTACCACCTTGCTCGGCACTACCTCACCCCGCACTAGTGTGGATCCCTTGGTTATTTCTAATGGAGCAGTTCTTGGACCTGAAGCTCACTTTCGACTGGTAGCTCCTTTTACGGACGAGGATATTCGGCAAGCAGTGTTCAGTATTGGTAGTGATAAAGCCCCAGGCCCGGATGGATTTACATCTGAGTTTTTTAAGAAGCAGTGGCCTTATGTTGGGTCGTGTGTGAGTGTTGTTGTCCATGAATTCTTCCGGAATGGTCGCCTCCTTCGCAGGCTTAATCATACAACACTTACCCTTATTCCCAAGAACACTAGGCCACGCGTGGCAGACTCTCGGTCTATTTCATGTCTTAATGTGGTTTACAAAACTATCACCAAGCTTCTGTCTGCTCGGTTGTCCTCAGAGCTGGATAAAATTATTGACCCTGCTCAATCGACCTTCATTGGTGGACGACGGCTGCGTGATAATATTTTCCTTGCTCAAGAATTGGTTCGCGAATATAGTCGTAAACGGATTTCTCCCCGGTGTCTCCTTAAAATAGACATCACGAAGGCCTATGATACTGTTTCTTGGGAGTTCTTACAGGAGATGTTGCTTGGCCTTGGCTTCCCCTCTCAGTTTACTTCGTGGGTTATGGAATGTGTGCCCACGGCTTCCTACTCGGTTTCTATCAACGGTTCACTTCATGGCGTGTTTCGGGGCCAACAGAGCCTCCGACAAGGAGACCCTATGTCTCCCTCCCTGTTCCTTCTTTGTTTGGAATATTTGTCCCGTTATTTGAAACAGAGGACTGCTACTCGACCATTCAACTTTCACCTGAAATGCCAACTCCTTGGAATCTCCCACTAGCATTCGCGGATGATCAGATGCTTTTCTCTAGGGGCGACATTCCTTCCATCAGAGTTTTAGTGGATGGCTTGCAGACCCTTAGTAATGTGGATGGATTGCATGTCAACCCATCCAAATCTAATATTTTCCTCGTGGGAGTGTTCAGTGGTGAAAAAGATGCAATATTGCAACTTGTTGATTTCACGGAAGGGCAATTCCCGGTGCGCTACCTCGGAGTACCTTTGGCCCCATTGTAGATCTCTGTGGCACAATACTCGAATATGGTAGAAACAGTTGAAGCTTACCTCACAGCTTGGAAGGGGAAAAACTTGTCATATGCGAGGCGGTTGACTCTAGTTCATTTGGTTATTCAGGGCGTTTTGTCATTCTGGATGCAAGCCCTCCCTATTCCAGCTACTGTTCTTGATCGTGTAACATCCCTCTATAGGTTATAACTTGGGGGGGGGGGGGGGAACACTTCCGCGTTGCTTGGGATACAATCTGTGCACCGAAAAATGAAGGAGGTTTGGGGTTGCGTAATTGCAAAGTGTGGAACAACACTCTTTTGTCAATGGTTCTGTGGAATCTCCAGGAGGAAGCCAATTCGATGTGGACCTAATGGCTTCATGCCTATCACTTGCGGGGCATGTCTATCTGGGATTGGCAACCGCATTCAAGAGACTCCCCACTCCTCAAACGACTTGCTATGGTTCGGGACTCTTTGGTGGCATCACTGGGGGGTAGGATGAATGTGGTCCAGGGCGTTCACAACCTTTGCGTGGATGGTATTTTAACGTCGACCAAAGTCTATGAGCTCCTTCGTGCTAAACGTCCTTCTCGGCCTTGGATGTCTTTTATTTGGCAGACTTATATTCCGACGAAGTTCTCGTTTATTGCGTGGCTATGTTTGCTTAATCGACTCCCCACAAAGGATAATCTGCTCTTCCTGGATATAAATCGCCAGTGCCCCCTGTGCAATGTGGTTGAAGAAACGGTGGAGCACCTATTCTTTTCATGCTCGTTCACGAAGGATGTTTGGAACTCAATCCGATGTTGGTTACGCATGTCGAGGGCGATGATGACCTTAAGAAGCTCCATAAGGTGGTTACGTATAAATCACCGAGGTTCTCTCCTTCGTTGTAAGGCAGCAAAAGTTACGTTCCTTAGTTCTCTTTATTTGCTTTGGAAGGCCAGAAATGCTATTGCACTGGATGAGGCGACCATTTCTCGAGTTGATGTGGTTGCTAAGATAAAAGCCCATGTTTACAAAATCTTGTACCGCCTATACCCTGTGGAACTTATAGATTTCTGAACTATCGGATTCCTCCTGCATGCGAGTCCCTCTTTTCTCGGATGCATCTGGAAACCCCATTGGCGCTAAGGTGGTGTTGTGGTGATATTTGGTGATATAGAGGTGGCTGCTTGCCGAGAGGGGTGGTCCCTCCCTCCTTTGCTGAGCCGGGCTGCTGACCCCACGGTTACCCTCCTTTCCCTTCATTGTGGGCTGCTACTTCATGCTTCGGAGGGACTTTTTAGGCCTGCTGCCCTGGGCTTTTTGTTGGTCAGTATATTCCAACTTTCTTTTGCTTTGATTGGGCCTTGTCTGGTCCGGTTTGGTTGTATCGGGTCTAAGGATTGAGTTGGCACCTGCTTTTGGCTTTGATTTCTGTATGTTGACTGGGGTATGCCCCTTTGACGTTGTACAATTTTTTCCTGTTGAATACATTTTTACCATTGAAAAAAAGAGAGACTGGTTTGACCAAATATATTCAGCATCATGAAAGATAAAAATCGTTAGAAAAAACATATATGGTTCCTTTTCATATTTAACATTTAAAAATAAATTCAGATAAGATTTTTGATAAAAGAAAATTAAGTTGTACATAGGAAAACTAACAAACTAAGTACAAAATGATCAAATGATAAAAATAGAATAAGGAGAATAATTGAACGTTATAGAAATTAAAGGTAAGAATAATGTAAGGCTCAAATATAATTATTTGATAAAGATAAAATACCATTTAGAGGCAGTCAATTTTCATGTCACTATCTTATTTATCCACGCGTTAGTATCAACTCCTTTTTGGTTTGATTCAGATCTACCAATTCGGTTCAATTCGAAAAGAGTTGACCAATCGCCCAGTCTAACTCATTTTTTTCCAATTCCTTTACAAACTAAATTAGTTCCTAAAGTTCTTCGACGTTTTGAATCTGGTTTGGAGGTCAAAATAATCAAGTTCCAACTCTATAAACAAAATTTCTCCCTTTTTATTGTCTTCTTTCACTATAGATGCCTTTGAACTTCGCTAATACATTCCTAACCTTATCAACATCATCTTTGATGGTTCCAACTATGATATGAGGGCTAAGAAATGTGTAGTTTTTTTTAAGAGAGGCTTCATTGGCATATTTTTACTAAAGAAATACCTAAATCAACCCAAAAGAAAAAAGAAGACATTGATATATTCACAAAACTACTAAGATCTAAGATAGAATGAATCATTAAATCTTAACATAGTTTTATAATACATATACTAAAACAATCAAACTTGATTTTCGAGGCTTTGACACTGCCCAAACAATCAAACTTGATTTTCGAGGCTTTGACACTGCCCAGAGGTATGAAATTTTTTAAAAATTGTCATTTTGTGTTTGATGATGACAATTGTAGATCGAAAACTTCATCGAATGTAACGAAAACCTAGGCAAACAATTCATATTTACATGTCCGAATTGTAAGAACTTTGAGATCAAAGCACACTTAGCGATCTTGGCTAGCCTAGTTATGTTGCTGCTATTATCTATGCAAATTTTCATGATCATCAACATATCTGGCATTTGCTGATGACTCTTAAGCTACTACAAAAAAAAAAATTAGGCATCACATCTCCGAATGTAGGAAATGACTCAGACAAAACTTTGGGCTAAGGTAATTATTCCAAATCCTTTTAGCTTGTTTCTACTGCTGCCGTTGCCACTAAATGCTCGATAGAAAGCGCGTCATCCAAATTCTCTTTAAAATATCTTTACTCTTTTCTCAACACCTTCGATATGGCTCTAGTACTATATACTTCCTCTCCTTATCTGTCACATCAGATACTTTAAATTTTTGGTATCTTAATCTGATTCTTTCTAACACCTTCGATATGGCTCTAATACTATATACTTCCTTTCCCTATCTATTAGATCAGATACTTTAGGCATTTGGTTTGAGCATGAGGTTGGGTTTGAATATGAGTATAATAGTAGAAGGGGATGGGGATGGGTATAAAAAATAAAAAATGATGTTTGGTTTGTAACTTGAGTTTCTGTATTAATACCGATAATGTTGTTTGGTTTGTTGCATTAATGAGAATGAAAGATAATATAATACCATTTTTACCCTCAATAAAAATGAAAATAATTTTCCCTTCATATGTTTATTGGCGCTATCTCCATATGTTTGTAAAAAAAATTAATCAATTTTGTCAAGAAATTTTATCACAATTTTCGAGCATTAGATGAGCAATATGATCATTTGTCAACAGAGTTGCATAATACCAACAATACAATTGCAACTATATTTCCATATCATATTTAAAATGGAATATAAAGCATAAATAAGGAATTAAAGAGGATGGTAGGGCAAAGGCTGGGGATAAAAGAGTAAAAAAATAAACGTGATAAAAACTTAGATTGGAATGAAAACTCGATACCCACCCCCTTGATGGGTTTAGTAAATTTTCAAATTTAATGGGATAAATCTATTCCCCTGGAATTGAAAACCCCAAAGCAAACACTGTTTTTTACAATTATTCCATTCCTTCATTCCCAAACCCTCAAACCAAACACCCCCTAAATTTTTGGTATCTTAATCTGATTCTTTTATTCTTAAATCTTTAACCACATTGTCTGTTCCACATATTACTCATACTATTAATAACTCTATCATACATGTTTAGCGTATATGTAGTATTCACATATCCAAATTACTCTAGTTTTAAGGATCTAATTATATAATCATTGTTTCTAGTGGTTCTTGCCATATTAGCTTAAGTATCTTTTAATAATTACTGGTAGACATTCTTTATAACAATTTTAAATTTGTAAAGGGCCATGTATACATACTATTACAAGGTCAGAACTAGTTCAGGCTACAACAAATTCAACAAAGCTATGGAGCTGTGCCTCAAAACGTTTTATGTCGACTACTGTACCGGTTTGAAAATAAGTAGTCTCTTGTGATTCACTTTCCTGGCCCTACGTTGTACACGTCAAAAGATATTGATGGAGTGGCGGTCGTTACTTGATGAAACTAACACACTTTCTTAGTAAAGATTGGAGATGTATATTCCCGCTTATGTTCGTCTTATTAACCAATAGTAATGAATAATTTTGACGGTAATTTCGTTTTTTTTTTCTCTTCGAGTATGTCTTTAACTAATCTGTCATGTAACTTGTATCGTTACCTTCTGCAAAACCAAAAGCAAGTTTATGTTGACGAAATCCAACTTTTTCAACAACATATTTTCAAAAAATCCAGCCAGTCTTTATCACATCACAAATTGTTTGCATAAAAACGATCGTTTAATCTGAAAGTAACAACTTTTCAAAAGGAAATTATGATGAAATACAGATCCTAAGAGTGCATCTAAGGTCAATCCATCAACCTCCCTTGCCCTGCCTGTTGGACCCCATTTTCGGAGCCCAACTATTTGGAGTCATAATGCGTGTGCGGGTTTCCTGTAGGATTATCTCAAAAACCTCATTAGCCGTCATCTCACAAGGGTGGCGTGCCCCACTAGTCAAACACAAAAATCACACATTGACTTCTTCAAAACAATTGTAGCTCTATGTCTCTAGTTTATTTTGAAACAAGAACCATCTCATTTGGAGCGCTACAGATCAAGATATCATCAAAATACCAATGTATGTTCATAACCAAGTCATGCTCTTATAACCGATCCCTCATTTTCTTTCCATAAATATTTTTCAAATCAAAACCAAAGGCTACAAATTTTTATAGAAAAATAGATAAATGTGTTAGGAATCTATTGCTTCAAGAATCACTTAATTTGGAGGTCAAATTATGAAGTTATGTCCAAAAGAATCAACCATGCTCATGTCCCCAATCACGTTGTACCTATCTCGGGATAATTGACATAACTTTCATTAGAGATGTTGGATTAAGGTAATTCTTAGATTATTTGAAAGAGGACTTCTAGGTCTACAACTTTCATGAAGACTTTAAAAAGAGATTTTGTCTTTTGGAGGGTCAAAACACACGACCATTTGAAATTACACGGGCAGCTCGTGTGACCCACGGGTCTGGTGATTGCTCTCCATCAGGAATACACGGCCAGTGTGAACATACACGGCCTGACCATGTAACCTTTGGGTATAACGAAAATTTTCATTCTCCAAAACCCCTCCAATGGATCCTACATCCATCCTAACATCCCTTTTACTCATAATTTTTCCAAATTCAACAATCCTAGTGCGGTATTACTTCATTACCATAATTGTTCCGTATATATATCCTCTATGACATTCTAACTTGTAATGGTCATAACTCTTGACTCTGATATCCAAAAATTGCATACTTTATCTCGTTGGAAAACTAGAAAGACAAGCTACAGCTCCCATGAAGATGACTTTGTCTAATTCATCCTAGATCAATGCAGTTTTTCTTGGAAGTCAAAACACAATTTTTACTCTTATGAAAAACTTAAAAATTATCTCAACTTCACTTCCTCTAATGCAACATCATTCATAACAATTCAACTACCAATTTTTATGTCATTAAACTCTCTAATCTCTTCTCATTTGACTCGTCACATTCAACTACATCTCATCATTCATAATTCCTATTTTTCTTTTCCATAACATCTCACTTATGAGTAATAACCATTCATGTTCAAAGTTCATCAACTCAAGTGGATAACTTCTTCAAGTATATATATCTAATTTCAACTCACATCATCCATACATAATTCATATTTCATTAACAACAAAAGATAAGAGTTTTACAAAGTTTTAATGACATTCTAAGTCACATTACATCATCAATATCAAAATCCAAAAACACAAAAGATACATAAGCCAATAGTTCTCGAAATGCAACTAAAGCCTTGTGTTTCATGAATTAACTTAAAATACAAAATACGCATTATCGGAATGATGCCTTGACTCTTGATTACTCGATCTCATTCTCTTCACCTGAAGATGGGATGGAAAGGGGGTGAGCTTAAAAGCTCGTGGGTAACAATTTTATAATTGGTAACAAGCAAAAACCACTGAAAACATTCATGATTATAGCAAATTCTTATGAAAATCCATAAAACATATATTTCTTGAATTCTCAACTTATCAAACCAATTCACTTCTCACATAAGTCATGTATTCATCAAACTTGCCAATACATTATAATCACATAAACACATCAAAATGGTTTTAGTAGTTCGTAACAGAACGTACTAACACATTCCCCATAAAGGTTTTGTGTAATCGTAAACAGAACGTACTATCGCAATCCCACATAATAGTTTTACGTAGCCGTAAACTTAGGGGAGTCCGTAAAGGAACCTCATGTCACTAGCGGGCAGGCAAGAAAAGCTTTTAGTCAAAGTGTACTTGAAAGACAGAACAAACTACCACAAACCCACATAATATATAGTTCATGACTTAATAATCGATTGCCCAAATGGCACAATTCGAAAACTTGCTTTTCATGAACATGAAATATTTCATATGCATTTCCATCATTATTTCACAATTCATCAACCAAATTCCTATACAAAGCATAATAGACATTTATCAAATCATTCAAAAACAACAAATACAGCAATTATGAAGCAATTAAAAATCATTCCATATCAGCTCAAAATTCATTCACAAAATTCACATACAAAAACATGTGACACATTCTCAAACATTTAAAGAACAATAAATGCACATTTATAAGGTAGTTGAAAAATCATTTAATTCTATTTATTTGAAGAATATTTATGGCTCATTTACTCAATTATAAAAATATAACCCACGAGCTTTAATCAAATTCATTCATCATTGAAAAATTGTATTGAGAGGGCTTTCAGTGTTTTTAAGGTTGGATGGAAGGTATTGGAAAAAATGATGATGTTGATTTCTTTTGCTCTTTTTAAATTCTTATCAGAATATTCAAAGAAATACTAAGATATAAACAACTAATACTCATGTTCTTATAAATCTTTTTTAAGTCATACTTTTATAAATTATTTTATACATAAACAACTAATACTAAACAGTTAATTTTATCAAACGTCATTAAATAAACCGCTGATATTATCTGCTAATCAAATCAGCTATATTAATCTGCTATTAGCTAAATAAAATCAGCTAACAGCTAATGCAATTTATTGATTACCTTACAAACAGTTATTAATTATCCCGGTGCACGTCTCTCTCTTTTCTTTTCTGGTTTTATTCATGGCACCAGAGGTCGTTATTTCCTTTGAGCAAAATTAAACCCCAAGTTTCATTTTAGCTAATCATCTCTGATTAATCTCTTAAAAAATATGCATGGTATGATCTTCTGAATTTATTGTGTGAATATTCTAATCCCGTCCTTATTAAAAGTAACAAGAAGGAAGAAAGAGAAGAGAGAATACATTGCCTCTCCTGAGGAAGGGAAATGTAATATGATATAGTTAATCATCAACTTGCTTATCTGTTGTAGTTATCTAGCACTGTCTTTTTCATCTTTCTTGACTAAGGTCTCTGAACAGATCGGAACATGAATTTCAAAGATTGGAAGCAGACCCTAGGCACAAGCAGTGTATAACCCAAAGTCTTTTTTTTAACGCATTTCAAGACGACATTTCTTGTGAGAGGAACAAAATTCCAATTTCCGAGCCAAAATCCAACAGACTAAGCACAGACATAAAAACAATGGTTTTCATGAGCATGCAGAGGAGAATGTTGAAGAGTTTCTAATATAAAATACCACTTACGCTTCTTTACCATCATTTTCCAACATACTCGCTAGCTCCATGTTAGACCTAATACTAATTCCATAAATCATTTCCTAACTACTGGAAGGCTGGAAGCTTGTTTAAAGGAAACTTAATCGCAGATCCAACGGCGGATGATCCATCTCTGTCCCGAAAGCGTATGAGAAAGCAGAAGCTTCCTTGCGTTGATTTTCATTTTCGTGCAATCTAAGCCTTTCCGATTCAGAATCGCTGAAGGAGTTTAACGGGAAAAGTTCAAGTGTTTCGAGCACTCGTTCTGGCTCAGATCCGTGATTTATCTCAGAATAATCTGCACACAAGATAACAATAATAAGACCATTTGGTATTTGCTAAACAGATAAAAGAACTTACACATACTTGTTCATGTAAAAATTTAATCTTTCCTTAAAGAACGAATAAGAAGAATTAGAAAGCAAATTTGCATGCACACGCTCGAAATATAACCATTAGAGACGTGAAGCTATCTCGGACTTACATCTTGCAGATGATGAAAGATTATCTTCCCGACGAATCGTATTCTTTTCACTAACAGAAACTCTACGTCGTTTCTGCCTTTCCCTTGCTTTATGGTTTTGAAACCAGTAGAAAACGTTCTTGCTCTCGATCTTTCCATAAAAACTAAGTTGAGAAGAGATCTTTTGGATCTGATCAGTACTTGGCGTTCTGAGTCCAGACCTGAACAAGTCAGTCAGAACTTTAACCTGCTCAGCAGTAGGGTTCCAACGACCGCACTTAGTCCCTGTGCCAACGTTATTCCCACCGCCACTACCACGAATATTTGATGCTTTTGCAATACAAAAGCCTGACACTCTCTCTTCCATTATCAGAGCTTCAAAGTATAGCTTGTCTTTTGGTACAAGTCCCTCTCTGAACTTTCCTTTTCAGTTTCTCTGAACGGAAAAGAACCCGTGCGCATATATAATAGAAAACACTGGCTATATATTATTTTATTCCTTGGAAACGTTTTCTGTTTTTTATTGCTTTTGTACTTATCTTTTGTTTTATTGAACTGAGGAGCAAAGGATTGCAGAATCAGCAACTTTGTTTATATCAAACTGCGTTGATTTTAGGGATTATGGGATTGAATAGTTTTGAGGGTTCGATCGTGCCCGGGATTTTGTGCACCGAGGGTGAAAGAGAGAGACATGCGCAAAAGCTGCCACTGTTCAAAGTATTGGTCGTCGAGCAGACAAGAAGTAAGTTTATTTTGTTCTTTCCTAGCAGTTGAATCTTGTTATTAAATTCCCCTATTCTTTTGAGTTGCTCAATATATAGACAGATGGATTTATTTGTTGCTTTTCACTGGAGTTTGCCCTTTCATTTCATATTCTATGTAACTTAAGGTAGGGTTATTTAAACATATAATCTTCTGTTTTAGGCTAATCTAACGAGATCAGAGCCAATAGGGACACCAGGGAAACCCAGTTGCTTTGGGAATTTGGTAGAAAGCTAGAAGACATAATAAGAAATTTGGTTCGTCTAATTATCTTTTCTAAATGACAATCTGCAACGAATAGAATACAATTTATGTGTTGGATTTTTCTTCACTGTCACTGATAGTATAGTAGTGTATTTCCAATAAATAGCTATATACTTAAATGTAGCATAGCTTTTCAAGTCCTTTTGTAGACTAGAGAATACATCCAGCAGAATCGTGACATGCAGAGCAATCCAAGCTTCTGTTTTTAAACCAGTGGAGTTTCTACTAAACAACACAAGAATAGTTCCAGTTTTGCGGATTTTCTTATGTAATAACAAGATCGAAGGAAGTGACAGTCAATGCTCGTACTGTCTGGTCTTGGTTGGAGCATTGTGATCGCGTGTACTGACATGGATACTCAAGTGGGTTGAAGTAGCTCTACCAGCCAAATAATGGGTTGGGTCATGCCTGCTTTTAAGGATGTGGGAACACAAACTAGAAGACAATAAAGCCACCAAAGTTGGGATTTTGGTAGAGACAACTAATGGCCAACCAAGAGGGAAGCAGCCTGTTTTATCTTATGTCACGTAGCTCATGTCCTAGGCAACTATATGTAGGCCTTTTCTTATGGCCATCTGCCTACTTTATTAGATTTTGGTTCAATTTATTGGGGAACTTGAGGAAGAAAGGTGGGTGATTCAAAACGTTGGGGAATATTTTGTACTTCCACGGGAAACTCAAAAAGTTCTAAAGCTAACTATATGTACTATGGCGTCTTGGAAACCAGGCATTTGAGGATGACAAGGTCTTTCTTTATACCCAAACCATGAACTTGTTTTACATCAGATCGCACACTAATTAACTTTATTTTCCAAGGGAATTGTCGTTAGATATGTGCATGAATTAACGGCCCTCATCCATCTTGATGCTTCCATTTCAGAATAGAACTGAACATTTTAATGATAATCCATACAGTAATCATAACTATGTCCTTTCCCGTTGTACCCAGAAAAAAGGAACTATGTGAAGATGATTATAATGTACTAATCACCGACCGGTGAAAGACTTGTTACGACGATTGATGGGTTAAACAGAGAAAAGTTTGTCCAAACCGACTTAATAAATGCATAGTACAAGGATCGGTTTTCTTTCAGAACGTAAAGTTTCCATCTCGCAACCATAAGCATGTTTGGTACTAATAAAGTATTAATTGCTATGAGGTTTGGTCGGTAAACAAAAGGAAGAAAGCGTGCTGGTGGGTTGGCGTTCGAATTTCCACAATAACTTTCAGCTAAAACCTAAGAGCTTTTTCGTTCCAGTTCTAGTCAATCCACTTTCTACTATCCGTTTTGTTTTGGAATCAAGGCCAACACTAGTCTAAATTTAGGCTCACGTCCACTTTTGTTTTGCACACTTCCTTCGATTCCCGAGGTTGTTGCATTCCCACGACATCATACGGATATGATAAATGTATGAATTTGTCTTTTAGTAGTTTGGCATTACAGGCTGCGGTGTTCTAACTCCTAGGTAATGTTTTTGCTTAATTGACAACTTCCTACTTTGCGTTTTTTAGTGAAAACAAATGAATCTTTTCCTTATCCTGGTCCTGATCCATAATCCTTCCATTATTTGGACACTCAAAGTGATTCAAAGAACATAAGTATTTTAGGTTAAGTGATAGAAATAAGACACATTTGATGGACTTCTAACTCTTAAAGTGACTTTTAATATAAAATATATACTTTTTGGAAAAATTAAATCATGACGATCATTATAAAGATTAAAAAATTTAGAATTTAAAAAAGTTTTATTTTCTATAAATTAAATATCTTATAATATGTGAAAACAAAGAATTAATAAATAAATGATTAATTTCAATAATGCATAGACGATCTTCAAGTTTGTATTTAATTTTTTTTTTACAAAAATCTTTTGAAAATCTAGGGAAATATCTTTAGGCCACTAAGTTAATGAAACTACGACAATAAGAAAATATTTGAAATTTCTTTTGAGTGGAGGCAAGCAAAAAGCAATTCCATAAACAATAAAATTTGATAGCAGACACAAATTTAGTTTTTATTTTTCGATTGACTCCTAAAATTAAGATATGGTTTTTTAAACAAATATACCTTCATGTTGATTTAGTTACCTAAATAAAACTTCCTCAACACTCTGAGGAAGCCCGAAGACAAATCCAGATGATGCGTTATTATTGCAACAATGGTCTGGTGAAGAGTAGAATCGTAGATGCACTAGAAGCATCCTTTTTAGTCCAATTCTTACGGGTATTTAGGTCATATTTATATTCATTTTAGTAGCATTTTTAGGTTTATTTATTTATTTTCATTGAGTTTGTTATTTATTTTATCTTTTCTTGTTTCTTCGTAGAAAGCATGAAGTTTGGCTTCAGTATTAATGTGCTTGTTATGTGTTAGGCCTCACATAATTTGTGTCGAAATTATCGGTTGAAGAATCGAAAAGTGAAAATAGGCAGTAGAAAATTAAAATTAAGAACTTGTAGGTTTAAACCTAGATATAGGCAAAAATCTGTGAGAGGAATTATCAACTAGATAAAAATCTTAATGAATTTTAGTTAATTTCATGAGTTACTATAGTCGGGATTGATTTTAACTACGATACTTCTTCGACATCTCGATAGAGAATCATAGATGATTTAGATTTAGTTTCCTTCAAAGTCTAGGGATCAATACTATTGAATAAACCAAAAGAGAATAATTAGAAGTCGATTATGAAACCAAATTTGAAATCTTCCTTTTACATATCTGATTTATTCCTTATAGACTCATACTGCATAAGTTGTGCGGTTATTCTATTTGCTTTAGGATTAGTTTTAGCAATTCGTTTATTAATTAATTTCTCAATAATCAACATTTGAGTGATCAACCCAAATAATTGAATGATTTTAGCCTAGTAATTGTTCAGTAACTCCCTGTAGATCGATACTCATACTTCCCTATTTACTTGCGTGACCCGTGCTTGCAGGGCCTCGGACAAGTTTTGGAGCCGTTGCTGGGGAGTTTCCTTTAGGCAATATTAGGCAACCAATTGTTTGGTTACTTTGGGCATTTATTTTTCATTATCATTTTGTTATTTTTCATTTTATTTACTTTTTCTCATAGCTTATTTCTTCACTCGGAGTATTCTTTTTTATTTTTGATTTGCAGGTGATTCCTTTTGTATATGAGACATTCTCATAGTGCAGAAAACTTGTTATTTGATCCAGAAATTGAAAAGACCGCTAAGGCACTCCGAAAAGCTACAAAACAACAAAGGGCACAAGCAATGCAGAATAACCAACGAATAGAAACCGAACCTATTGATACTACAAATGAGCAAGTAATGGCAGAACAAAGGCAGAATGGTGGGCAAAATCAGAGAATCATACGGGACCATGCCATATCGAACTTTAAGGATTACCAATCGAGCATCACAATACCTCCAGTTATTGCTAATAACTTTAAACTAAAGACTGGACTTGTGCAGATGGTCCAACAGTCCCTATTTGGAGGCAACCCTTCAGAAAATCCCCGCATTCATTTGGAGAAGTTCATTCAGATATGTAGCATGTTGAAGCAGAATGGGGTATCTAACGTTGCAATTCGCCTCAGGTTATTCCCTTTTTTCTTGAGGGATCGTGCAAGTGAATGGCTCTACTCTCTACCTCCAGGGTCTATAACTACGTGGCAAGAGTTATCCCAAGCTTTCCTAATGCAGTACTTTCCCCTAGGAAAGACCGCACAACTGAGGGGTGAAGTGCATTCCTTCCTACCGAGAGAAGATGAATCTATGTATGAAGCATGGGAGAGATTCAAGGAGCTACAAAGAAAATGCCCCTACCACAGGATTCAAAAATGGATGCTTGTGCAGATTTTCTACAACGGGCTTTCTCCGGTTATGAAAAGTGCTATAAATGTAGTTGTAGGTGGAGACTTCATGGCAAAAACTAAAGATGAAGCTCATTCACTTCTGGATAGGATTGCTCAGAATAATTACCAATGGAGTGGAAGCATGGGACATTTAAAGCAAGAGACTAAGAAGATTGCAAGAATGTTTGAGGTTGATGCGTTATCTATGATGAACGCTAAATTTGAAGCCCTGACAAAGAGAATGGATAAGATGGATAAGATTATTGCGATGGCGACAAACAGCGCACAGCCTGTGCATAACCTGCAGCAATTTGCACAGCCCATGTATGATTTTTAGGCTTATGGACAAGACATTGCGGTTGAGCAAGCTAATTTTGTGGGTATCTATGGAGCTAAACTGTAAGGAGGAGCCTTCTCAAAAACATACAACCCTAAGTGGAGGAATCACCCAATTTCTCTTGGTCCCAACAACCCAGACAGCCACAAAATTTCTCAAACCAGCCCTATTACCCTTCCCAACCTCAAAACCAACCTCACTTTCCATCCTAGCAACAAAACTTCAATAGAGATCCTCCAGGATTCCAAAATGCAAAACTTCAAGCCCCTCCACAACCCTCACAAGCTCAAGAGCAGAAACCATCTTTGGAGTTCATGGTGGAACTAATTCAGCAGCTTAGTTCTAAGGTAGATCAACTTGCCATACACAACAAGATGTTCGAGACTCAGATTGCTCAACAAACTAGTACATCAAGAGGGGATAAGAGTAAACTGCCTGCACGACCAGAAAATCCTAAGGAGAATGCTGATGCAGTGATTTTAAGAAGTGGGAAGGTCTTTTAAGTAAGTAAGGAAAGATCTGATTTTGTCCCAACTACACAGCTTGTCCATAATGAACCAAAAAATGCTGGAACTGAAAAATTTACTCCACCTCCTCTATACAAGCCACCCATCTAATTTCTACAACGTTTTCAGAAGGCTCAGTTGGATAAACAATTTGGGAAAATTTTTGGAAATCCTCAAGAAGTTATACATCAGTATTCCCTTCACTTAAGATCTCACACAAATGCCAACCTACGCAAAATTCTTGAAGGAAATATCGTCAAATAAGAGGAGGTTGGAGGAGTATGAAACAGTGGTGTTGACGGAAGGGTCCAGCACTATTTTACAAAATAAGCTGCCACCGAAGTTGAGGGATCCCGGAAACTTCTCCATGCCTTGTCAAATCGGAAGCACAAATATCGGTAAGGCTTTACGTGACCTTGGTGTAAGTGTAAATCTCTTACCTCTTTCTATATGTCAAAAGTTGGATATAGGAGAACTTAAGCTTACTACAATTTCCCTCCAACTAGTTGATAGGTCAATCAAATACCCTGAAGGAATTTTAGAAAATATACCTTTGAAAGTAGGGAATTTCTTTATCCCAGTAGATTTTGTAGTCTTGGAGATGGAAGAAGATACAAATATACCCATTATCTTAGGGAGACCTTTTTCTTACTACTGCAGGAGCTATTATAGATGTCAAGAATGGGAAAATGACATTGAAAGATGGGGAGAAAAAAGTAGAATTTAATTTAGTAAAGGCAATTAAGGAAAAAGATGAGGGAGATTCATGTCTTAGAATTGATAGAGTTGACGAGGAAGTTAGAAGTCAATTTAGGAAGTCTAAACCTGATGATTTGTTGGAAATTTTCTAGTGCATTCAATTTCAGCAGGAACCCATCAGCCATAAATTAGCATAACCTGTGTAGAGGAGGGCACAACCTGTGCAGTCAGAACAGATCACTGCACCAGATTTGAAATAAGAAGAGCCACCAACCATTGAACTAAAGCCCCTACCCTCCAATCTCAGGTATGAATTTTTAGGACCCAATAGTACTTATCCAGTCATTGTTAATGCAAATTTGAGTTGTGTGCAGATTGAAAAAATAATGAAGGTCTTGAGAGAGTATAGAAAAGCGAATGGCTACCAAATTTCAGACTTGAAGGGAATAAGTCCAGCATTTTGTATGCTTCAGATCAATTTGGAGGAAGATGCAAAGCCAGTTCGGGAACACCAAAGAAAGCTCAACCCAAATATGAAGGAGGTCGTGAAGAAAGAAATGCTTAAACTTCTAGTTGCAGGAATTATCTATCCGATTTTTGACAGTACATGGGTCGGTCCATTGTGTCCCTAAAAAGAGAGGTATGACAGTGATAAGAAATGATAATAATGAGTTGATTCCAACTGGAACTGTAACAGGTTGCCATGTATGTATAGATTATAGGAAATTAAATAAAGCCACCTGTAAGGATCATTTCCTTTTATCCTTTATTGATCAAATGCTAAAGAGGCTAGCTAATCATGATTACTTTTGTTATTTGGATGGTTATTTTGGTTTCTTCCAAATTCCCATTCACCCTAATGATCAAGAAAAAAATGACATTTACATGCCCTTATGGTACCTTTGCTTATCGAAGGATGCTGTTCAGTCTGTGTAATGCCCCAGCTGCCTTTCAAAGGTGTATGATGGCAATCTTTTTTTATTTCATTGAGGAAATTATGGAAGTCTTTATGGACAATTTTTCAGTATATGGGCTTTCATTTGATTCATGTTTATCTAATCTTGGTAAAGTTTTGAGAAAATGTGAAGAAGTAGACCTCGTATTAAACTGGAAAAAGTGCCATTTTATGGTGCAAGAAGAGATAGTACTTGGTCATCTTGTTTCTAATCGAGGGATTGAGGTGGACAAGGCTAAGACCAAAGTGATATCAAATTTACCTTCACTTACCTAGGTTAAGGAAGTCATAAGTTTTTTGGGGCATGCTGATTTTTATAGAAGATTTATCGAAGATTTTTCTAAAATAACTAAACCTTTGACAAATCTATTGAATAATGATGTCCCTTTTTGTGATTGATGATGCATTTTTGAATTCTTTTCACAGGTTAAAAGAAGCCTTAATTTCTGCTCCAATTCTTCAACCTTCGGATTTTGCTATAGGAGTTGCGCTTAGGCAAAGGAAGGATAAAGTAGTTCATGCTATCTATTATGTGAGTAAAAAGCTCAATGATGCACAATTGAACTACACGACTACTGAAAAGGAACTCTTAGCTGTGGTGTTTGCGGTGGACAAGTTTAGGTCCTACATGGCTTAAAAGTAGTTGTCTATTCAGATCATGCCACTATTAGGTACCTACTTGTAAAGAAAGAAGTTAAACCAAGGCTAATA
>JAOQMQ010000196.1:11289740-11309389 GCA_027563845.1 Erythroxylum subrotundum
GAATTATATTTTAATTAATTATATTTTGATTAATTATATTTTAATTAATTAATTAATTATATTTTAATTAATTATTATTTAAAAAATTAAATTAAAAAAAAAAAGACACTACTAAAGAATGAGTTTCATTCCTCTGCTAAATAGAACGTATAGAAGATTCCCAAAAAGTGACATATCAAACTATAATGATAATCAACAACCAACTATCCACTTTTCATTCTTTACCCATTAATCCCTTCTTAAACTCATCAATCAAATACCCTTAAATGTTGAAATCAATATAGTGATTTGGGAAATAAAAACTATGTACTTTAAAATCAGCTTCTTAATATAAACTTGCTTTTGAAAGCCGAAAATAGTTTCAAAAATCTTTTCAAACAGATACTATTACTATACTTCCTTACTATCCAAGTGGCTAGAACGTGAAATTTAGAAATGGACTCCCCCCTGTCAAGGAATTTTAATAAAGCCAACGCAACAAACACTCTCTGCCAAGCTCAGGTGCTTTAGTCTGTTCTTAAGATTCAATATTCAAACAAAGAATTAGTTAATTTAGCTTGTTTTCAATGTGACAGAGATCTTCCAGGCGAAGCCAACTTTAAAAGTTAACTCAAAAGTGAGAGAGCCCATAAGCCCATATAAACCCCACATCAAATGCTTATTAACCAATGTGGACTCAACTCTTATATTTTGCAATTATTGGACTCAACTCTTACATTTTGCAATTAGATCATAACATTCCACCGTTCTCCGCAGCCCAAGCACCCGCTGGTTGTGCGCTATACCTTTGGGCAAACACTACAGTATTGGCATCACCACCTATGATATGATCACTCAGGGAGTGATATTATCTCTTATGGGAGCACCCAACTCCAAAAGCTAAGCAAGGCATGAAAAAGCTCATAAGCCTATATAAACCCAACATCAACTCATAATCAAGTCCCATATCTTGCAAATATATCGTAACATAATGCCATCCTAAAGAGTATATACGGTGCTCGTTAACATAAAAATAGAAATCCGATCTCGTCGGATTCATACCAAATGACGAAAGAGATTTGTGTAAACCCAACCGCAAGCCACAGTACCTTGGACAAAGCTTCCAATGTCGAACTTTCGCATTAATATTAAGTTAAAACAAAAAGAATACCATTCAGTGTAAAACTCATCCTGATGCTAAATTTTCTGCACATAAGCTAAAGCTTCGAGGCGACAGCAGAGGATAATTTGTGTTATAGCCAACCTGAACCAACAACACCTTCTCAAAAATTATAAAGTTGATTCCTCAATGTCAGGGATACATTACCAACAGCAAAATCTTCAGAACCAGTATGGCCGTTTTTCAGTTGGATAACAAATTAGAGGATTTGGGCGGCCGTGTTCAACTTTTCTGCTAAGCTGAGTTGTGTCCTGGTAATGCTTGACAAATATAACAATAGCAAATTGTCCTGCATGGACCAAGCGTAAAAAGTTAATATAAATGGACTCCACTGAAAATAGTAAGATATAAGTATAAAACACAGTGAATCATAACAGATATCATCTTAAAGATCATAAAATTTTAACAATTAGTTTGAATGAAATTGATCCATCCATATAAAAAACCTAATGTTACCTGCAGGTTGTCGTTCACAAGCTTATCAAAGACCTGTGGTGATAGTATAGGAAGGGAAGACACAGCCTCAGCTAGGTATCGTCCAATGTCATTATCTGGTAAGGCACGCCCTTCCTGAAGTTTCCAAAGCCTTGTTTCACGCAACAGATAGGCAAGACTAGAAAAAGAATATAATCCTAACTTACCACAACATCGTCCACATATTTATACATATCATCGATCAGAACTAGTAGCCGCTGCATTGAAGTTTCCATTCCTTCCAAATCATTTGGAAGTTTATCTACCGTTGTTGTCTTCAGGATGTCAACTGCAATTTTATTACAAGCACAAAACCCAAATCAAATTTAAATTTAAAATAGTTCCGGGATTTGGCTTCAACTCCTAACTCCCAGAATGCTAATTATGCAGAAACCTAGTAGTTACATGGAAAACATAAAATTTTCTTCTCTACTACTGCAAAGTCTCACCTATAGATCATAATTAAGGAACCCGATATAGAAACTAAACTGCATCTAACTTTCTCATAATGAGAAGGGAAAAAATAAAAAATAAAAAATTTTGCAATTTTCATCACAAATCTAACCAGCCCTATAAAAGCACACACAAAAAGAAGAAATTGCAGTTTCATATTAGATGGTTAAGAAATTGCAGTTGCATATTAGGTGGTTGCCCTAAATAAATGCAACTAACAACAATATCCAGTTATAATTTGGGCAGATAGAAGCCACATAGAAAATTGAATGATCATGCATACACCTTTACACATGTGAAAGGATGCTTCAGAATGCAGAAGCAATTATTTGGTAAAAGGAAAATATAGGAAGGTTCATACATCCAACTCTCTCAGCTTCAATCATGCGAAGATCAAGAGGAATTTCTTGGAATTGTGCAGCCAGTTGATTCTCTCCAAGAGATAGATTAACAGAAACATAAGCTTTTATGGCAGTATCTCCATTCCTGAATCCTGTGTCAACAGTCAGATGAATAGGGCTGGGAACTTCTCTAGAATAGAAGTCATGAATCAAAGCACTGCCACCAGTGACTCCCAACCCAGTTGAATACCTGCACAAGAATAGAACATATGAAACATTCATTAACTCTTGTTATAGAGAGTCGAACTGTATTCCAGATCAACCACATATCTGAAAGCTCAAATGGTTCCGATAAGACTCTCAGAAAAGCAAACGTAGAGAGCAAGCATCCACATAAATTATTATATGGCCAAATTGGGAAAAGATCATAATAGACATTCACTGTACAAGTAAAGCAGTACTAGTAAAATGAATGTGTTCCCTAGAAATTCAATGTAAAAGTAAAGCAAAGCAGTACTAGTAAAATGAATGTTCAGTGTTCCTTCTCTTATTTCGTTAAATCACATGTAGCAAGTGGAATTACCATCCGACAATAACTTCCTTGGGATTCACTTTTTGGTGAGACAACAACATATTGTGGTGGTAATCAATGTCCAAAGCAACCTGCAGCAAGAATAATCAAACTTATCTACAGAGTGAACATATATCACAACCAAAACCAAATTTGCAAAGTGATATGTTTGCCTTATCGAGGACTTGTCCCATTGCTTAGAAGAACCTGGATATTCTTCAAAATAAAAGTGACTAAAAATTGAACTTTAAACAACCATGGGTCATCTACTAATGGAAATAAACATAGAGGATTACAGAGAAATGAAGAATCCTGATTTACCCTTGTTTAATTTCACATTCTTAGTTCAAAAGCTTTGAAAAATATCTTCTGTTTAAAGAAGAAAATTGCTCAGAAATAGATATGAATGAAAAATAAGCTCAAACCCTAATTTACCCTTTTCTTGTTTAGCATTGTCAACAAGTTCGAAATTCAAGTTAAGTTTAAATTAATACATAAAAGGTTGCAAGTAATTATAATAAACATCATCCAAACTAAAGCAGGACCAATTATACTAAACATCATCCAAACTAAAACAGGACCTATCTGAAATACTAAGTAAGTTAGTATTCGTCCAAAATTTTAATCACCATAAGAAACTCAAGATCGGGGGTCTAACACTCAAAACAGGAGTGTAATAAATGGAAAATTACGACCTCAAGCACGTTTCTCTATCATCAAAAAGATAAATTACCAGAATTCAACGACGACATAATGAGAAGATAACAACAAAAACAAAGTCTTTAGGAGAGAAAGCAATGACCTGACCGGAAGACTCATTGTGGGGAACGGCGTAAGAGTTACGGATATCAACGGTGCCGTCGGGTAAGATGGAGCCAAGGAGCGTGCCAATGACGCGCTCAGCTTGGTCAGAACGCCTGACATAGCAATCGCAGATGTTGAAGATGACCAAGGGGTGGACCTTCGCCGACAGGCTCGTTGAAGATGGTGTTGGTGTAAATTGCAGGACTGTGCGTTCGGTAGTCGCCATTCTCCGATCTCCGAAAGGCCAACAATTAGGAGGAAGTTGTCACTTGTGAGAGAGTTCCAGGTCTAGGTCTAGGGTTTTCACAAGAAAAAGATGGAATAGGAGAGCTGCCAGTACTAGCTACAATTAGTGGTTGTGTTGAGATTGGGCCAACTATGGAGAACAAAACAGGCCTTGATAGATCTACCAGGCCTATGATTATATTGACCACACTTTTGCAATTAATTGATCACAAATTTATTCCGAAAAATAGGTTTAATAGTTAAAATTTTAAACTGATAAATTTTTTTTAAAATTTTTAAATTTTTAGTTTGAATTATTTTAACATTTTTATTGTTAAAAAAATTATCAGTTTATTAATTTACCAATCGATTTTATAATAACTAAGTTCTTACAAAGTAAAATAGATTTATTAAATTTCATTTAATAATTTCTTTTTCAAATTAAACTTTAATTAATTTTTAATTATGTTTTAAATTCTTTAATTTTATTCAATATTTAATTAATTTTATAACAGTTTAATATTAGTTTAATTTTTTAAATCTTAAATATTTTGTTTTGCTTTACTGAAAGGGTTTTAAGAAATTTTTGTTAATCAAATAAACTTCAAAAATTACTAGGATAACTTCTAATTCTAAATGTGTATGTATAGAGGATGTAAATAACACCTCATAAGTTATTTAAATTAAATAAGCCAACTTGATAAGACTTTTCGCCATGCTTAAGGGTCAAGATCATGAATTTGGTAGTACTAATTTGAGAAAGCCATTTTCGGTTATCCTCTATCTTGTACGTTACGAGCCTTCTGATATGTTTTTGGGCACGCCACCGCTAACTCCAACCGACAATTCATCGGTTGATGTCCATTCCTAGTTGTTTCAACCGGACCTTTGTGCACACTACCAACCCATGACGCCTTGGTGTTTGTTGGTATGTGCTCCGGCGGCTTGTCTTGGTGTGTACAAAGTAGTAGCTTTCACGGAGTTATATTATTAGCTTTAAATTTAACACATCCTTCTTCCTTACCTTACAAGCCTCCACTCAAATCATAAATAACAAATTCAAAACACTCGAGTTAGATTGTTAATCATCCCTCAGTGATCAATTTAGAACAAATCCACTAATTTATGACGTGTGGACTGGTGCATGATGGACTGGTGCATGATTAATTAAATTTGAAATAAAAACTTAAATTTTAAAAATACGATAGAAAAAATTAAACTCATTTAATAATTTTCATATTCACTTTTTTAATATTTTTATTCTCATTTGGCATGTTTCAATTTTTGTTTGCTATATTTTTATTATATTTTTAATTTGATATTATTTAAACATTGTTCGTGTCAAGTTTATGTTATTTTTGAAATTTGAATTCGGAATTTATGCAAGAGAATCTATTTTAACTATTATGAAAGTCCTTGCCTAAACCTTGAAATGCTAACGGAGCGTCTGGGACTGTTGGTCCCGGGCCCAGCAGTGAACAAAACAAAGTTGACATCACGGGATTAAATCCCATGGTAAGGAACGAACGGCTTATGATTCGATAGGCAAGCTCCTGTTGGAGGGCACAAATATGAAAAATAGTCGTTTGACACGCTATAACAATCTCCGCTGTCCTCGCACGAATGGGAAGATCCAAACGGACCAAAACCCTCTGTGTTGCAGTTAGCAATAATAAAAGACGTGAAAGGAGGACGGACATTCCTCTGCTTCCCAAGAGCTATAGCACCTCCATGCTGCTTCACTATTAGAACCAGAACACGGGACTATTTGCTCCATTTTTTCCGCGTCTTGCTTTTTTGTTTAGCTTACGATCTCTTCTTCTCTTCCGACAACGGTACTGTACCGACGAGTCGACTCGTCAATAGACCACCACGTGGCTCTGGTTTGATCCGTTCTGCGAATCATTGAGTTGAAACTTGTATCTGAATACACATAAAAGCGTCACGCGAACGGCGATGAGAGGAGGTGGTTCCTGGATAAATCGTCGCGGAGTACAAAGATTTCGGCAAATAATGAAAACTACCGCTGGATCGGCGAAGATCAAACTGCTTCTTTTGTGTTGCATCGTATTTACGCTTCTTGCGCTCGCTGGCCGAGCGTCGAAGTTCAATGGATGGACCAATAATAGCGTATTTTCTTCTGATCCTCTTGCTGTTCCAGGGTAAGTGCGACTTCTTTGGACTTTTCGATCTCTTATTAACCTCGGTTGTTATCCAATTATAATTGGATATTTATGTTGCAATTTCTCACAGTTCTTAAATTTCATGTGTCCGCATTTGGTAAAATTCTTGTCTGTTGAATTTAATGAAAAATGAACTAGAAAAGTTTGCTGACTATGTTTGATTCACGATGTGCCGGTTGATAGGAAGCGCATTGATAAGGCCTTTTACGTTCCTTATAAACTACAGACTTGGAAATATATGTTTTTATATTTACTTGTATTGACTTATTTATTCACATAAATGACTTTAATTTTTCATTTTTGGGATTGGTGCTGCCTCAGATTTAAAGTTAGATTTGTATACAAGTTTCCACTTCAAAAGAATCAAGGAAAAAGGAAAACTATTCTGGGGAGGTCTATTATGAATGCTACTTGGACCACTTAATGAACATACAATTTCTTCAGTTTAGCATTTGTACACTGGTTCAAATCATCCGCATCTAATCAGCATGACTTGGATTGGGGCATCATTAGTCGGAAATATACGCAGATGAAACTCTATCCTACCAAAAGGAATAATTGATTGGCAAGATTCTTTCCTTCTTTCCTCTTAATGGAGTCTTGATATTTTTATGCAGGAAGAGTTATGCCATTTTGATGAACACGTGGAAGAGATATGATCTGCTTAAGAAATCAGTTTCTCATTATTCATCGTGTCCAGGGCTTGATTCCATACATATTGTCTGGAGTGAACCTAATCCTCCATCAGAATCTCTTATCCAATTTCTAAGTGATGTTGTACAGTTAAACTCTAGAGGTGCAAGGAAAGTAGATTTGGTATTTGATATAAACAAGGAAGACAGTTTGAACAACAGATTTAAAGAAATCAAGGATTTGAAGGCTGATGCTGTGTTTTCAATTGATGATGATGTCATATTTCCTTGTTCCTCAGTGGAGTTTGCATTCAATGTCTGGCGAAGTGCCCCAGATGCGATGGTGGGATTTGTACCCCGGGCACATTGGGTCGATCAATCTGTATGTCTCATCTTTTCATTTGTTCTTCTTGCTGCTGTTAGTTCTGTGATGTTCTCACTCACTTATTTTTTGCTTATTCATATTTTAGATTCTTCGATGGTCCTCAATATTTAATATGTTAAAGGACGGCGATGAGGGGAGGAATTAATGGCACTTATTGGCCTATGTGGGGCATAAACCCATGTTCTAAACCTACTATAAAGACAGCAAAGCTATTTTTTTTGCTATGAGAGTTGTTCTTTTATGGGCTGATTCTCATGCCCATGCGTTACATTACATAGCGATGACACATAGATTTGAAAGATCAATATAGAGACAGCTTTAAGAACAGTTAGCTGATAAAGGACTTTGTCATCTCTTGTTTCAGTCTTTGTTCTGCTAGAAGCTATGGCTTTAACCATTGATTGTGTGTGATTGTTTTCTTAAAACTAACCAAACTGTTACAAATTCTGTGACTTCTGTATCAGGGGGGAAAGGAATACTACAGATATGGTGGATGGTGGTCTGTCTGGTGGACTGGTACTTACAGTATGGTACTCTCAAAAGCAGCTTTTTTCCACAAAAAGTATCTCAGTATGTACACGAATAAGATGCCGGCATCAATCAGAGATTATGTCGCCAAGAACAGGTGCTTCTGCTTCAGATGTACCTATTTGTTGTTTCTTCTATTTTCGTTTTAATGTAAGCATGATTGACTGTCCTTGATCGTTGATATTGACTATTAGGAATTGTGAAGATATTGCTATGTCTTTTCTTGTGGCCAATGTGACTGCTGCTCCCCCTATCTGGGTGAAAGGTATCTACTTTATCTTATATAAATTGCCTTTATTTTTTTGTTTATTGTGTCTCGTTCCTTTTGGATCTGCTGTTATCAGTCAGTGCGATTATGCGTGTTTTATTTACGATTTCTTGTTTGATATTTGTAGGCAAGATATTTGAGATTGGTTCTACTGGAATTAGTAGCTTGGGAGGTCATAGCGAAAGAAGAACAACATGCGTCAACAGATTTGTTGCTGAGTTTGGCCGAATGCCTCTGTTATCTACATCTGTTAAGGCTGTTGATAGCCGTAGTGCCTGGTTTTGGTGATTGCCGTAGTTTTCAACAAGTCGGCCGCTGATTTTTCCACTTTTGGGGCAATCTATTTCAATTTTTTTTGTAGCACTTATGATGTATAATATTTTAGGTTCGTTGTTCTTCACGTCTTCTTCAGGTAGAAGCTAATTAGCATGCTCTAACAGAATGAATTCTAGTATCCTCGCCAAAGAACAAGAAGGCTGTTGTTACTGGATATCAATATTTTCTTTCCTAGTTATGAAACATCATCCCGATAGTATTCATAACAGTTCTTAGTACAAATTTGTAACGGGACAGGAAAATTGCATTTTGTATATCGGACAATGTTAACGTGACAAATGTTTGGAGAAAATTTGTTTGCAGAAAATTTGTGGGAACTTCATTTGAACATGATGTTTATTTAAGGTATATTTAATTAACAATTAAGTCATAAAATTAGCATCACTATTGTAATTAGGGTATGTTTTAGAATCGACCAAAGGAGATATACACTAAATGTTTTGTGTGGAATAATTGTTTTGAATTTGATTTAAGTGTTAAGTTTTATGACTCAAAGAATTAACGTGTGAACATTCTATTATATTTTGCATTTTCTACTCCTGTTCACTTTAATTCAGTTGTTTCATCTGTTCCATTCTTTAATAGATTAAATTGGTCTGACTGGTGTGAACAAGTTCAATTTCACCTTGGTGTATTGAGTCTTGATTTGACACTCTAAATTGAGAAACTAACTGTTATTACTTATGCAAGCACAATTGATAAGAAATCTTTCTATAAAGCTTGGGAAGAGTCATCTGTAAGCATAATTTATTGCATAAACATAATCACAATAATTATTTAGCTCAGATTTAAAAATTCTATGTTTACATGAAAATATAAAATATAAAGTACATATCTTGATCCATAAGTGTAAGCTTGATTGAGACAAATCCTTTCAAAAGATTGAATGTGAAGAAATTTATTTCTCTTTTCTTTCCCTCAATAATTATGCTTTTTTTATGTTGAAAATAAGCATAAGTGTATATAGGCGAGAGAGAGGACCAGTTTTAAATTAAATAAAGATATCCTGAGCCGTTACTATCAAACCGTATGTTTAAAATAAAATCTTATCTTAATTAATCAACATTATCCTACTTCATCAAATTGATCAATCATAAGTTAGCATTCAATATTATTAAAGCCATAATTATTTAATAAGCCACATATTAAATATATATAGGTTTTACAAATGACACTAGCAATACAATTTTTTAAAACAAAACCTTTAAATGAAATCTTACTATTTTTATTAAAATTAAATTTAAATTCAAATATTTTAGAAAATTTATATGAATTTTAATTTTTTAAAATTTTTTTTAATTTAAACGCTACTTAAAAGATTTGTCAAAATTTTATTGAATAATTTTAGTTTGACATTTTTCTAATATTTATTTATGAATCTTCTTGCTAATTAAGCATTCTATTTGATAAGAGGAGTTTACAATCAGAACTCCTCTTGTCTAGATAACTAAGTCTGAAAAATTAGAGATTTGAATACTTAATTTTTCATTGTCTTTTTTGTTGCAATTCCTAAGCCACTCTTTTGTTCCTCTTTGCTTAGTGCTCTTTGTTACTTTTATTCATCTTCGCGCAGTCTCTTCCCAAATTTAGTCTAAGTACCCTCACACATTGTATTTTATTATCGTCTGTTTCTCTTAGCTTCATCTGAGGATCATCTAAGTTCTTCTCATTGTGTATGTGAGACTATTCTATTTACATGTTAACTCCTGTATTAATTGATTTTGTTTTTTTTTTGTCTAGGTTAAGGAGACAGACTCCATGTTGATTTATATATTGTGTAGGTATCTTTACAATTAATACAATTTATTTATGTGGTCCTAACATGTTCGGATAATGTTGCATATGCTTCTGTGTAAATTTTTATCGGTAATTTAAATATAAATACTTTGTATCATCCATATGGATTCTTTAATTTTGTTGATAGTTTGAATTAAAAACTGACAGAATTTCACGTAGGAAAATACCTCAAGAAGAAGTACATAATGAGTTTAAAGGATTGATAAAAGTTTAGTGTCTTCCATCTCAATGCCAATAAAATTTCTATTTTAAAAAAGCTTCTATTTTTTATTAATCATGTATATATAGAATATGGTCTCTTCAAAAGATAAT
The DNA here is from genome assembly GCA_027563845.1 of Erythroxylum subrotundum. NCBI lineage: Eukaryota > Viridiplantae > Streptophyta > Magnoliopsida > Malpighiales > Erythroxylaceae > Erythroxylum > Erythroxylum subrotundum. The sequence goes on from JAOQMQ010000196.1 coordinate 11,300,209, forward strand.
ATTAATTAATATAATTCTTAATTTACATACCTCATTTACAAATATTGTAAATATTTTTTTGCTTATTTTTGTACTACATGGACTTGACTTAAAAGAAAGGTGTAGAAGAAAGACACTACCACTCCTGACCCAAATTAACATATGTCATTTGTCCTACTAGGTTAGTACTAATATTATTTTGTATAAGATTCCTTTCATTCAATGGTGAGTAACAAAGATGCCAACATGTTGATAATTATGTTATAAAAGTTTTACCTTGTATATGGTTCTTGACAATTGTTTACATGTTTGAAGATATGCATATTCAACAACTTCATTCTCCTAGTTTGTTCATATTTCTTTTGTGGGGTGTCTATCTAGATTTGTATATGTTCCCAAATGTGTATATGTTTTTAAAATTATATATGTGCCTATATATGTATATATTTGTAAATATGTATCTTGTTATTTATTTGTCATTTGTAGGGTTACAATGGCCCAGTATGGAAGCTTGGAGTTATATTATAATGAATACTTTAAGCTAGATCCTAAGTTGAGTTATGATAGTGGGTCCTTAAACTATATTGATAACATTGACCTTAATTTTGTCAATTATAAATAATTTTGTAAGATGGGAAAAGGAACTTGGATACCAATAGGTGATAAAACTTTCCAGAGTTTATATTCCATGAATCTCTAATATCATTAGATCTAATAAAAGTTGTAATAGGTTAATTAACCCTTTAAGAAAACATGACATAATTGAGGTGTATATTGCACATAAGTTTGACGTTCTAGTTTTGGCTTTAAAATGATGGGGATATTACGCATAATGAAGTTAATACAGATAATCTTGAAGAAGAGAGTAGTGCTAAAAATCATAGGGATGTATGCCCTGATGGGAATGATGTACATGATGAAGTTAATGAGACACTTTTGAAAAAAAGAGTAATATTGAAAATTATAGCAATAATGAAATTAATTCAATTAGTGGAGTTGCTTCACATAATAAAGATCATAATGAAATTGAAGGAAGATATGATACATTTGAAGTGTCAAGTCTAAATGGCCACTAACCAATAGAGATTGACTCTAGTGACTATGGAAGCTTCCTTAATAGTGACGAGCACCCTTGTGGAGAGGAGCTTGGACATACAATTAGAAGATATAGTACAAATGTTGGATATGAAGAAGGTGGTGGAACATCACAATAAATATTGCTTATAGAATTTAGCAATACGAAAGGATTAAAAATGTTGTTGTTAATTATGTAATAGTAGCATGATTTAATGTCAAATAGAAAAAAATAAATCTAAGCCAATTAGAGTAGGACACATTAAAGGATGCAAGTGTATCTAAGGTATGATAGTAATTAGGACATAGAGGTTCGTACGTACATGTTTCATAAGAAACAAGCTTAAAATGTTAGCCAAGGTTTGGAGTAGACACTTCAAAGACATCATTTTAAAAAAGCCTAATATAACCACTACTAATATGATTGAAGAATGTAAGAAAAAGTTGAATATATTTATGAATTCAATTATTTATAGGGCTGTGAAGATGAAGTTAAGGAGAATATTTAAAGCTTCAAGGTTATATCCATAAGTTGAAACTCGGTAATCTTGGTTCAACAGTGAAACTACAATTGTCAAGGAATTAAGAAACCTTGTTGTTACAATTCAAGAGTTTATATATTTGTTTTGAAACTATAAAATAAGGATGGAGACACCTGAGACCTATACGTATGATGAATATTTATTTCTTGAAGATATAATTCTAAGGATAACTATTCAATACAGTTGGAAAGGATGGATATAGAGGCACATATCCTATAATATAGGCTATTATGGAAGGGGAAAATACTGATCTATGGAGTTAGTTCATGTCACTCTTATTAGTTGATTTGGAGTTGGAACATGAGGATGGAGTCACAGTAATATATGATATGCAAAATGTATTTCAATATATGCTTTTATTTATTTGTTATATGAGATAATATTGCCTTATTTTATTTGACTTCTTTTTCTTGACTCGTGTATGGTTAGATTAACAAGAGCTATTAAGACCACATCACTAAATACATGCCACATAATATGTGCCAAATATATTTATTACAATTAACATAGATATTGAAGTGGTAAAGACTTAAGAAGGCAAGTTGGGTATGTGCATAATCTATATATGTCGAAGACTTTAATGAGAAACTAAAGAAATTGGATAAAATTAGACTTGGGTATGTTTCTGTATTGCTTGAATATTAATAAGAGACTTAGTCTAGTTCATACTAACCATTTAAGTCAAAGTGTCCAATTATTGATAATAACATGAGTGAGACTTTCAAAAATGAATTTAACTAACAAGAGACATATCAATTATTAGTATGCTATAAGCCATAAGGATAATAATCATGAAAAGACATGCTGAAAAAGGGCTATACATATATACATGAAAATTAAATATTGCACTTGCACTTACAATTGTAAGAAGCTTAAAAAAAAGGAACAGTATAATAAAGGATCGTGTGGAATGAAGACGGAGCATATAAGGTCAGTAAAGGGGATGGAAAGCATATTGTTAAACTAAAAAGACACAATTATTTGTAGAATATAAGAATATAGTTATCCACGCAAACATTTTATTAATGCTATCAATCAATCCCAAAAAAAAAAAAAAACGAAGCATTTTCAATGACTACTATAAGAAGATCACTTTTTTAGAATGTATGATCAAGTGTTGCAACCTATTAGAAGAGTGATGATCTAGCCAAAAAAATCGATTATGATCAAGTGTTGCAACCTATTAGAAGAGTGATGATCTAGCCAAAAAAATCGATTATAAGCAGATTGGTTCAACAATATTAAACCCATCAACATATTGATTAACTAGTGTTACATTCACAGGTTGGTTCACATGTTGCTAGTTTTACAAATACAACAAAAGGGAAATATGGCGTATTGATCCTAGATTTTTCAAATTGGCTTTTCAAATCTTAAGTTTAAAGGTGAATATAGTATTACTTTAAGATAATTACAAGTTACATTAAGAAAATTACCAGTTACATCAAGCAAAAAGAGAGCAATAATTGGGACCAGTGGCCAATAAGTTGACAAACCAAACATCTGAATAACTTATGAATGAATATGTTTATTTTGTAATTGGAATTTCTTAATTAACCAAATGAATGATTAAGTTTATTTATTAACCAAGTGAACGGTCATGTTTATTTGCTTATGAAATAGATAACATATTTTATTAAAGAACTAACTTGGTTATGGTTAACATAATGTTTGTTATAAGTTTTTGTAAACCAAGTGAATGATCAAGTTTATTTGTTAACCAATTGAATGATATATATTTTTCGTTTGTAAACTATATAACATATCAAGTTGACAAAATAATTTTTTTTTGTATTAGTCAATTTATATTAGTCAATTTGATAATGAAATATAAACATGAACATGTAGTCAATTTCATACTAAATCCATTTTTCAACTATATAGAATGTGAACAATGAAACAAAAATTGAAATAAATTCTACATTTGTGATTAATAACATTAATCTCAACTCTTTCTACTCTCTAATCAACATCTCAATGTCTTGCTTCATAATTTTTAGTTGCTCATCATAATTCTTTGTTTTAGTTATACTTCCCCTTGTTTCAACCTCTTTCTTTAATACAAATATATTTTTATTTAACTTTTGAGAGAGGAATATATTTTTATTTAACTTTTGAGTACTATGGATATCTCTCTCATAAAATTGCTTGTCTTGTCATACCATTGGAAAATTTCACAATTAGGATGCCTAGTTGTTTTTTTCTCTTGTCAACTAGGATGCCTAGTTGTCAAACTCGAAGGAACCCATAAACAAATAATTATAGCAATTTGATGGACTGCAAAATTAAATAATTTGAAAATATTAGAATTTATTTTCACCACTTTAAAATAAATTTTAATATAAGTGTTAAGTTTTTCTAACCAAATCTTAAAATATTTCCTGTGATTGTGCTCTTATAAGCTTAAAATGAAATGATTTGATAGAAATAATAAAATTGCAGTTTCAACACTCAAATTAAATAAGTCTTGTTGAGAGACTACGATTCCTTCATTCCATTGGCAACACCACTCAAAAAGAGAGTAGCCCAAACGTTTCTGTTAACAAAACTACCACATGAGAACTAAACAATTTATACTCTTTTTTAAGCCTTATCATGTTTTACTATTCTTTTGAAGTTGAACTAAGAACAAAGTGTTGGGAAAGAGGGATGAATACTAGTTGTAATTTCAGAATGTCATCATTTTGAATGTTACGATATCCAAACTAAGCATACTGTCGAACCCTCTGTTTCTTCATGACTCTGTTTTAGGGGCAAAAATTTTCGCTCTCTCATTTATGGTACAGGAGCTATAATCGGGTTGCTCTGTCTAAGACCAAAGTTGCGGGCTGCTTTGGAACAAAGGTTGAACGAAGTATAAACAAAACTCGGGCCTTGAACTTGATTGATAGAACCTCTAATGCCTTGAGAGAGCATGGATTCAGATACAAAATGCCTGGTACTGGGACTTGGGAGTTCCAATGGCATACAAATGTCCTGCTAGGACCTCAACTAAAACTAAAGACAAGTGCGTGTTGTTATGTTATGGTATGATTTTATTAATTTGTCCTCGCACTTCGAACTCAAAGAGCATTGTTGTAATCGTCGTTGGAAGCTTGAAGTGGAAAACAAGTGTCTTCGCCCCCAGTGTTCCAAAGGAAATTGGCGTACTTTGAAGCATGATAATGGTTGTTTGGCTCAACTGCCATTGCCTGCTGATATTTCTCTTCTGCACCCCACGAGTCCTTCCTTACTATCCACAAGAAATCTGCATAACGACTCAACACCTCCGCGTCCGGCGGTCCAGCCAAAATAGCCCTCTTGAAGCACTCCTCTGCCCTGTAACATTCCCACCAAATCAAGTAATGCATGCGATCAGACATGGAGCCAACTTTTGTTTTAGCAGGAATGAACTAGTGGTAAATACTTCACACCCGTGTAGACTATGGATTTTGTACCAAGTTCCATTGACTTTAAGATTGCTAGTATGATTCAATTAGATACTTTTAGTGAAAACAAGCAAAAAGAACAAAAGAGAAGTTGATGGCTAGAAATCAAATGTACCTGTCATGGTCATGAGAAACAGCGAAGAGGAACTGGGCATAGTTTAACAGCAGAAGTGGGTTATTTGGATCCTCAGCTACACCCATCTGATAAATGAGATCTGTCCTGTGATACTCTGCATAGTCGTCTGATTCAACTTCCACAGAAAGAGATGACAATAACTGTTTCCTCGTCTCATCGTCAAGAGAGTATCTTGATTCTGTTTGCATCCTTGAAGCTTCCTCTACCATTAAGTCCCATAGCCTAACCTCCTCTTCTCGATGCAGCTCTTGATTTCCAGGCAAAGAAACCTCACCAATCTGACGTGGAACTATAGTATGATGATCAATTGAAGTTGATAACCTGCCCAACAACAAGTCCCTTTCTTGGCTCCTAGCTCTATTTCGGCCAACTTTATCTTTTGTACTAATGTGACCTACCCTCTGATGTTGTTCTTGATTCATCTCTTCAGTAGTTAACACACTACAATCCATAATCCTCGGCGAAGGAGAAGCCATAACGTGAGTGTTTCCAACCATTGAGTGCACCGTGAAATTGGCTAAAAGAAGCATCAAATGGATCATGAGAGTAGGCGTTCTTGAGAAAACTTGTTGGAACAGCCTCACGAAACAAGAATTCATTTCCATTTGAACGTTATTCATGACGCCTTGTAGGTCTTCGCTGTTTAGAGTCTCCCTAATGTTCAAGGCGTGATTTTGAAGCTCTCGAATCATGAAAACCATCGACGAAAATGCCATTTTCACAGAGCAGCAAGCTAAATCCCCTGCATCCATAAACCCCACTTGCCATTTTTGTTTCCTTTTTATCATCCTCAGTGATAAAGGGATATCAACGCTATTTGCCTTATGTTCAATGCTAATCCTCACAAGCTCGTCTCTTTCTGGCCAATCTGGTGGCTCTGGTTCAATTCCCAGAAAATTTGGTTCAAGAAACTCCAGCTTTGAAGGCAAAAAGGAAAAAAATGGGTCGTCTCTTTCCTCACGAGGAACCTCTGACACTGCAAAAGCTGCGTCACTGCTGTCCGTAACACGGACATGCCTAGCCGAATCTTCAATCTTCTTTGAAAACTCCTCGTCAAAACACTCATTAAGACTCGCACTGCAAGATCGTTTCAAGCCAAAACTTCTGGGATAACTACAAAGGCCGTATAGAGACGACCTACGTGACACTCGACAAGCTTTCTTATGACTTCCGTTATTAAACGGTAACAAAGAAAATGTTGAAGCAGCCATTGGTGTATTACGATAAGATGGTAGATAAGGAATCCAAAGGTTTAAACTTTGCAAGCTCTCTAACCCCATTGAATAAAGCTTTATCAAATTTGGCTCAAATGAGAACGGGTATTGAACAAAACAAAGAACCCAGAAATTAAGTCCCGAAAACTTTCCGGCAAAAGAAAAGCTACACTAAGATGAGAAGAGCGTGTAATCAGGTCAAAAGCCTCGTGATTTCCGTGGAAAATCTTTCCCTTTTTTCCGTCGAACACCAAAAGAAGTATCAAAAAGTCTAGACAACTCGCCGCTTCTTTCAAAAATCAACCTTTTATCTGAAGAAATAGATAAAGCCAACCCATCACTAAAAAAATCTAATTTCGAAACAAAAAGAAGAAAGCAACTCAAAAAATTACCAGAAAGCAGGTGACAAAATCATAGGATTCTTACAGGAACTCGATGTCAATTCAAATTGGCGTTTTGTATTGCAAGATTTTATGTTTACCCGTTCTTGTTCATGGAACGTGGCCCGCTGATATTAGGCTTCTTTTATTGTCGGCGAGTAGAGATCTATATTTGATTGGAGGGTGAACTGGATACAAGACAGGCGCGTGACGTTAATGTGGGGTAAGTGGTACGTGGCAGTAGTTGTACCGAGTCAAGTGCCCAAGGCTAAGGTGGGGGTCTTTGAATCGTCTTTTTCGCTGGGCTTCACGGGCAGTTACAGACACATGTCACTATTTCCTCAAGAGACACCTGGCTATTTTTGCACAGTGAAAATATATACATCGTTTGCCAAATTTAAAGTTACGGGCTTCCATGACGGCCTTTCAGAATAACAAATATGCCATATTGGGCCAAGTTGAATTGGGCCAAGTTAAAGTTCACTTATTTTAATAAGGTCAAATCCCTCATTGTTCTTTATACACCAGAAAAGAAAACCCCTTTCCTCCTCTTTTTGATGCTTCTTCCTTCCTTATTTGTTCCTTTGTTCCTTTTCATATTTAATATTTCAACGTTTTGTTTTTGTCTTAAAAAAAGAATATATATTAGTTTCTCTGATATCTACAATAAATAATTGGGTCTCTTCGGGGATTATGTTTCTTATTAAGAAAGAGGCTTATAATTTTTGAAAGTGTCTACTTATGAGAAGCAAATAGACACAAGGAAGGAACTCTAAGACCAAGAACAATGAATTTATAAAAAAGAAAAATAATATTTTTTAAAGAAAAAAGAGAATCAAAGAAAGCTTTGAAGGATATTACACAACATATGATCTTATGTAAGGAAAAGAGAATCCGTGTGTAGCAATTAAAGCAAAAAAATTTAGCTAAATATAAAATTATTTTTAATTCAAATTGAAAATATTTTTTATTTATTTTTATAATCCATGAGTATGCTGAAATTGAATAATATGTGGCGTATCATGTTAGTAAAGTTAATTATAGAATAAATATCAAATTATATTTGCAACAAACTATAAATATAGACATTTGATTCATGTAATTTTTAGTTTTGATTATTTTTCAAAAAATACATTTAAAATATAATTTATCCTTATTTTTATTGGTTTAGCTTTTATGAATAATAATTAAAAGTTTGTGAATTAAACATATTTTATTAATTATATCATTATCATTTTGTAACATAAAAGATTACACAAACTAATTGAATTATTTAAAAGTAAAATATGCTTATTTTTAGATAAACACATTTTAAAGCAAATGATTACTGTAATGTAACATGTTATTTTTAAAATATATGGCACTAGCATTTGGTAGAAAAAAGAGAATTACTAAGAAGATCATCAACAGGATGACAAGTAGCTTTTTTCAAATAAAAATTGTATTTTCTTAATTGGAAAACATCCATTGATGCATATAAGATAATCTTATCTTAACAATTCTTTTAGTTTTGTAAAAAGTTATCAGTTAAGCTATTTTATATTTTAACATTTTAGATAATGAATTTTTATTATGAATCAAATGCCTACTCAAGCTACATAAGGAAAAGAGATATAAAAGGGACTTAAATAGATTGCTAATAGCTCAAATCAAGTGTCAAAAGTTGCTAGAGATCTATTCGAGAATATTTAAGGACCATTGACAAAGAGTAAAGCAAAGAAGGCCAAAGAAACTTTCAATGAATTAAAGATGCACCTTAATACAAGAAGTGAAACTTTGTTATTTCAAAATTCAAGTTCACAACATTGATTCAAATGGAGGAGAAAGCTATCAAGGTCAACATTGATTCAAATGATTCAAATCAAGTGTCAAAAGTTGCTAATTTACCAAAAAAAAAAAGTGTCAAAAGTTGCTAGAGATCTATTCGAGAATATTTAAGGACCATTGACAAAGAGTATAGCAAAGAAGGCCAAAGAAACTTTCAATGTCATGGCCTACTCTCCCGAAACTGGGTTGTAATAATCCAGCATATTTACCGGGAGGGCAATCGGTGTGCGGACTGGCTTGCACATTCAGCCGCACAATTCTCCTTCAGGATCACCAATCTTGAACACCCCCTAGCAGTTGCATACCTATCCTTGTAGAGGATGCGTCGGGGGTCTGTCACCCGAGATTTGCCATGTAGTTTTTTTCTATTGTTCTCCCGTTATCAAAAACAAACTTTCAATGAATTAAAGGTGCACCTTAATACGAGAAGTGAAAATGTAACACCCCGCCCCTCCACTAAGGGTTAGAACCCTAAATATTGGTTCGTGTAAGCTATGAAACTAGGGTTATACAAAACTAGAGGTAATGGATGTGACTGTGTTTCATTTGAAATGATTCGAGATAAAAGAAATGAATTTGGGAACATTGGGAATGTGTTTGA
>JAOQMQ010000196.1:11317233-11329984 GCA_027563845.1 Erythroxylum subrotundum
GTTCAACTAATTGTCTTTAGTGGAATGACATTTAGTTAATAAGGTAGAATTAATTCTAATGAGATTAAATTAATTCTGGGCTTATTGGAGCTTCAATTATCAAAGTCCAATAAGATTCCCCTCTTGGCTTTAAGAAAGGTTATCAAGCTAAGTAAGAAATAGTTTGGAGGTTTTAGAAGTCCATAATTAAATGTTAGGCTTGTACTAATTAATGGTTAATTGGAAGCCCATATGTACATTTAAAAATGAGCTTGTTTTTGGTTTAATGTAATTGATTAGATTAATTATATTAAAACAAATTTAAATTTAAAAAAAAACTTAACTCATAATCAACTGGAGTCAAACCGGTCAATTTTGGATTAGACAGAGATGAAGGCATTTTACTATCTTTAAAGATAAGAATTATGAGATAAAAATAAAAAACAGTAATTAATTATATTAATTGATTAATATATAAAAGGGAGGTCCATTGTTAAACTGATAATTTTTGTACATATTATATATTTATACCAAATATATAAACAGCTATAAAAGTTTAGTCATTTAATGCTATTTTTATATACTATTATAGAGAAATTAAATAATTTATAGAAAAAGGTGCAGTTATTTTTATTTTAAATATTTCCTTTTATTTTAATGTAAGTTGTCGCGTTTCTTTGAACAATATGTTCTTTACCGAACCGAGAAGGTGGGTGGACTTTTCTGGTTTGCTTTAATAATTTTTAAAAGGTTAATTGGAATGTCGCACTACTGTACACCTAATGTGGCTTGAACTTAAACAACCGGATAAACTGCAATAAAATATGCTTTTAATGCCTTTTGGTCCCTGTTTGTTCTCTCAGGACAAATTTGAACAAAGGCCAACTAAACTGAACACGCGCTTTCATTGGTTTGCCATTGACCATCCTTATCCATAAATGTCAACGAATGAATGATCTTAGCTCATGTACGGGTTATACTGCTACTTAAATATTCTTAGTCTACATTCTCAACACTACAATTCACCATGTTCCATCAATTCGGAACAGGTCCAAATCCTCAATCAAAATCCTGTGCTTGCTATGTGTACACTGGTAAATTGGTAGAGTATTTTTCTGATTTAAGTGAGATCGCAGATTTAAACCTGTCTTTATATATGCAAACGTTTAAAATTTGAGATCAGATATTTGCCTCCTACCAAAAAACTTATCTGATTCGAGAAAAAATTAGTTTAGATATAAATGACTTAAAAGTATCTTCTTCTAATTAAGACCCTCTTAAAATATTTTGTAAGTAATAAAAAAACAGAAAGTCGCTCCTTCCTACGTTATCAGGAGCCGAGCGGCCCACTAATGTATTGGAGTTTCCCAACATCGGATGATGACATAGATATTTCAATTTTGTACAAACTAATTGAGCGGGTTGACCTTAACGATGGGAAATTTTAGAGATAAATTAGAACTAGATTATTCTACCGAGTCTTCAATTCAAATCCCCGTCTGAACAAAGGGTGCAACGTTCAACTTTTGAAGCATTAGTTTATCATCATTTCATCTTGAAAGTTTAGATAAATTTATTGAAATTTATCTAAACTTTGGAAAAATGTATTAAATCAAAACTTGTACTTTTATAAGCATGAAAAGTATAACCAGCCTTACAAAGAGTTTTAGAATCCAACCAAACTTAATAAATAAATTTATACAGACTACAAAGAATAACAGTTTTCTCTTTTCCCCTTCACCCACAACTCAGTGGACAACCGAGTTCTTACGAGGCCGTCTCTCCAACCCTCCACCGTATTCGTGACTCCAAAAATCACCCAAAAATGTCTTTGCAGCATCCAAACTCGGAAAATAAGTCGGTTCCAGAAACAACTGGCTCACCGAATCACAAGTGTCTGAACTCACCAGAACCATATTCCCTTTAGCCTCCAAACTCCCCATTACCACCACAAGCACTTGCTTATATGCGTAGAAGAACCTCTTCAACGCCGACTCTACCGTCTGTAAAGCCTGAAGCAAATGTATCTTCTCCAGGTCTGAGTCTCTCTTCTCAGCGTACACTCTCATGGCCGCCTCTTGTACTCTGGGCCCACCCTTGGGGTCCACTTCCACGCCCAGAATCGCCGGTACGTTGTGTTTCAAGTCTTTAGAAGACTTCGTTATTTCCACCAGCGACTTTGATCTGAAGCAAAACGATTCCGAATTGTCCGGTGATCGCATCAGCAACTGGTTCTTCAGTTTCAAGAAATCATCCGGATCCATCAGAAGGTGTAAATCTTCTATGTCTGCGAGAAGCTTCCAGACTTTCTCGAGCATGTAACAATCATTTGACGCCTTTTCAAAATTTTTATCGTTGATCTTCTCTGTAATTCGCTTGATGATCTCTTTGGCTACTTGGATCCATGACTCTAGAATCTGGTGAGTTGTGTAAAGTGTTTGGTTTTCGTGATTTGCCACGTGATCGTACGGATTCTTTTTAAGGGAATGAAGGTCGTTTGGCCTGCAAATGGCGTCGTAGTTTAGATTAGGCTTACCCGAGAGGTTCGGCTCGCCGAGGCCCAGAGTGTAGGGACATCGTCTCATCTCGCACTCGATGGAGTAGAGGATTTTTTGTGCAACATCATCGGATTTCTGCCACGTGGCAAGTCGAGGTAGGAGGCTGGCCTCACTTGTTCTCTGGATCACTGCGTATTCTCCTGGAACTTTCCACACCTCAGCGTAACTACCGTCTCGAGCCACAACATCGTTTGATGAGCTCAAGTCGACGATCGGAGCCCTGCCACGTGTCTCACCGTCTTCCTCCTCGTCTTCACAGATCGTAGCAGTTAGCTGGATCTGAGAAGTTGCGAGAGACTCGAGCCTCCGTTTCCATTCCCTCTGGTTTGCGTACGGTCTCGGGTCGGACAAAACCGTAGAAATAAACCGAAACGTGATTTCAAGTCCTTGTAGGGCCGGTTTCAAAACAGATTCATTTTTCCATTCGGGAAACATCTTCTCGCTCCATAACTTCCTCAGCTCCGGTAATCGAAGGTAGTACTCGTACGAAGAACAAGCCGATTCAGGAGCCGGAGCCGGTGAAGTGTTAGTTACCGCCCGAAACGGAGAAGTTGGGATCGATATGCTGGGTTTCATAGAGAGCTTTGGGGATATGTTTGGCAGATCAGAGGAGACCATCTTTGCTTTCCAGTCTAAATCAATCATTTCCTGGGAGAAAAAGAATATGAAAACTAAGGTTTAGGAGTTTTGTGTATTATGGAGAGTGGGAAATAATAAGCCTTGGTTGACGCTCGGAGACGAAGAGAAGGGGGGGAGGTATATATATATATATAGTGGGAAGACTTGGGGAAGGGGAACAGGGCGTGTGGAAGGATAAGGAGGCGCATGAAGAACGAGGAATTTGAATTTTGAAAGTCGTGGAAAATTGGGAACTATTGTAGTTGTTCGGTAATAGAAAAGGAGAAACAGTTTGGAGAGAGAGAGGCTTATCCACAATTGGCCTAACGTGGAAGGTGTCGTGTTTGTGTAGGTCCAAGGACAAGGAAGGAAGTTAGCTGGGCGTGTTAGGTTAATGTTAGAATATAGTGGGAACTGGGAACGGATGCAAGTGGAAGTGGAACCATTCCAACTCGGAGACCTTTGGTCTTTGGTTTTACCTCTGAACTTCTTCAATTAAGTCCGCTACTGTCGGTAATTGCTTCTCTACTACCACGTGGACACTTGCGAGACTTGGCTTCCTTTTTGCCGTCTAATTATGGACACTGACACCGCGGACACCACGAACAGACATTACAGCATATTATGATGTACATGAATTTTGAATCACAAAAAGGTTGTTACTGTGGAACTTTTTTTTATTTTCACTTTCACGCATCCATGATTTGAGGGCAATTTTTGAGTGCAAAATGCCAATCTTTAATCAATTTTGCGGCCAACAGGAATGAATTGAGTTCTTATTCAATTTAGTCAATAGACGGTGGTTGATAATTCAACACAATTCTCATGACAGCTGCACAAGTTAAGTGAATCAAACCCAAAATCTTCCTTAAAAACATACAACGGTCCCATCCATATCTTGTCTATAATAATTCTAGACAGTGCCCAAAAGTGAACCCCAGTAAATATTATACTTTTAAATAACGTCAAATTTGTGGTATGCCAATATGGAATTACGACCGCCATTTTCCGGATAAGAGAGACCATTATTTTGGGTGCTTCCACACCTTTCCTTCGGAGTTCAGAAAGGTTGGCCAAAGAAGTTGAGTTTGGAGGACTCCGTCTCCGCGTTTACCGCTTCCGTTGCGAATCGCACCGCCACAATTTCGGACACGTGTTAACTCACTATTGCTCAGCAAAAGCCGACTTGCCCTGCTGGCCTCCAATTCGGCACCCCTTATTCAGCCCAACTAATCACGCCTACTGTCACGTGAGTGTGACCTCAAACCCCAACACGTGGGCGTTCGATCACGTGCTCCAACCACTGTTTATCTACTCCCAACCTGACAGCATACAGGTGGACACTTCCATGTCACATCGGCGGTGTCAAACTGACCACGTGGCATTTCCAGTTGGACATTGTTACCGATGAATTGCCTTCCACGTTTGGTATGGGTATACCATCATTATAAAAATCAAATATTTAAACCTTTTAATCTTTTTATTTTCTTAAATCTTTTGAGATTTCACCGAATTTCTTTTCTTACATTTGGAGTATGAGGTTAACTTTTTATCTTATGGAACACAAATGATAAGAGACCCCCTTTATGTCATTGCTTTGTCTTCTAGATTCTTAAATTAAGGAAAAAGGCCGAGTGTTATCCAATATGTTTTCTGCTTTGGCTTCTTGTGAATATTTCTTTTATGACTTTGAAAGTAGTGAAATGTGAGTTAGCAGGGACAGATTTCATGGCAAGGAAGCATGTTTTGGGGTCTTCTTGTAGGCCACTAATGGTCCGTCTCCGTCGACTCATTTATCCAGCGTCTCCTATTTTTCTCACTTTAATAATTTCTACATCTCTTTTAAATACCTTATCTTACGTAGGATAGGAAAGAATATGAGTATGTTACCTAAGATGCTTCCTCGAGGGGTTAATGTATGAAGCTAGTCGTCGAGTTTGCCTTGAGAGCCTGCAGACTTTGTCGTATAAAATTTTAAAAGACCAGGTTATCTAGAACTATCAAAGCTATTGACGCAAGAATTGTAAGTAATGCTTAATATGTGTTTTTAGAAAATATGACTCTGTTTTTTCTATGCTAATATTAACTCTCAATGTCCTTACTCGATGCCTTGTGTGACTCTTCTCTTACATAAAATGATAACTACCATATATAAAAGTTATCTCCCCATCAAATTATTCATATTTAGGAATACGGCACCGCCAAAGAGAGTCGAACGAATATAGTTACCATCAGGGGTCTTAAACAATATGTTGCTTAATCAAGATGAACATCTCTTCGTGTCAATCTCTTGTTGATTCTTTGCTTGTTTGATCAGGCCAAGTTAGAGGGTGAGACCGAAATTCCAATATAGCTAATACAACACATTTCTTTTGTTTATAAGATTAACCACCAAACAAGCTATGTATTGGCTTAAAAAATTAATATATTTTTCCTGAAGATCGCGTTCCCCCTTCTTGCGTCATATAGACCATTTCAACCATTTGCTATCGACATCGAGATGCATAATGTTGGGATTCCTTGTATGATTATCCCAAAACTGTATGCCCCTCAAGAAACGATAAATCATAAAATGGACTATACTGTCGCTCCTTTCTAATTGCTTTAATAATGACGCAGAGAAGTTGTTCGTAGACAAAAAGATTAAAATACGAACTTTATGTCACTCGCCTGCTTCCTTGTTCTATTATAAAGGCGTAGTGGATAGACATTACATGCGAATCACTAGACCGTTTGCCTCCTCATTTCAAGTCAATTACATCATTAATATTGCCTACTAAGAATTCAAGGCAGTCCAGGGCTCTAGCTAAGCATGCCGGTTCGTTGCACTAATTTTCATTTTCTTCCTTCTCTTTCTCGACGTGGGTTTCAGCTTCACACATATTAATTAGCTTTTTAGAGTAAATCGAGGAAATATTGTGATGAAACATACTTTTTTTGTATAAGATAAGGGTTTTCATGGTTTATGGTAATTAACATGTAAAGTTTGTTCTCCGGATCTTTACTTTTTCGAGTGAGAGGCCGAATATGGATTAGATGGGAACACTTTTTTGCTGATTAGCCTCTTGGGTTTGCAAAAAGAATCGTCTTATGGATTAGATGGGAACACTTTTTTGCTGATTAGCCTCTTGGGTTTGCAAAAAGAATCGTCTTACAATGCCAAAGCAGAGATGTACAGGTCCTATTCTGCTAATAATCGAGGGAAACAAAGGCTCTTTCACTACTTAAATGGATGGCATCAAATTTAACACTAATTTATCTTTAGGAATAAGTCCAAATCCACAGTCAAATCATTTGTAGCTTGACATGTCGGGAGAGCAAACTGTGCACTTTTAGATAAGAATGGAGGATTGATAGCGAACAAGAAATAGGGCACTTGAGAGGGTCCCATCAAATTTCCACTTCTAAAGGATCTAAGAAGTGATTTGAGTTTACCGTTATTTACGATCAGATTGAGAGGGGCCTCTGGAGGGGACACTTTACTGATAAAATCGCTGAAACGAACGTAAATGTGTCATCTAATTTGCAATCATTTAAATAGGATTCAAGACCTAACTCCAATTTTCTCCATTTATAGGGTAATTTACGCTAAAAACTAAATTTCAATGACAGTCCTCAGATTAATTCTTATCAATTTAATATCACAATTTTTTAGTTGTATTAATAATGACATGCATTTTGATTTTTTTGGAGTTGACTCTCATGTAATTATCATATTATAAAATCCCTCCCTTTTTAATTTTCGAAAGGGTTCAATTAGTCATATTAGTAATGGCTACAATTTTAATAGGTTGAATAAGGAAGATGTAGGTCTTGAACGCAGGTTTGCCCTCCAAATATCCAATTAAAACTGTGGTAGTTGAGTAAACTAAAGATGTCTCATATGTTGGTGTTGAGAATAAAACTTTTTTATTGGCCAATTATGACTCCTAAACTCAACAGAAGTCATGAATTGCTTAAGTTAGAACTGTTAAGATCTCGAAAATTTGTATAAAAAAAAAGATTGTTGCTCTTTATGAACTTGTTAAAAATCTAGACTTTATATTGTCTTAGTGAAAGTAGCAATAATAATTAAAATGGATCTAAAATGGATCGGTTTATCTAAAATACAAGACGTGGTGAAAAATCACTGTCCTAAGTCAAAAATTTCCCCCTATGGTGCAGTAAGATAACGGGATTCGACCCCAGAGTTAACGCCTTTTCCATCAGCTTCGGTACACTCCAAAGGGTGGAGTAAGAACTGTCTCCAAAATTAAAGAAAGGCAGATAAATGTAGAATTTGTGTGTAACCAAAAATACTTGTGTAAGGTGTTTGTATGTAGAGGAAAATGCTTGAGTTGGATGGAGCAAATAAAGATGCGTGAGAGAAGAAAAATAGAGAAAATGAGCAGTGTTCAACGGTCTCATTATTGAGCAGATGCATGACTCCTATATATAACAGAAACAATGTATACGTTGACAATGGAGCATACTAATGGCTAAACATTATAACTGTTAAAGGATAATAATGAGGTTGACAACTATAGGGTCCAAGTTATGGACCAATAACACCAACAATCCCCACTTGGTCCAAAAATTGATAAACAAACTGTAACAATTTAGGAGAAAAATAGGTGAACTAAGTCTTGAACCTGTTGTCTAAGAAAATCGGAGATAGAACCTGCTAGAGAATTAACAGTCTCAAAATGTCCTGGTCTTATGATCACTCTAGAGAGATAGCCCAAATACTCTCATAGGAAGGTAGCTAGCCCCCCCACAATCACGCAGGTGAGTCCATTAAGTGTGTACTGCTCACACCACTCAAACTGGGGCTATGGAACTCATTAAGGATTATACAATCCAACCTTATCAAACGCAGTAAAGTCTTGCTAAGAATGCAATTCAACAACTAAATATATTTCAGTATTATTCCACAAACAAAGTACAAGTAAGTAATCACATCATAACTTTGTTTGACCCATTGAACTTAGTTTCCCAAGTCGGGTGTCCATCATGAGGTTACTACACAATTGGGCTCAACCTCATCCCTTTAGCATGCTCTGAAACTAATTTTCTACTGAAAGCTTTTGTAAACAGATCCGCTAAGTTTTTCTCTGACTTGACATAGTCTCGAGAAATTACATCATGTCTAATTAAAGTATAGACAATTTTATGTCTCAATCTGATATGTCTACTTTTGCCATTATATGCCTTGTTCTTGGCAACATGTGTAATAGCTGGTTTTTCAAATTGAGGGATTAGAACCCTAGACTATTGCATAGAAGCTATATCATTGAAAATTCATGAATTGCATTTCATTCACATGTATATCAATAGCATACACACATGAATTATGATTTAGTACACATTGCAAAGAATGTATATGCACTCAATTGACTTATTATAAGTATTAAAAGTTTAAAATGATCATGATGTGAATTTTTTATTGTTTATGCCTTACATTTTGGTTTGATTGATTGCAAGTAGTAAATTTGGAATTAATTTGGTACAATTGAAAATTTGATGAATTTAAATGTACATTTGCTCTAAGAAAAATGCCAAGTGGTAAGACAAATATATACATGAAAAATTAGGATGATTGAGCATATGAATAAGTGATATTTGACATAGATGAATGAGTGACATTTGACATAGCTAATTACTTGACAAATGGCATTGATCATGGAGTGACAAATGGACTAAGTAATTAAGTGACATATGATAACATATATATATATATATATATATATATATGATAAATGGAGAACATGCCTATAGACATATGTCAAATTAATTTGGTGACACCTAGCACTTAAAGTGTTAAGCTCATGCAGGAGTAATCCCAGTTATGTTCATTCTTTATCTTTCTCCTTCTCACACATCACCGAAATCCTCTCAACCTTTACATCCCTGTGTTTTTGCTATGTTTGTGTCCAATTGCTACATCAATAATCCAAACTTTTACCCTTCACAAGATAGTTAAAAAATCAGATTATTGTTGTCTCTTATCCTAGCCGAAAATCATCCTATTTTACCTTGAACATATAATGAATCTTCCATGCATATAAGGCAAAGTTGACCTGATGAATTGAGCTGGAATTGGAGCTAAATAAATAAGTAAAAGATTGATATTTATGACATGTTATAATAGAGAATTTATGTTGATCAAACTGGGATGAATTATATATGATATTGATGATGAATTGTGCCAAAATTTTTTGCATGAACTTGGATACTTTTCTATTGTGTTCTCGATGTATGAACAATAGGTTATGGATAGTTTTATGAATGAATTAGATCAGGATTTGAGGCATAATGAAGGTGGATTTATGTTAAAGAAAGGTGTTAATATAGTAATCTTGAAATGGAAACAGAACTAGGATACATGAGTAATAGTGAATGATAGTTTCTGTTTTAATTTTAATGTGTGAAAGATACTGATTTTCAAGTTTTCTAATGAATGATTTTTGAATTAGGTTTGGTCATGAATTTGATAAGGGATTGAAGTATGAATAAGGTATAATTGAAGTAAAATTGATGGACTTTGGTAAAGGTGTGTTGGATAGAGTATGAAGGAGTAAAAATTGGAAGCAAAATGAAGGTTATAGGTGAGTGAACCTTCGGTTCACTCATCCCACGATCGTGGGATTTATAAGGCTCCTTCCCACGGTTGTGGGAAGTATTTTGGAAGGAGAAAATGTTAGTTTTGGGAAATTTTTGGACTATATAAGGTTAAGATACTTTATAATGGTGTAACTGGACTTGATTGGGTTTTGAAATGAACCTAGAAAGTTGCTTGAATAAGTGATTAAGTGTTTGATAAGTTTAAGTTATTAATTGAGGTTATAAATTAAGGAATGGAATGATTGATATCAATGTATATGAATTTGAGAAGTATGAGTTGTCAATGGTATAAAGATGTTCATGTGAATGCAAATGTGATTCAAAGGATATAAGAAATGAATTAGGTATGATTGAATGAGAATTGGGAAATTGTGTGAATATTTAATGCTTGGAAAGAATTGATGAATGTATGATCGATGAATTTAGGGTAATCAAACTTACCTAAAGCATAACTTAATTGCAAACAAGTTATATACAAGCTGTGATGAATGAATGAGCAAGATTTGTGAATAAGGTTACATACTCAGGATAGTCAATTGAGCATGCATTGTACAAAACACATATACATATGTATGATTGAGTACTTATTTGATTAAACAAGTTAGTAATGTGTGCATATCTATGTATTGCATGATTTAGAAGCATAAATTGACCGACAACATCCAGACATTGCCGACTCGTCAAGGCAATAACTATTTGGAGCATACTGTGAGTTAACCTAGATATTTATTCACTATATTTAAATTATTTTTAATTAACTGTTAGACATTAAACTGTTACTGATATGATTGTGATAATTCCAGACCATCAATTGTCGGAGTTTAATATTCGAGACTGTATTGAAAGTGTTTGCAAATTGAATGTGAATATGGAAATTGTGTTTTCAACTATATGTTGAATGCCAGACTTAAATTCGATGACTGTGCACACTGAATGAGAATTATTGGTAGCATAATATGTGATTTCATGCATTTTCATTACATTGATATGCATGATCAGATAAAGGAATTGTGACTGGAATGACCAATATGAAAAGGAGCTTAAAGCTCATAAATGTGCATACAGAGCCACAAGCTCAACGATTAATGAGCCCAGTATCCACAACGAGTACGGGACAGCATTTGAAATGAGCCTGGTATCCACAACGGATACGGGGTAGTTAAATAGGTGCTCAGTCACAACAAAATAAAAATGAAAGTGGGGTCTTATGCGCATTGCATATATATCTTTACATGTATCATATGAACCATTGTAAAGAATGATTAAATTGAGTTGATATAATGTTATGCTATGTTTGTGTACATGTGAATGATTGTGAAAAACAAAACAAAAAACTAAATTGTGTTGATATAGTGATCTGAAATAATTGTATACATGATGATATAAGTGATTAAGGTGAAGGATTGGATTGTTCTGAAAAGGTTATACGACATATTGTATTATAATGTGCTCATTAAGATATAATGTATAGTGTGATTTGGTATACAAAACTGTATGGGAATTGATTCAAGCTAATGTGATATACTTGTGATGTTGTGTTTTGACTCGAGTGAACACATAGATGATGGTTCACTCACTGAGTTCGCAAAACTCATTAAAATAGCAAATGTTGATTTTTAGGTGCTGAGGAGACCTAGCTTCTAAGGCAATCTAGTAGTAGTCTAGTATTGTCAATTTTGGAAACAAGAAATGGCTCAAAGGTCTGGTCAGCTAATTTCTGAAGAGTTTAGTTAGAATGTTTTGTTAGCATCTCATTTCATGTTAGACATGTTGTATAGAATAGTGAACTCTCTGTTGTTTTTGTAATGTAAATATATGGATTATGAAATGTAATGATAATGTAAGCTTATATATTAGAGTGAAATGAGGAAAAGTTGATCTTATGATTACTTATGTTGTATGTCATGCCATAATAAGTGATTGTGATTGCTCAAACATGTTATTCTCATAGGGTATGTTCTTGAATTTCCTCTGGAAGTTCGGGTAAATACTCTATGAGGGTGTTACAACATGAATGTCAGCCTGCGAATCACAATGAAGGAAAACGGAAGGACTTAGTTTTTCCCAAAGCGGGATATCTACTAAGAGATTCCTTAGCCACTTAGCTTCCCGTCCTGCTAACTCTAAACCCATAAACTCAGCCTCCATTGTTGATCTCGTAATACATGTTTGCTTGGATGATTTCCAAGACACTGCAGCTCCTGCCAAGGTAAAAACATAACCACTGGTAGAGTGTATATCATCACTCTCCGTAACCTAGTTAGCATCAAAATACCCCTCCAAAATAGGAGGATGATCATCAAAAGATAATCCATAATGCATAGTACCTTTCAAATACCTCAACAAACGAATCAATGCATTCCATTGCTCTTGACTAGGATTATTAGTATCCCTACTAAGTCTACTCACGCAATATGAACATCAGGACAAGAATAGTTCATTAAGAACATCACACTACCAAGAATTTTAGCATACTCAGCTTGGTTTAGACTGTCACTAAGATTTTTTTTAAAGCAACACTAGCATCATAGGGAGTTTTGACTGGATCAACATCATAGTAACCGAACTGCTTCAAAATTTTCTCAACATAATGCGTTTGATTCAACTTAAAACTAGAGTCATTTCCATCAACTTTGATTCCCAAAATAAAGTCCACAGGTCCAAGATCTTTTATATCAAAAGAAGACTTTAGTAAACTCTTAGTAGTATCAATAATAGATAAACTAGTACAAAAAATAAGCAGATCATCCATATAAAGAGTTATGATTACACAACCATTAGCCTCAGTGTTGGGACCCGATCTCGGAACCGGACCCCAACCGAAAAAGCGGAAACGAAAATAAAAAAACGAAGAGGCGGAAAGCGAAAACAAGCGAAATCGAATTCGAAAGAATCAGCTGATCAATCAAAACATATAGCAGAGACAAATCAAAGCGGATCCGACATCCGAAGCGTGAACATAGAAAACTATCGCGTTGGAAACCCTAAGACTA
>JAOQMQ010000196.1:11342625-11358501 GCA_027563845.1 Erythroxylum subrotundum
CTTTTTTTTTCTTTACACATGACTAATTCACCACAAATTTCTCGTTTTATGCCAAATTTTAACTCGTAATTTTAAGAAAAGTTCGGGGTCCAATACTCAGATTTCACATAAATGCAAAAATCAGCATCACAAGAGGTGAAACCATGTTTTAAAATCTCACATTCAAATTTTTCATGCCACTGTTTGGGAGCTTGTTTAAGTTCGTACAAAGACTTAACCAACTTACACACCTTTTGCTCTTGACCAGGCACTCTAAACCCCTCGGACTGGACCATATAAATTTCCTCATCTATATCACCATTAAAGAAAATTGTCTTAACATCCATTTGGTGCACATGAAGCTTAAATACTGAGGCAATAACAAATAGCATCCTTATAGATGCAATTTTAGTAACAGGAGAGTAAGTATAAAACAAGTCCAATCTTTCTTTTGTTTAAAGCCTTTAATCACAAGTCTTGCCTTGAACCTCTCAATGGTTCCTTCAGGTCTCAGTTTCTTTTTGAAAATCCACTTACACTCCAAAGGCTTACACCCTCGAAGTAGATCAACTAAAACCCAAGTTTTATTAGACATGATTGACTCGAATTCATTATTTATGGCTTCCTTCCACAACGTAGCATCCACAGATCTCATTACTTCCTCATAAGTTTTGGGATCTTCCTCAATAATATAAGTCACCACAAAAACATCATCTATCTCATTAGGTTTTTTCACCATAAAGGAAGTAATAAAGTCAGAACTTACTAGGTGGAGTAAACTATAGGAGCAAATAAAAACTACATCTCTATTGGACAATACATATTGTAAGTTAATCTCATAAGTTAAGGGAGGTGTTTTACACAAGTTATAGGTTAATGATGATGGGCTATTGATGACTAAGAGTATTCAAGTGTATGTGCAGAGTGTTGGTGGCTTGTGAAGAAAAAAATATTGAATGAGATGCATGACTCACAGTGGCTTGGTCACCCCAAAGTTCAAAGGATGATAGCACTACTAACTCGTTCCTACTATTGGCCGAAGGTAGAGAATGACATCAAGTTGTATATCAAGACATGCTTTGTGTGTCAACTGGATAAGTCGAAGAGGAAGGAGGAAGTTAGTTTGCTACAGCCTCTATCAATTCTCGAAAGACCATAGATGTCATTTTTGATGGATTTCATTTGTGTGTTTCCAAAGGTGAACAACATGGTGACAATTATAGTGATTATAGATTGATTCTCCAAATATGCAATCTTTATGCTAGCACCATTAACGTGTCCCTCGAATGTTACGGTGGAGTTGTTCTACTAGAAAGTGGTGAATTATTTTGGAGTCTCTACAGATATTATGAGTGGTCGATTTTGGATATCCCTTTTTAATATAATGAGAAGCAATTTGAAGTTTTTAATAGCAAATCACCTATAGAAGGATGACCAACTGAAAGGATAAATGGTCTATTAGAGGAGTATTCAAGTACTTAAGGCATTACATAAGTGCAAGTCAGCGTAACTGGTTAAGTTTATTTGATACTGCACAATTTTGCTATAATTTACACAGATCTTTTACTACGGAGAAGAGTCTCTTTGAGATAGTCTTGGGACAACAACCTCTCACCCTACTTGAGGTGACATGTGTTCTACAGTGTACAAGTTCATAATGGAGAAGCAAGAGTTGTTAGATGAGGGGAGAGATAGTCTTTGAAAGCTTATCGACAGATGAAGAAGAAAGCGAACTTACAAAAGAGACCGTTGGAGTTCAACATGGGAGATAAGGTACTATTGAAACGTAACCCACAAATTTGGAAGATGATCTCAAGTAAACAAGTAAATCATGGATTGGTGTTGAATTACAATGGACCATTTGAATTGCTATATAAAGTGGGGAATGTGGCATATAGGTTGGCCAAAAGATTGAAGATATACCTTACTTTTCATGTCAGTTTTCTCAAACCTTATCGTGAGGATGCATTAGATCCGAATGGGAGTCAGGTGAAGAGAGCTTCATCAGTTGTGAGGAAACAATTCAAGGATCAAGTGGAGAAGATCTTAGATCACCAAACAATGGGGCAACATAAAAAGAATTGGATGATCGAATTCTTAATCCAATGGAAGGGAAAGTTGATCATGAAAGCTATGTGAGAGAAAGATATTACCTTACGTCAGTTCGAGGATCAAGTGAATGCCTATCTTCAGACTAGTTTGACGAGGGCATCAAATTCACCTAGTGAGGTGGTTTGTTAGCTCCATAACACATGAAAGCATTTCACACCTAGCTAGAAACTAGGATTGGGTCAAAGGTTAGCTCGGTCACACGCATGACAGTGGCATGCGGAAGGCCAAGGTAACTTAGAAAGTTAAATAAAGCGTGGCGAATTTTGTTAGAGTTTCGAACCTTGTATGGACCAACTTGGCTAAGGCTAAGTTCTTGATGGACTAAAGGACTTTATGTATGCTCAAATGAATAGACCATGACTAATGGACTTAACATGGGTAAGCATAGACCAGAACAGTGTGCTATAAAAGGCTTTAGGCTTAGATAACTCATCATCAACAGATAGAGATCATGGGGAGATCTTGGAGGATGTGGTGGATAAGATCACCGTAGATAGACATCAGCTCTAAAAGATAAAGATAATGTAAGAGGATCATCTAAAGATAGTAAAGATATTCATGGATATGAATGTGTCTTTCATAATTAAATTAAATGTAGTCTCTTGTTAGTTGGAGTGTAGATAAATCTTATCAAAGTCCTACTTAGATGGGATGTCATCTTATCGGATAATGTGATATCATTTAATTATGATAAGAAGTGATATGGCTAGTTGAGTTTAATTAGGATTCTAACTTAGCTATCAAGCCAGAGGTGCCTATAAATAACTCATTTAAGTATTGCTCTTCACATCAGATTGAGAGAGCATTCCTTTGTATAATTTTAGGGAAGTACTAAAGGTTAGCATTTATTGTATCTCTTTCATGCTCCTATTGTTTTCTTTGTTAGTTTAGTGCTTTCTCAATAATCTTCTAGAATTCGAGAGTCAAACACTCGAGGGTCATGAGGCATTCGAAAACAAGTTATTTTGTCAATAACCACACGGCAAAGACTGAATCTTGCTTAAATGAACCTAAGTGAGATTGTCGTGCGAAAGAGTTGGTACAACTTACTGTATAAGTTTGATGCTTAGAAAACTTTTGTAACAATAACCATCTCATTTTTTATGAGCTCGAGCAATAAAATAAAAAATTAAAACTATACATGAACATTGGTGACGAGGATCGAAAGTTTTCAACTATTATCAAAATAAAAGTTAACTTAAATGAGGATATAATTAAGTTAATTAGGTTAGTCAAATTATATTATAATTAAATTCAATTAAGTTTTATTAAGAATATAAAAAAAATTAAATTATTTTTAACTTAAATTTTACGCATGTAATCTATACTAAAAATTATAATAGGATCCACACAAATTAAAAAAATATTAAATTCATAATTAGTTAGTGTTGATGTGATATGTAATGGATAGAAATTTAATTGTCTAAATTTTTTATAAATATTAAAATTTATTGTAAGCGTTTCGCATTTTGGTGAATCACTTGTTGGTAATATCATATTGATATTAAAAAGTTGACGTCCATTTTGTCAAGCTCGTTAGTTCTGAAATGGAAACAAGACAATTAGGATCATGGGAAAGAAACAACTAATTGGTCGCCTCCAAATTCCTAGTGCTAGGGTTCAACATGTTCAAATACTATGTTTGTGGAAATCCTAGAAAAGGAATGGAAGAAAAGAAAAAGGTATTCACTGAAATAGCTCCGAATTCATGTTGACGAAATGATTGACGTCCTTTGTTTCACTTATTAAGATTAAATTGACAATGGAAAATGTTTATAAAACTAGGTGAAGATTACTGGAGAGGCTGCTAATGAACTATGACCGCCTTTGCAACTTTGATGAAAACATCCTCCAAGGTGGTGTCAGAGAAACCCCAGGCAAACACTGGGAATCTACTTTTAGCATTCTCAACTGCATGAAACACATCTGCAATTCTGACCTCATGTTTTGGGATCTCAAATTTCTGTGTTCCAGAGATATGGTAAGTCCTTTCAGCATTAGGAGAGAGATGTCTGATCATCTTCATCACTTCTTTCTCATGTTCCTCCGTTGTTGTCATAGTAAACACGTAAGATCCCCCATATCTAGCCTTCAACTGTCATGCATTAAAGAGGGTTACTTTCATTTTTGTGTAAAATCCACGTACTACTTGAGGGAGAAAATAAGCAACTTACAGCATTATGTATAAACCATTAAACTGAAGAAATTAACGAAAAGGACAAATGTAAAGCAAGTCGTAGAAGTAGCAAGGAACATTTTTTGCAAAGTTACCTCTTTAGGGTTTCCTACGCATTGCAGGCTGCCATCAGCAAAAATGCCTAGCCTATCACAAAGGGCCTCTGCCTCTTCCATTGAATGTGCTGAAAGAGGCATGTTCAACCCAGTTAAAAGAAGCTCTTAACGATCAAAATAGATCAACCATACAAAAGAAAAAGAGTATGTACTTGTGAGAAGTATTGCTCTGTCTTGCTTTGCACGCTTCACTACATTCCACAAACTGTTTCTTGAAGCTGGATCTAGTCCAGTGCTGGGTTCGTCCATGTAAACCACCTAGAAAAGTTTTCAAATTATTAGGCAGACCATAAAGATTTTTACAAATGCAATGATACAGTTTGATATATACTCACTCTGGGATCACCAATCAGTGCAATGGCAACACTTAGCCTTCTCTTCATGCCTCCACTGTACTTCCCAGCTTGTTTGTCAGGAACCCCACCATTAAATAAATTGACACTCTTAAGAGATTCTTCTACAGCCTATGTAAGAAATAATAATGACAGCAGAAAAGTGAAACTTGGGAGTTGTTTCGTATATGAAATTATAAAACACATCTTATTTATTCAAAACAAAACCAAGGAAGAAATACATGATGATGTTTCCCAATTTAAAGAGTCGTTCAAAACCAGGTCTTTTCGGTGCAAATGCTTAATAGAAATGAGAATCACGAAACTTACTCGGTTCAATGCAGAGCCCTTTAGGTTCTTAAGTCTACCATAAAACAACAGGTGCTCCCTTCCCGTTAAAGATTCCCAAAGCAAGCTAAGAATGTCAGAGAACAAATAGGTTATGATTTGAAAGACAACGTTGAAAATGAAGTTGAGGATGAAATTGAGGTCTTTAGGATTCTGACTTACTCGTACTGGGGACATACACCAATGCAGGTGTAAATGCAATCCATCTGAGTCTGTAAATCCAGACCCGAAATGTATGCTGACCCTGAAGTAGGTTTTGTGAGCCCAATCATCTAATTAACAGAAAAAGTAAATGAGTGAGTCCTAAGTACATACATCCGTTTACATAATTCAGGAAAATGTTGACTGACCATACTAATAAAAGATGTCTTCCCTGCACCGTTGGGACCAAGCATACCGAAGCACTCAGCTCTAGGTAAAGCAAGAGATAATCCTTTCACTGCAACTTTCTTAGGGTTTCCGTCCCTCCCTGGATACACCTTTCTAAGGTCATGGCAAACGATTCCATGGCTTGCGCTTGGTTCCAGTAGTAAACGCTCAACTTTCTCCCTCTGCATGCATTTCAGAAAGGAAAACATAAATGCGAGTCTTTTGGCCCTTGGAAAAGAAACTCAACTACTTCTACAGATGAGATATTACTTCCCGAGCGACATCCGGTTTCTCCATATTAACAACTTCGGATCCCTGCCTCTGCATACTTTGCATCCGAAGAGATGATGGATTTTTCTTGGTAGAGTTCTGCAGGAAAAACAGAGGACTTTTCCCACTCCCAAAAACTTGGTCCATGTAATATGTAAGAAAAAGCGAGAATAACCACTCCAGAAACATGATAATCAGTACATCTTTCATCCCATTTTCTGGATCATCCAAATTTTCCCATTTCATGCCACCAATCCCCGCCAAATTTGCGTTCATACTATATTGCCCAAACTCATATAGCCCTCGAAATAGAGCGAAACCAGGATATAGCTCCATTACAATGATCCAGACTCCTGCAACCAGCAGGAAATGAGTCACCATAATGAGCGAAGTCTACACACTAATCCGTAAAGATGTTTACATCTGCAAAACATCCATGTTATTCGATTTTGCAGATAGCTGCTACTTACCGGGGAATTGTGAATCTTCAATGAAATTCTGGAATAGAAAAGCACCTAGGAGCCCAGTACCGAAGACACTTATATAGCCAACAACTGTAACCCATTAAAAGTCAACCATCATATTCATGAACATTAATACTGGGATAGAAGCCTAAATAACTTCTGATTTATTTCAAACCTGTGGCAGTCTTAACATTTGAGAAGAAAGTAGACATCAGGAAAGCCACGGAAATTTGCAGATTTATGTACATAAAGTAAAATACACATTGGATGCTGTAGGCATTAGTTGAAAAAAATTTCAAACCTGCAATTGCACTGAAAAATCAGAAACTTAAGGGAAATGACGAACAAAGATAGAATGACTGGAAATTACCTATAACAACCCCAAATATTACAAAAACCAGCATGTACAGCGTGGATATGAATAGAAAATACATGTATGTAATCAACCAATAAGGCCCATCACCAAGTCCGTGCATTTTCATCATAATCCTCAGTTTTTGTTGTTTCTCGTAAACCAGAGATGTCATCACCACCTAAAACATAATATTAAACAGTAGAATGGACACATTGAAATATTACATGTTCAGAAATTTGTTATCATAGGGTTCAAACCTTATGATAGATTAAAATGAACCAAGTGTTCAGATGCTTACGGGGAATAGTTGTAGAACAACCCATGTAAAGAAGATTGTCCCAAGAAGAGATGCAATATCTATGTTACCATTGGCAGCAGGTTGATACATTCCTTTGATAAGTTCCAGTAGTATCTGTGCACCAGGCCCTTTTACAAACTTCAGGTAAGCATTTGACGCCTGTGGATGTAGAATTGTAAAATTCAGGCAATGCAAAACTGCAAGCAATTTGTCATGAAACATGAAAGAAGGGAAATGTTATGTCATAAACATATGCTCCTTTCAAGAAGGATGGACAACTTTCCAGAGAGGAAGAGTTTCAAAAATTTTGAGAAATAGTGGAGAAAGAATAAAAAGCAGCCAGCAATTCCAAGAGAGAAACAAAAAAGAAGGGAAGAAGAAAGAAGGCATAAAGGAGCAGTAGTCATGCAAAGTAAAAAAATTTGAAGGACTTCATGATTTTACAACACTTTCAATAAAGAAAATTCTCAGACTAAAGCCTCGAACCCGGGAAGTACTAAATCAATATGAATAAATACGGAACATCTATATTTCCAGTTCATACCAGATTCACCGTGGCCGGAACAGAGAGAAAATTAATGCCCATATTGCTGTCTTCAGAGGTTGCGTTGTACCAGATGCTCAGATTGAACGTTTTGTGATCAGAGTTTAAGAAATCATAGGCTGCAGGACATTGCAGATGTTATATTCCTAAAGAAAACCATTACAGTCCAGAGATAAAAATAACAGTCAATTAAGGTAGGTCCACCTGCTAGTATCTCATTAATCTTCCCCTCTGAATTTCCTTGGCTATAACCTTGGTACAGTTCTTTGTTCACCTCAGAAGAACTATTTCGCCACAAGTTTAAGGCTTGAGCACATGTTAGCCCTACATTTAAAGACCAAAACAGAAAAATCAGAGGTACAGAATATTACACACAAATTGTCCTCGAAAGTAAGAAAAATAAGGTTTCGAGTAACAGTTCTCATATTCAGATCCATAATTGCCTAACATATAGGTTATCTGCATTCAAGCATTTGTTTGCAACAACTAAATTTCCACCACTTGCTAGTTGGACAATATATATCATTACATACTTTGCATATTTTCTAATGCTGGGAACTGGATGAGAGCGCTGGAGTCGTTTAAGCACTTCGGCTGAATATAATACATGATGCCATCCAATACCGGACTTATGTTATTTAGGTCAGCGTAGCCATCTACACCCTGAACCATTTAAGGTTGACAAGAGATAAGCAAGGTAGCCAATGACTATGGCATATACAAGAAAATTTGAAAAGTTAGAAAGAACTGACCAGCACATAGTTGTCTACCATATCTGTATAATTGGAAGGCCTCAAGTTGAGAGAATTTGAGAACATATTCCCAGCCAAGACTATCAAAAAAGAATGAATTGCACATAATGATAGAGGTAATTCTTTCGTATCCACTTCATTTATCAAAATGTGAAAAAGTAAAAACAATGATGCAACAGTTGAAGGCAGGAGGACAAAAGGTATGCATACTTTCTCCAAGAGATTGATTACTTCCAGTCATAAGTACGGTTACAGGGCAGGAACCTTTAACAGTTCTGCATGACTCATCTGGCAAATCTGTGAAGGGAAGAACATTGGTCTTCACAGCACGATACTCGGTCAACGGAATTTGCAAGAGAGGAGGCCACTCAGGGAGCCTAGGAGCTGGACACCCAACTTTATTTGGATTTGAGAGACAGTTGCTGTCTTTGTCTCCAGGGGGGCTCTGCCCTTTGTTAATTAAAGCTTGAATGAGAGAAAGCAGCATGCAGAGTACAAATGGAAAGCTAATGAGCCGACAATTTGTCATAACCTTGCGTTTCTGTAAAAGAAAAACAAAGGATACATGACATTCGAACATGTGTGCAAGTCAACGCATTGGCATGCAATTCAAAATCACCCGTTTCTCTAAACCGTTACATCTCCAAGATCTCCACAATGAATGGAGAAATGAATGAAAACAAAAGCAAAAGTGGGTTAACTTAATCACATTCACAATGAGATCTGGAGAGAATTTTTACCTTAAGCACATATATACTAGATTTTCAGGTCATTTCATTAATTATGAATAGTGTTACCTAAAATCCAGATTCAACTACAAGAAGCGCAATCAAACAGAACTCTCAATTAACAAGAACAAAAAATTTCTCATATCGGAAAAAAAAACTTAGGAAATTCTAACTTAGCATAAATAGTTTCCGTTCCAAAAGAAGATAGACCATATAAAGACAAAAGATCAAATATTCTCAGGAATTTAACACAAACATGTTAAACAACCGAAATCAGGTGAAATCAATCACTACAATCACCGTCACAGGCTTATAGATAATCAGAACCAAGATTACATGCAAACACGAACACCGACATAGAAATATATAGAGCATAGAGCGACCTGGAAAGTTAAGTTCTTTCGAAGTAAAGCATTGGCCTGAGTCCCGAAAGATGCACGATTACGTGGCGTATTCGCCATGGGAATACCAGGTAGGTCCGTTTGCGGCATTGTAATCTAAAGAACACTCTCCTTCCCTACAATCTATATATATATAAACATATATCAATCTACTAACTCCTCTCCTCTCTTCTCCTCTCCGTCTGGATAGATATGAAATACAGAGTGATGAAACAAGTTGTGTAACAGACTCACTTTGTCTCTCCCACCGTTTCAGTGCTTTTTCTCCCCTTTTCCTAGACATGAACGCATGTTAAATGTCATGCAAGGGAAGAGAACGATGAGTAAGATACGAAATGACTTCTCTGCCCCTGTACATCACATTGATTAACCAAAAGACCTCATTACTACCTTCTAAATGGCAACTCCGGGTAGGGTATGTTTTTCGGCTGAGATAAAGCCTAAATTTCTGTTTGTAGATACCCACATATGCCCTTGGTATTCCATCTGAAATTCACAAATGCCATTCTCAAACTTTTGACAAGGCTCCATGCCAATGCCATACAACGTAATGGACGGTCTTGCTTTGTTTGGGTAGGATAATATTACTTTTAATGGACGGTCTTGAATTTGGAAGGTTTATTGGGAATACTGGAATTAAAGTTGTATTTGGTGAAAGTATCTTCAAAATATAATATATAGTAGTCGATCATGTTCAGATCTAATTTTCACATTTTGAGTATCACAACAGATAAATCGGAAATCGGATGCAAAATGAAATTGATATCTGCATAATATTTATATACTTGATTTGATTGTTTTCATTACAGTCCACTGTCGCGTAATTTACTCTTCACATTTAATGTACCAAACAGCCCTTATCTGGGAGTGCGGCAAATGAATCGGTACCATAATTAAATTATTTATTTTATACACAAAAGGACATGCATTGATACAGGCGCGTACATCTCCGGTTCAAAGGGAATCCGTTGACGATCCAGGGATTGGGATTTCTGGTGGTATTAAAGAATTGAATTTTTGCATTTAAAGAAAATTGCTTTTTAATCCAGAAACCAACTGGAGAGGAGACGCGTAAAAAATCCTAATTAATATCTTCATCATGTACAAAAGACAAAACACGGTTTTGGAGATGGAATCCCATCCCGGATGTTGGGATCCTACTCCTAGCGTGGGAGGATCATGCATGGATCATTTGCTAGCTGACCGTGGCGAGATGGGTCAAAGATCTCCTGAAAAAACGTTGAAATTTTTAAAAAAGAAAAAAAAAATGAGCGCGTTAATTCCTGTCAACAACCATATCATACCATAACCCCCGCCCAGGCCAAGGCCAAGGCCAACCTACCTTTCCACACTTTTTGTCCGTAGAGATGTTGCAACAGTTCAAGGCACTGTTCCTCAAGAATTTGCTCCTTTCTTGGAGGAACAAGCGCGCAAGTTTCCTGCAGATTTTCTCTTCCTTCTTCTTCATCTTACTACTCTTCTGCATCAACAAGGCCACCATGTCTAGAAACTCTAAGACCACTTCCGACGACAAAGTCACCGACCCCAAACCTCTGGCGTCACCCCCCATACCTCCTTGCGAGCAGAAGTTCTTCGCCAGGACTCCTTGCTTTGATTTCATTTGGAGTGGCAACGACACCTCTCGCTTTCACACTCTCGCGCGTTCCATTATGGATAATAACCCTGGTAGGCCTATTCCCGCGAGTAAGGTATGGTATCAAGCATGTCAAATTGTACTTTTTACATGGTCCAACGCATCAGACTTCTTCCGGATGGAGCCAGCTGGCTTTCCGCTGCACTTCAACAAGTGATCATGTCAAGTTTTGTTCACTTTTGTTTATGCAGGTGACGTCGTTCAGAACACGAGAGGACGTAGATGCATGGCTTCTTCAAAATCCCATGCGTTGCTCAGGAGCACTGCATTTTAGAGAAATAAATTCCACTGCAATCAGTTACGGCGTACAAACTAATTCCACTACAGTTTCTCGGCGTGGAGATGTTGAAGATCCTACATTCAAATTTCAAGTCCCACTTCAAATTGCGGCGGAGCGTGAGATTGCTCGCTCTATTCTTGGAGGTGTGGACGTCCTTGCAAATGGTTCAAGTGCCTGAAAGATATTTAGTTTCTATTTTATCTGATCTAAAATTTGATTCATATGTTATGTTCTGGGATATTCAGATGCAAGTTTTGGCTGGACTGTTGGATTTAAGGAATTCCCTCATCCTCCAAAGGATGCTGTCGTTCTATTGTCCGTCATTGGACCACCCTTTTTCCTGGCCTTTGCCATGTTTGGATTTGTATTACAAATGGGTTCATTGGTTGCAGAGAAAGAGCTCAAACTTCGCCAGGTTTTACCTCCTTTGGCTTATGGATTTTAACTAGTGGCTCTTGCTGAGCATCCTTTATATTCATTATTTAGCGATGTTAATTAAGCTACTTTCCCTTCCACAGGCAATGAGCATGATGGGTCTTTATGACTCTGCATATTGGTTCTCCTGGATCACATGGGAGGGAATGATTGTGCTTATTTCATCACTTCTTCTGGTTCTTTTCGGGATCATGTTTCGGTTTGATTTTTTCAAGAAGAACAGTTTTGAAGTTGTGTTTCTGGCTTTCTTCCTTTTCCAGCTGAATATGGTGAGAACAATTTTTACTACTTACTCAAGAAATGACTAATAACTTATACCTATCCGTAGTTAACCCTTTCAGTTTTCTTCTTTTGACGCCAGATTGGTTTTGCATACATGTTGTCAGCCTTTCTTAGCAAGTCATCTTCAGCCAATACAGTGGGGTTCTCCATGTTTCTTTTTAGCTTCTTGACACAGGCAAGATTCCGTTATAAATTTAATCATCAGAATTCAAGCTAGAAGTATCTGTGGGTTAACCAATCTTATTGTTGCTATTTCAGCTTGTTACAGTGTCAGGATTCCCGTATACCAAAACAGTTTCTGTTACCACACGAACAATATGGTCATTATTCCCACCCAATCTTCTTGCTGTTGCCGTGAACCAATTGTCCTATGCAAGTAGTGATCCTGAATCTATTGGAATTAGTTGGAGTACTCGGGCTAACTGTTTACCAAGTCTTCCAGAATGTGTTATTACAATTGTGCGTAAAGTCTGAAAACTTTTCATTATTCTTAATTTGGGTTCATTTATGAGACTGACTGACCAACTGTCAATCAACTGCAGAATGATGTCTACATGTGGCTGACCAGCACTTTCTTTGTCTGGCTTGCTTTGGCAATCTACTTGGATAACATACTTCCAAACGCATCAGGGGTTGGAAAACCTTGTTTTTACTTCTTAATGCCCGGGTACTGGACTGGGACATCTGTAAACAAGGTCAAAGGTGACAAGGGTTACTACTTTAATCGATAGCTCACAACTATATTCAATTTCCTGACAGCCCTGTGCTCCTTTCTTTTAGAGGACATAGATTCAGCCCCAAAGGAGGAGTACAATGCTGTAGATGATGATGTACTTGAAGAGGAAAACATTGTCAAAAAAGATGCGAGAGCAGGCACGGTTGATCCGAATGTTGCAGTTCAGATACGAGGCCTTGTTAAGACGTATCCTGGCACCCGCAGTATGTGTAGCTGTTGGTGTTGTTGCAAAGGCAAAACGACTAAACCTTATCAAGCTCTTAAGGTGAGCAGAAAATTGTAAACTTATGGAACGAACCCAATTGAATTAGTTTTAAATGAAACTAAACTGGGACGTCCGGTGGGTTGTTTTAAATGGAAGGAACAAATTTTCTTCCTCAACTATGAATATTATTGGCAAAGACACACACTGCTGACCGCATGTTTCTCGTAGGGTTTATGGGTAAACTTCTCAAAGGATCAGCTGATTTGTCTGCTCGGACCCAATGGTGCTGGTAAAACTACGACAATCAACTGTTTGACTGGCAATTTACCTGTGACTAGTGGAGATGGTATGAGCTAATTTCCTTTTTCCTTTTTTTTTTCTTCAATCCAATTACTGCGGAACTCATCTTACCTGCCTTATTAACAGCTTTGATTTATGGACATTCCATTAGAAGCTCAACCGGCATGTCAAACATTCGAAAGATTATCGGAGTTTGTCCTCAGGTGAACTCTAACAATTACACACATTTCTACCCTGGTGTTTCTATTTGTATTCTAGTGTGAGTTATGTTTATGCATGTATAGCAATTGTCAAGCACAACGTATAGTGTAAGCCTTATATTTCCCTCCTGAATTATGTATGGCTTTTGCTTTATTTCATAGTTTGATATTCTTTGGGACGCACTGACTGGCGAAGAGCATCTCCACCTCTTTGCCAATATTAAAGGTCTGCCCAAAGATTCAATAAGTTCGGTACGTTCCAGTTGTTCATGTAAGCAGCGAGTCCTACATTTCTTGTTCAAGAGTGTCGTTTAACAATAACTATATATATTACAATTCCAGGAGGCCAAGGAGTTGTTAGAAAACGTGGGACTCACTGCTAAAGCTAAAGTTAGAACCAGGAGCTATAGTGGAGGAATGAAGCGTCGCCTCAGTGTTGCTATAGCTCTCATGGGTGATCCAAAGTTGGTGATTCTAGATGAACCGGTACGGGAATTTGAATACTTCTTTTGATTTGACTGCACAAGCATATTTTTATTATCTGGCTCTTCAACATATAGACAACTGGTATGGATCCAATATCGAGGAGGCAAGTATGGGACATAATACAGAATGCAAAGAAGGGTCGCGCCATTGTTTTAACAACACATTCAATGGAAGAAGCTGATGTCCTAAGTGATCGCATTGGAATCGTGGCCAAGGGTAGGCTTCGATGCATAGGAACATCAATCAGATTGAAGTCAAGATTTGGTACCGGTTTCGTTGCTAACATCAGCTTCTCTGAAGCCGCTGGAGAACCTGCGAGTGATCATCTGCCAGTGACGCAGTTCTTTAAGGAAGTATGTTGAGTAAATAACATGATTGACCAAGTTGTTGGCTTAAGAACTTTGGTTTGTTTTCTTACTTTGGGCTATTTGTGGCAGTTTTTGAATGTATCACCGGCGGAGGAGACCAAATCCTTCCTGACTTATGTCATTCCTCGTGACAAAGAGGGGCTTTTAATGGTAAGCACTAAGCATTACTTGAATGGCCCTTATCCTATTAGAAGCATATATAAAGGCTTTTACAGGAGTTCTTAGCCTTTAAACTCTTTTAACAGGAGTTCTTCGCGAAACTCGAGGAGAGAAAAAGCGAATTTGGTATATCAGATATCCAGCTTGGGCTTACAACTCTTGAAGAAGTTTTCTTGAACATAGCAAAACGTGCGGAGTTGGAAAGTGCAGCAGAAGAGGGCCGATTAAAAACACTGACTCTATCATCTGGGACCTCCGTACAGGTAAGCATTAACGGACGTCATTTCTGCGCAACCCTGATGACGAAGTCACAGATTTTGACTGTTCTACTTCTGCTCATTTATAGATACCAGTAGGAGCTCAGTTTGTGGGCATCCCAGGAACAGAAAGTGCAGAGAATCCTAGAGGCATTATGGTTGAAGTATACTGGGAACAAGATGATGGTGGTAATCTCTGCATTTCTGGCCACTCTGCAGAAATGCCTATACCTGCCAATGCTAGGTCACTTGATTCTGCTACAGCAAGTTCCCGCACAAAGCTTGGAAGGAAGGAAGGGCCAGTTCATGGGATTGTGATTGAAAGCAATCTGGTTACCAGCGCCCGTCATTCTTTCAAACGCAGCAACTTTTGATTTTAAACACTCTTGTCTTCTGGTCCGTCTTCACCATACATACAGCATTTAGTAGCCATATGAATAGTAACGTTTACTAGATTATGGTCTGGCATCTTCATTTGTTAAAACCACCAGGGTTGCTCCCGTTCTTTTATGTCGATGTTTCGGATTCGTTTGTCATTATATTTTTCCATTATCCTTATTCCATATACTAATGTAATGTCTTCATTCTGTAGAATATTAGCAAATGAAGTAAATGCCCAACATAAAATGAAAACCTAATGAGGAGTAGATATAAACAAGATGTGAATATATCAGGCGAAGTCTAAGCTTATTGATACTAAAATTGGCAATGGCATCTCTTGGTGTTTTTTGAATATCGCATCGTTTACGTACGTGACGTTTCCCGCCGTTAAAATGGTAGCACTTAGCACAATATGTAACGCGTCGTAAGTCGAAATCTAACTTGTGTTTTGTCTGATCAAACTATGCCACAGTCGGATCAGCTGTCTTCATCACATTAGGATGACAATCTACAAGTTTTATATAAATAAGTCAATTTACACATAATTAAATCATCATCCCCCCTTTTTAATTGAATTTCTTTCCTTTATATAACTTTAGATTATTATTGTTAATATAACTGTTTTAAAAACCGGATCGGATCGACCGGTGACCGGTCTGCTATCCGGTCTGGTTCACTCTTCAAAATCGGTTCTCAATTGAACCAGTAAAAATCGGTCAAAATCGGTCTATTGACAGGTTAAACCGGTCCGGTTCAACAGGTCCGACTACTAGTTCAATAAATTTTATTTTTTTATTTTTTTGGTATATTTCTATTTTTTAATATTATTAATATTAAATATAATTATTGCATGACGTCACACTGGTTTGACCGGTCAAACCGGTGACCA
>JAOQMQ010000196.1:11426305-11446366 GCA_027563845.1 Erythroxylum subrotundum
AATTTGGGATTGATATAAATAGATTTTGGCAAAGTTGCCTTCTGGAGAGTTATAGATCTTTCTTTTATCTTTCCAATAGTATATAGTATGAAATTTATGGACATCTGAGTCGAAAGTTATGATCTTTATATGTGAAGATGTGAAAGTAAGACGAAGCAAAGTAAAACGAAAGGAAAGTAAGACGAAGCAAGGTAAGACGATGCAGATGAAAGAAGGAAGAAACTATCGTCTTAGTTATTGTTCATCCTATTTCTTAGTTACTGATCATCTAAGATGAAGTTACTGTTCATCCTATCGTCTTAGTTACTGTTCATCTAAGCCGAAGTTACTATTCATCTTCTATCTTCTGTTCCTATTTTTGACCCTTTAGATGATAGAATTTGTCTCTGACGTCTTCATAAAACTTGTATATTTTGAAGTTCTCTTTCAAACCATTCAAAGAACACCTTAATCCAATATCTGCAGGGAAAGTTATGACAATTGTCCCAACCTTATATCGTCTGATGATGTCACTTCGTCTTAAAATGACGTCATATTGTCTGTTCCTATTTTTGATCCTTCAGATGATAGAATTTGTTTCCAAGGTCTTTATAAAATTGTAGATCTTGAAGTCCTCTTTCAAACCATTGAAAGAACACCTTAATCCGATATTTGTAGGGAAAGTTATGGCAATTTTCCCAACCTTGTATCGTCTGATGACGTTACTTCATCTTAAAATGACGTCATATCGTTTGTTCCTATTTTTGACCCTTCAGATGATAGAATTTGTTTCCGAGGTCTTCATAAAATTTGTAGATATTGAAGTCCTATTTCAAACCATTCAAAGAACACCTTAATCCGATATCTTTAGGGAAAGTTGTGACAATTTTCCCAACCTTGTATCGTCTGATGATGTCACTTTGTCTTAAAATGATGTCATATCATCTGTTCCTATTTTTGACCCTTCATATGATATAGTTTGTTTCTATGGTCTTCATGAAAGTTGTAGATCTTGAATTTATCTTTCAAAAAATTCAAATAACACCATAATCCGATATCTGTAGAGAAAGTTATGGCAATTTTCTCAACCTTATATCGTCTGATGACATCACTCGTCTTAAAATGATGTCATATCGTCTATTCCTATTTTTGACCCTTCAAATGATGGAATTTGTTTTCGAGCTCTTCATAAAAGTTGTACTTGACGTCCTCTTTCAAAAAATTCAAAGAACACCTTAATATGATATCTGTAGGGAAAGTTATCGTAATTTTTCCAACCTTGTATTGCCTGATGACGTCACTTTAAATTAATGTGTTAAGAGTGTATAACGAAAAGGGCATTTTAGGCAAGTCACTTAAGGATGAAAGAACATAAGCTTATAATGAGGGGTAAATTGGACATTTGGGTTTCATTAAGGGTATAGAAGGGAGAAGACAAGGTTGTCTTGCATTAAAGAAGAAGCAAAAACGAAATTGAAGAGAAAAGAGAGAGAAAGTGTCGTTGGAGAGAAAAGAAAAGAGAGAAAGAAGAAGAGCAAGCTAGGTTTTGATTTTTCTTAGTTTTAAAGGAAGATTTTGAGGTTGTGCAAGAAGAGAAAAGTGTGCAAGAAGATAAGAGCTTTCTTTTGAACTAAACACCTCTTCATTTGGTCAAGGTTTAAGGTAAGAACATTTTAATGCTTTGGATTTTGGAAGGATTTTGGTTCATGAAGCTTAGGAAATACATGGGACTAAGTATTTTAGAGCCAATTTTAGTGATTGTGCTTTAAGAGATTTTCAATTGAAAACTCATCTAAACTTAGGGTTTTTGTCTACGAAAAGAGAATAAAAAAAGACAAGAGGAGCAAGAGGAAAGACATCCCTAAGTAAGCATATATGCAAGAAATTCAAGGTGGGTTTCACTTTTATAATTAAGAAATGAGCCATTAAAGATTCTTTCAAGAAATGATTTTTTTCAACTGCCTTATTCATGTGCATTTATTGTTTTTTTAAATGTTGTAAGATGGTGCTATATGATTTGCTACATAAATTGTGTTCATGATTGTTGAAAAGCTTTTGAAAATGATTCTTTGAAAAGATATGAAATCATACTTTCGGAAAGGGTTTTCAAGATATAGCAAGTACATGAAAAGCAAGATTTCAAAGAAGTGACATTTTAGGCAACAAGTTTACAAGTTCATAAAATATGTGTTATGTGGGTTTGTGGTAGTCCCTCAAGAATCATCACGTGCACGTTGACAAAGTTATAGGCTCCTCCCGCCTGCCCGCTAGTGGCACGGAGCTCCTCCATGGACTCCCTCAAGTTTACAGCTACACAGGACCATTATGTGAAAATGTATAGTGCGTCATGTTTATGGACTTACCCAGACCATTTTTGATATGCTTATGTGCTCATGACGTTTTAATATGCTATATGTTCAAAATAAGTTGATATGAATAATGCATATTCATTTTGCATAAACATGAATTTCTGCATGAAAATGACTTTATAAATGGTTTTGCTTATTGCCAATTATAAAATTGTTACCTACGAGCTTCAAGTTCACCCCCCGCCCCCCTTTCTCCTCCCCATATCCAGGTGATGAGCAAGATATCGAGTAGTCAAGGGTCAAGGCATCACTCAGATCTTTGTTCATTTTGTATTTGAAGCAAATCTTGTAAAACAAGGCTTTAGTTGCATTTTGAGTAAATCATTTTTCATGTATCTTCTGTATTTTGGGATTTGGAGATATTAATGCATTTGTGGCTTGAAATTTCCACTAAAGCTTTGTAAAAGCTTTTATCTTTTGATGCAAATAGAATATGATTTCGTTTTTGCTCATGATTTTCAAAGGTTGTCCGATGCATTTTCAAGTTTACATAAGGGAAAATTTTGTGTTCCACCTTCAGGGAAAAATTTGGGTTGATCTAGGCTGTTTTAGGCAAAGTTGTCTCCTAAGAAGTTGTAGGTCTTTCATTTTTCTTTCCAACAGTATATAGTATGAAATTTTTGGACATCTAAGTTGAAAGTTATGGTCCTTATAAGGGATAATATTCAAGAGTAAAGTTGTATGATCTGTAAAACGTTTGGTCTGTAAAATGTTTGGTCTGTAAAATGTATGGTCTGTGATGACGTTATATGGTCTGTAAAATGTTTGGTCTGTAAAACGTTTAGTCTATAAAACATTTGGTCTGTAAAATGTTTGGTCTGTGATGACGTCATATGGTCTGTAAAATGTTTGGTCTGTAAAACGTTTCGTCTGTAAAACGTTTGATCTGTAAAATGTATGGTCTGTGATGACATCATATGATCTATAAAATATTTGGTCTGTAAAATGTTTGGTTTGTAAAACGTTTGGTCTATAAAATGTTTGGTCTGTAAAATGTATGGTCTGTGATGACGTCATATGGTCTGTAAAATGTTTGGTCTGTAAAACGTTTGGTCTCTAAAATGTTTGGTCTATAAAATGTATGGTCTGTGATGACGTCATATGGTCTGTAAAATGTTTGGTCTGTAAAGCGTTTGGTCTGTAAAGTTGCATGGTCTGTAAAGTTGGATGGTCTGTAAAGTTGTATGGTCTATAAAGTTGCATGGTTTGTAACGTTGTATGGTCTGTAAAGTTGTATGGTCTGTAAAGTTGCATGGTCTGTAAAGTTGTATCCTCTGCTTTTTCGTCTAATATCGTCTGGCTTATCATCTGGTCCATTTGTGACCCTTCAGATGATAGAATCTGTCTTTGAGGTCTTCGTGAAAGTTGTAGATCTTGAAGTCCTCTTTCTAACCATCCAAAGAACACCTTAATTCAATATCGATAGGGAAAGTTATGGCAATTTTCCCAATTCTTCTGCTTTTTCATCTGGTTTCGTCTAATCCTTTCATCTGGTCACATTTTGGCCCTCTAGATAACAAAATCTACCTTCAAGGTCTCTTGAATATTTTATATCTATGAGTCTTCTTTCAAACCGTCTAGGAGTGATGTTAATTCGACCTCTCTAGTTAAAGCTTTGCTAATTGTCTCGAGGCAGGTGCGTTATGTTTGAGGGCATACCACCATTGTGGAATGATGTCTAATAAGGGTTCAGGGAAATAACCCTATAGGATGATACGTTCACGTCTTATGACTTCGAATGTTGGGCTCCAAAACCGGGCTCCAACATAATTTATTTTTTATTATATTTATTTATCAACAATTTATTGAACTAATCAAAATATGCTTTTAATATCTAATCAATTAGAAACTTATTTTTAATTTAACTTATAATTGAACTAATCAATTATCTTGGTTTAATTAGAAACTAATTTCTAATGAAACTAGAAAATAGTATTTATATGTTAACTAAACAAATTAATATTTATGCAACTAGAAAATAAACCAACGAAATTAGTTTATTTCTAAGGTTAATCTAATTTCAACTAAACAAATTAGCATTGATTTAATTGGAAAATAAACTAACGAAATTAGTTTATTTCTAAGTTTAATCTAATTTCATCTAAACAAATTAGTTTTCTTGTATTAAAAAAAAACTTTCTCATTTTTAATATTTTATATTAATTAGAAACTAATTTAACTAATTTAATTAGTTTGTGTAAATTAGAAAACTAATTTCTAATTCTTTATACCTATAAGTGGTTATATCTCAAATGTATATAATATATATATATATACACATCCAAACTGACAAAAATCATTAATTAGTTTTTGTCTTATTATACACGTTGTATAATAATAAGAAGCACTTGGCATTAAAGGAAAATAAGAAAGGCCACGTGCCTTTTCAAGAAGAAGTGGTCTTCTTTCTGCGTTTCTTTATCTGCGTTTTGATGTTTCTGCAGCTTTTTTTTTTTACTTTTCTTTTCTTGCTTTTGACAATAAAAGCATCCAGAAGAAGCGAAATCCACAACGTTTTCTAGTTTTCTTGTTGAAGACCATTCATAAAAAAAACATACACAAATAAAACATAAAAACTCTCCTTTTTTATCGTTTTCGTATGAACAATGTTTCACTGAAAAGATCATGCATTTGTCACTATTGAATACTTTCAACACTCATTTCTCAACAGTCAAGACAGATGAGAAAAACAAATGAAACACACATATGTTATAACAACAAAACCAGAAACCCAAAACATATTATATATTACGCATGCAAATAACATAAATAAAAAATTTAACCTGCTATGATACCAATATTAGAAATTAACGGAACGAAACATAACCACAAAGATCATGTAAGTCACAGAATCGTTTCATATGCAGATAAAACAAAAATTACATACTTGAATTTTTGTTATAGTTTTACCGATTAAAGAACTTTACTTAAACTTTGACTGCAGAGAATTTTTCTGTTTCTACATTTCACTTTATTACATTGAAGATTTCAGAAACAACT
Source organism: Erythroxylum subrotundum (assembly GCA_027563845.1). Lineage (NCBI taxonomy): Eukaryota > Viridiplantae > Streptophyta > Magnoliopsida > Malpighiales > Erythroxylaceae > Erythroxylum > Erythroxylum subrotundum. The sequence continues at coordinate 11,431,654 of JAOQMQ010000196.1, forward strand.
CTTAAAACATACCTTTTAATGTATGTCTCTATCGTTTGCTTTTAAAGCCTCCATATAACTACTTTTGGTAGTTATTTCAAGAGGTTTGACTACCCTTCATGGGTGTATATAAGTCATCAGATATGGACACGTGCAACTCATACACAAGTGTGTGATCCAAAAATAGCTTCAACACATCGGTTTCTACTTCAAATCTACCCAATCTTTGTTACTTTTGAACTGTGAAGATAACTAACACTTTTAGAGCCAAAATTTAATAGAACTAGTCTAGCGAATATGCCTAAAATGAGGCTGGACCCATAACACTTAGAGAGTGGAGAAGCTACAAGATTCATTCTTGTTGTTAGGATCATCTTCTATTTGGTTGTTGTCAATGTAAAAATGAAAAATCTTGATGTTCTTTTAATCAAAATTGAGTGAATTTAATTGAGAACTTCAATGCGACTACGTATAAACTGGAGAGACTGAACGAAGGTTTGTGTTATCCAGTTGACTAATCACTTATTTGCATTCATCAAGGATGATTTTGGAGCGGTGATATGATCCCCAACAACGTATAGTGGTATTAGTATTATATCTGTTTCTGTTCCAATGAATATGGATTTGAAGATTTCAAATTATCGTGGCAACTTGTGTTTATGACTTTAGTTCCACTTGAATTTTGACCTTATTTATCTTGCTAAAAGTTAAAAGTAATCGATCAAATGTTTTAACACTCGGAGAGAATGCAATGAAACTAGCAGAAAAGGAAATTATCGCCAATGAGGACAAGGTGAGTGAGTGTTCTAACTTGAACCTTAGATACCAATGCTTTCTTTTCCTGTTTGGTAGCACTGTAACTTTGAAATTCATTTTCCACAACTTGAAACTTTTGGGTCGCTTGCACTGTACGTATGTATTCATTTGAAGCCATTTGCATAAGACATGGATGGGAAAGTATTTTTCTTTCCTTTTTATTGGTTTTGAGCAAGGCAAGCTCTTGGACTCAATTTGTGGTCTAACATGTTCAAAAGATTAGTCAGATCAAAAGTTATTTGGGATACTGATTGCCACCTGTTGGTATGACTGCACTTTTGCAGGATCATAAAACATGATCCTCTGCTGGCTTCTCGGACAGTTTTCATGGAAAGATGGTGCTTCAATCATGCAAGCATCAAGAAGGCATGGAACCATACAACGTTGTTGTTAGTTGAGTAGCTAAGTTGGTTGTCTGGTTCTTTATGGTCTTGACAGCTGTTTGGTGTGATTTTAAAAGTAATATTGTCAAAAGTAATCAGAAAAAGACATTGTTCATGTCTCACTTCTAGACAGTAAACTTGAATTATCAACGATTCGAGTGTACAACTGGACCAATTATTTCAGCCTGAGGTCACGTGGAAGGCGGTTGAAATCTTGTCTTCTAATGTTTGGAAAGAAATTTAAGCACAGAATATTCAGTAGTCAACGATACAGCAATTGTGGTAATGGAGGGATTGGTTCAATGGTCCAGCTACCGTGGTTTCATCTGCATACGGGGCACTCCATAAGAACTACTGGTTTGGCAATTTGCTTAGTGCTGCCTGAAACTGTTTTCTGCTTGAAGTGATTTGTGGCATACCTTCAAATTTCTGGAAATGGAAACATTCCCTGCTCTTTTTGGAAATATTCTTGCATTTAGGTTTTGGCTCCTTGCTATTTCTGGCCCCATACCCTGCTTCATTGCGGGACTTCAGGGTATGATGATGATGACGACGACGATTTAAGTATGCGTTCAATTTATTTTCTTCCACAAATCAATGTCAGACAAAGGTAGTGAATAGAAACTGAGGACTTGTTAAAATTCTTCTTTAGGGACAATGTGACTAATTAGGACCTAATTCTTTCTACCGAAAATGTGTATACAATAGTTCTATAAATAAGTCAATCGGTAAAAACCCGGTTAAGATAGTTTCAAAAATTCAATCAAGAAAGCATATTAATTTGGTTCCTTTATAACAAACAATACGAGATAGTGTTAAAACTAGAAATTTTGCGTAATATATCTTTGACGAGGAAAGACGAAAAATATTAACCATCAATTTGAATTATAAAGAATATGTTGATCTACGTCTTCAATTACTAGAATTCAATTAAAAGATAAGATAAGATCATGATAAGGATTTGTCTAGAACATTTTTCAAAACAAAAATATAAGAAACTTCATTTAAGTAGCAGCGATTGACCTTACTTTAAAAATAAGTTTATTCTAATATATAATAAAGAAATTCTTAACTAAAATATTTTTAAAAAATTTCTTAGAACTTTATTCTAGTAGTAAAGGGGTTCTAACTAAAATGATTAAACCAAAATTAAATTATATTCTAATGAAAATTTTTATATTTTTAAATAAATTTAAGTCCTAATCAACTAGAATAATATGTTTATAATTAAAATTACATATCTAATTTACTGCTACTCCTTATGTAATAAGAAAATATAATATAAGTCTTTATTATTTTTATTGCTATCTCAACTCCCACTCTTCGTCCCAATTACCCAACTTTCTTGTTAAATGTTAAACTTGAAATATTCCATATTAGTTTCTAGAATGACTTAGGATATGTTTGATTGGACGTAAAAATTTTAATAGAGTGAAATGTAATAGAATGAAATGAAATGGTTTATAATATAATGAAACATAAATGAATGTAATATTAGAAAATTGTTGTTTGGGAGAGATTGAATGGTTCATAATGTAATATAGTGAAATGTTGTTTTGATGAAAGGTTTATAATGTAATATAGTGTAAAATTGTATATTATTTTATATTTTATCCTAAACCTCTCAAATTCGAGATTTTTTTTTATTTTTATTGTTTAAGATGGAATTAGATGTAATATGTAACTCTCCTTTTTTATTTCATTTCATTCTATTTCATTATAAAACCTCCTCCAAACGATGGAATAATATTATATTATATTTCATTCCATTATAAAATTCCAACCAAACAAAGCCTTAGTTTTATAAACTTGATCTTGATAAAAACTGTGAAATATGACCATTTTAAGCAACATGACGTGAAAAAATGACAAAGTTAAGCTGAGTTTGTATATTAGAAAACTTAATGGATCACTAGTAAGCGCCAAATGCGACACTGATAACTAGCAGACTATAAAAGATAGACCAACATCATTTCACTCCTGTCTTTATCTTATGAAACTTTTATCCGATGAGCACTTTACCAACAGGAAATTATTACAACCCTAAGATGCATGACCATTCTAAGCCTTGGGCACAATTCCGTTTCTCGAATATGAGTAGAAGCACGGGCATAATACGAGAAATGGATATAAATAAAGTCCAAATTTAAGTCTATGGTACGAGAAATGGATATAAAAAGAGGGTCCAATTTTAAGTCTGTTGATTAAAATGAGAAGTTAGACATCGATAATGGATCGAAGGGCTCAACACGTAGTTTTATAACTTGCAAACATTAACACTGTTAATAGTGATCCACTTTTGATCATCAACATTAATCTCCGTCCTCCTTGCTTTTTCTTGACAGAAGGCATGTGACTATAAACTAACCCAACGTCGAAATAGGTTAAAATTGTAAAACGCACAAGAGAAATAATTGGTGAGGGAGGGGGAATTTTGGAGTATCTGCCCCAATAGCAATAGTTCTTGGAGCTGGAGAAAACTTTTGACAGTTGGGGATAAATTAGGCAACCAATTTCGAATTAGGATTGATGATGGAGCTTCTACTTATTTTTGACAGGACCCCTAGCATCCTAGAGGAATTCTCCAGCATTTCTCTACTCCCCGGGCCATCAATGGATCTGACCTAAATTTAAATGCTACTTTTTCTGAGATGATCAGGAACAATAGGTGGCACTGGCAAGAGTTAGTAGCTGCTACACTGGGCCATTTGGACATTCCTCCTTATTATCCCAATATCTCCCAACAAGATAGTTTGGAGTGGCTCGATGGGTCGGGGAACAGGCATAAGTACACTAATTTTTCAGCTTATAATATTTTAAGACCTCCTCTACCTTCCACCCCGTGGCATTCTCTGGTTTGGTTTAAAAGGAATAGCCCTAGATATTCCTTCATCCTTTGGTTGGCCTTTTGTGGTAAGTTGCAAACTAGAGACCATCTTCCTTTCCTTTTTACACCCAATCATTGCTCCTTATGCCCCAATGACAATGAATCCATTGACCATCTCTTCTTTACTTGTCCTTTCTCCAAAGCAGTTTGGGATTACTGCCTAACCCACTTACATCAAAACCTCCCACCACAACTTACCCTTCACACAATTCCCTCTTGGCTAAACCAACCTCATCATTCCCGAGCCATTTCTCCCCATGTTTTCCCACTTATCCTTTCAGTTACAGTATATTCTCTATGGAAAGAAAGGAATGCGAGGACCTTTCAAGATGAAGCTATGGGAGTGGATGTACTGAAAGCTAGAGTGCTTACCCTAGTTCAGGAGCACCTCAGAGCAAACACCGAGATAAGGTAAAGGAATAAGAGTCTTTATTATTCAATCACCTTTTCTTGAGTTTTGTTTCAGGAAATTGCTGTTCTCTTTGGTGTTTGGAGGCAGCAGCTGTTCTCCTAGCAGCCCAGCACAACAAACAAGGGTCATTCCCTCGCCAGCACCAAGCCATCATTGATTAAGCAGGAGCTGAAGAAATTTCTTGTGGAATAGTAGCAGCAGAGCACACTTCACTATCTCAGGGTGTAGAAACTTAGTCCGAGGTGATGCATTTGCATCCACGTTAATTAAGGCAGCCGGAAGAATCCATTCAACCATCAGTGAGCAACAAAGGAGACAGCACTACTTCGAATAGGTAGAGCAGAAGCAGATCCAATCAAGTGAGACTACACTTGGCCTTGGAATTCCAGCATCAAGTTGAGAGGTCGACCAGAGATGGATGGCTGTCAACATAGTCATTCTGGTAGGGTTTTCACATCCTAATAAACAGAATGGAGTATGAATTTGTGCACCAGCTAATTTCTTTTTTAGTTTGTAATCCAGCAAGTGTTTTGTCGTTTGAGTTGCTGCCACAATTTAGGGGTTTACTTGTTAGTTTGTGTCTGTTTTAAGTGGCTTGCTCTCTTTGGTTGGTAGGAGAGTGGTACTATCTCCATCTCTACCTTTGTACATAAACCCTCTTTTTCTTACTTATTAATTTATTTTCTGATTTACCAAAAAAAAAAAATGGTGAGTCATAAATCTATTTCCAGTTTTTGACAATAGAAGAATTTAATTTCTAATTCTTGTACAGAAGACCTCACCGGGTGTAAAATGAGCAATGACCTTTGAGACTCTTTTCTACTTCTTAACTGTTTTTTCCTAATAATACTGAGACCGTGGATTACAGAACACCAGGTTGCCAATCAACCTAACAAACAGCAAACATGACAGTAATACTCTGATCAGTCCTCTTCTTTTCCAGAAGTGGTTTTCCTTTCAATTGTCCAGCAGGCTAAGACCCATAATAAAGGAAAAGATGATCAGAGAATGATTCATAACGCAGATTCTGGACCCAACCATCACCTGCCTCGCAAAGGTGACCTGCCTCTGTCATTTCCAATTTCATCCTCCAACTCACCATCTAAACAACGGCCATTATTGTTGACACTAACTTCTGAACTTGCATTGCTGCTTGTTGCAAGAGGGGAGTCGGTAGCACTAATAGTTTTGCTTCGTATAGGCCCTGATCTCACGCTATACATAGAAGATGCTGGAATATTAGTCACCAGAGGCCGCAAATTACCATGAATGCTTTGTCTTATGCCCTGTTCAGCATTCAATAAATGATTGAAAATTAGAATCAATAAGCGCACTACTTGTTTTAATTCACTTCCTCAATTACTTCTAAGGCACTGGACTGAGAGAATGGAAACAGTGATGCATTTTGTCCTAACTAGAAGGGAATTTAACTGAAAGATGGCCATCTAGAACCTAATCAGACATTTGAATAGAACTTCATATGGTACACTGTCCGTAACTTCTATAGATATTTATTCAGCCACAAAAAACTATTGCTAATGCAAGAATAGGATATCTCAATAGATGCAAAGCAACATACCATATGCCTTATGGCCATGTCCAAAGACTTCTTTGAGAGTGATCTTCCAAAGCCATCTGGTGAGGAAGACTTCCCAGAAAGGTTGCCATGAGGAGAATGAATGTCATCTTGCTTGGGAGGTGCCAATTTTCGCATATTTATTACTCTCTCAACCATTTTGGTTCCTCTTACAACAGGGCTAACATTGTCATCAACTTTAGAATATGTGCGATTGGTTGCAGGAACAGAGCTCCCACTAAGGTGCACAAGTCCATTGGATGGTCGTCTTCCTGCGGGAGAACACGACTGCCGTCTTGGCCTTCCATTTAATGCAGGCTCAATTGAGGAAGACCTACAGCTGGGCACTCCAGGCCTACCCCTTGTAGTTGACAATGGCCTCTCAGGTGCTGATGTTTTTAAGTTTGGGGGAGCATCAAGTGCAAAACCTGGCATTTCTGAAGGTTTCCACAGCCTGGATCTCACAGTAGGAGAAGCAGCACGAAATGGCACTGGGTTTCTCGCTGTTGAGGGGGCTATCTTAGTAACTGAAGGAGAAGATTTTGTTGGAGGAACAGACACCCTTGGTGCACTTGATAAAGTGGATGGTCGTCGAGGTGGAGTTGCTGACCTTGATGGCGGCTTGGATGAAGGTATTGAGGGCCTTGAAGTTGGAGTTGAAGATCTCGTGGGAACAGTGGGCTTAGTTGTCAAGGCAGTGGACCTAGCTGAGGAAGCAGTTGGTTTGCTTCCAGAAACTGCGGGTTTAGATGATTGCACGGTCGATCGAGTAGGAGTTGAAGATCTCAAAGGTTTAGATGTTGAGGTCAGCGATGGACGTCCAGTTGGTGTTGCAGATCTTGATCTTGTACCACCAGAAGATGAGGGCCTACGCGTCCCTGTGGCTGAATAAGTTAACCCAGGGGAGGAAGCTGACTGTTTGGACAGCAGGTTACCCTTTGAATTAGGCTCTGGCTGAGGATTTGCCAGCTGTAACAGCCACGAACAAGTTTAACAACATCATCAGTCCATGAATAAAATCAACATCATAGTATATTACACGAATACCAGCAACCTAAAAATCAGAAATCCTAAAAAGTAGATTAACATCAACTGGTTCTCCATATATCAAACACCAAAAACCAACATGAGAAGTCGGATTATCTCCTTCTTCAGGAGGTATGGAAATTCTACAGGGAACTGGCTCCAAAGTTTTCATATAGTTGGTGGTGTCAACATGTGAGAAGAAGCACCAATCCACAGCATAATTCATTCAGTGGTACCAAGGGTTACCCTTCCTAGATTGTATTTGCTTTGAATTTATTTTGTAGCTTCTAGTACCTGATACTAGGCCAACTTAGTTTTGAAAATCTAGAGTAAGTACCAAATTTTCTTAAGAACACACAGATTCTAGTAAAGGAAACATCAACCACTTCATCATCTTTCCACAAGTAACATTAAAACACGGAGTGGTGATGTCCTACATATTTAAGCGGTTTTCCGGCACCATGAGTTCTATTTCTACTATTTTTCTCAGGTTAAAAATCTGACAGGTAGAATTCCCGTGTGTTGTCCTAAAATCAGGACGAGAACAAGTTTTGGATTGCTCCCTCCGAAAAATTTCAATCATGTAAATTTCACACTTCAAATAATCAAGAGTGCCACAACAAAAACTGCCGTCCAGTTTAATTTACCCGAGATTTTAAGGCAGTTTCGCGAGCCTTTGGAGTTCCAATCTGACTCATAACTGTCTTTTGTGATTCAATCTCCAAAGAAGGAAAAAGAGGCGTACCAGGTGGTGTAATAAGCCTGACCAGAACAATAACGAACTTAGACTCAGCTTAAAGACACTGAAGCATTCAATTCCAAGAACAAATATGCTTCAAGTTACCAGTCATAGTCATTCTTATCATTGTCAGAATTCAGAAAATCGTCAGCCATCGTCTTTCTTGCAGGCACGGACGAAGAAACATTAAATATAGGAGACGTACCATGTTTGGACCCTGCAACTTCAAATTCATCAATAATCTAATTCCAACTAAGTAAACTTAGCTAGTGGAGGAAGATAAAATTACCCAAAGGCGCATGGAGCTCTTCGCTGTTATTAAGGAGGAGACTGCTCTGCTCCTTCTCTCGGTTCTTCATTTCTAGAAACAACGCGGGCTCTTCTTCTTTGTCCTTCGCCATTGAAGCCCTTAATTGTTGCCTCTGCTTAACTACCGCTGCCTGCATTTGCATTTGCCAGTCCTGAGCCCTAAAACTACGATTCATTTCTCTAATTCAAGCCACAAATCTCAGATCCACGAACGAGCTAAAACCTAAAACTTCGGTTCGCTTGCCATTCAAGCACTTAAACCACCGCCACCAACCGTGTCAAATTCCTAAAAGCATCCTGTACAAGATCCGAAAGTAGAAAACAAATGGTTGCATTTCGTCTGCAATACAGTTAATATTATGAAACTCAGTGATAAACGACGGAGAGAGTTCACAGCTCTATGGAGTCGCCATTGTCAGGTCAAATCCTAGAGAGGGAAAGTCCCTTCAAGCTACGAAGAGGGTCTCCTCATTCTCTCGAAAGAGACACAAAAACCTTGTCGACGGTGCGATTAAATATAGAGAGAGTTAGAGTTCTAGGTATAGAGAGCGCAGAAATATAGAGAGATAAATATGGAGGGTGAGATGGTGAGAGATCAAACTGCAGGGAGAATTGAAAGAGGGAGGGCAGTTGTGAGTGAAATTAGGAGAAAGAGTGGGGGGTAAAAAGGTAAAGAGGAGGAGTCTTTAGGTGAAGGTGGTGGGACTGGGAGTTCTAGTTTGAGAGGACAGCTGTAGACGTAACAAGCGAGCGAGAGTTGTCTATATCTGGCTTCAAGTGTACGGATTTAAGATTTTTGGTCTTTGGATTCACGATATTACCCTCTAATTTTTTGTGTTATTGCTATTTGGAATTTGAGACTTCTTTGTTTCGTCTTATTTCTTCATTTTGTTCCATGCCCAGGGTCAACTTGTTGTAATTTTAACCGTGGACTGTAGACACCGGCCTTTAAAGGCCCTTAAGTGAGAGATTCACATAATAACAATTCACTCATCTTCTATTAGTTACGCACGTGTATTTATCACCAGATTTTATGTTCACTAACTATATCAAATTTATGGTACTCGTACATTTAAAGAATAATAATTATAAATACGACAAGATAATAAATTAAGTTAAATTTGAACTTAAATTTAATATATAAATTCAAGTCTTAATATTATTTAAATTGGATTCCTTATTAAGTTGAATGAGTCAAATTTAAATTAAGTAAAATAATCTGAATTTAAATTTATTTTATTTCTTAGATTAATTAAAAAAACTTGAATAAAGGGCGGCCAAAGTGGAAACTGGTAAGTGTTGGGCCGTATAATCGGCCCAGGATCTGGCTCAAGTCGGAGCTTCCTTAATAGGTGATATTTTATTCCTGGGATATTGATCAATGATCATCCACTTTAGTAAGTGTTAATTCACTTCTCTTGTCTTTACTTTTCTTTGCACACAAAAAAAAAAAAAAAAAAATTGTTAATGAGTAGTGACGTTAATGTTTTACACTATGCCCCCGCCTATTATGATCGATGTTTTTGACATCTCTAACATTTATATAACATTTCAGCTCGTCTTCTAGCCTCTAATCTTACATAAGATATAAGAAATATAGTATTTATATAAACGTAAATTATTATTGAATGATAATTATAATTAAGAAAATTATAAATATTGGGTTTTCTTAACTGAAATATAATGCTTAAATTCTTTAACTTTAAATGTAGTTCATTAAGTTATGTTTAAAATATAGACCACGTGAATTTTTAAGCGTGTACTGACAACATCACAACCCACAAGTCGTCGTGGGCATTGTGTAAATCGGTGATTCCAACTAATGGTCTGTGCCTTTTGTCCTAGAAATTCTGTGGGCTGCCAAACCAAAATCCGGCCTCGTCAATAATTTTCTAAAAACAAAAGGACCAGAAAGCAATAACAAATGTGCAATTAATCCCAACTTGCCCCTTCTCTAATTCTATCCTTGTATTGTGCCCCTTAAAATCCAAATTTAACTTTTTAAGATGCGTAAGAGGAAAGATTGAGACTCGACGGATATGATCGACATGTTTCCATTAACCGTACAATTTTAGCCTTCAGACTTCAGAGGCCTTAATTGGATCGATGGTGAGTAGTTGATTAAGGGCAAACAATGGCAGGGAAGGTGAGAAAGAGCGAAGCGAGCACAAGCCATAACCGCAACAACAACAACAACGACAGAGAAGAAACCGTAGTGGTCGACTGGGGCCGCCGTAGAAGCTCTTGCGGTTATTGCCAATCCGCCGGTCCGACCAGTATCTCTCACGGTACCTATCTTTCAAGCTCTCGTGATTATCGAGTTTATGGTCTTACTCAATTACTTGCGGTTTAATTTGATATTCCTAGCAATTTTGCTAGTTTAGCTTGTCTTCTGATAACTAGTATCGGATATTGATGTTCCTTTCCTAAAATTTTCAGCCATCACTTGGTTAGTTTTAATCAGATCAGGTGGACACCGCTTCATTTTTTTTTTTTTTTCATAGTTTAGCTAAAATATTGACTAATTTGAGGAAAAGAAGAGCAGTGACGATAGAATGTCGGAAATGAAATAGGAAAGAAGTGTTTTCTTTTCTGTATAGCTTTACTAACGTAGCCAATTTTGCGAGCTTTAGTTGTCTTCAAATTTTTTTACCAACGACAATAAAAATTAATTCGATTCTGCTGTTGCAGGTTTATGGGCAGACAGGGTTACCGTTGATGACTACCAAGGTTTGTATGATGTAGTAGAACCTCTATTAGATTTTGTGCTGTAACATTAGTCCTAGATGTAGAGCGAATGTGGTAACAATTTGTACAGTATAGTTGCTGGCATCAATTTTGATGTTTTCGTCTGTTGTTCTTGATACAGTTCTAATACGCGTTTTGATTTTTTGAGGAGAAATTTTTTTTCTAACATGAGAAAATGACTGAAATTCCATTTGTTTGGCAAATGCAGATAGAATACGTTAGTTCCATTTTCTCTTTCTAATTCTTTTCTCCTTTACTAGACCTTCTTGACCGAGGGTGGAGAAGATCTGGCTGCTTCCTCTACAAACCTGAGATGGAAAGGACTTGCTGTCCATCCTATACTATTCGCCTAAAAGCAAGTGATTTTATTGCTTCAAAAGAGCAGCGTCGAGTGCTTAGAAAAATGCAGGGGTATGCCACTTTTATCCCTGTTCACTTAAGTTTATCATTGAATTTGCTAATTGCAATAATTTTCTATTTTTGACATACATAAGTTTGATATGAAAAATATTTCAGATATATCATTGGAATCATACTTCAGATATGTCATTTGAATAATGCTTCAGATATTTCATTTGAAAAATATATTTATCTTTTTAAAATTGAGCAATGGTGATACTGTATCTCTAGGTTTTTGGATGGCTCACTCAATGTGCAAACTTCTGGGGAGGTTACTGATGAATCTGATACGACAAAGGCTACATGCAGCTGTGCTTCCCACAATGCAAATAATGCAGTAACGTATGGCTCCACATCTGGTAAAATTGAGTGGAAGGGTGGGGCAGAAGATTTTTCTGACTATTTGTCTGCCCAAATTGACAATGTAATTCGTACATGTAATGAAAAAGGGGAACTTCCTTCCAACATGACATTGCTGAAAGCTTCAGTGAAAAAGGTTTCACATGCAAAAAGGAAGTTACTAGCTGAAGGAACAGAGGATCTCTTGTATTCTAGTAACATTGCATTTCAAATAGCAGCCAACATAAAGCGTGCACAGTCCTCTGAGAAAGATGCTACACAAAGTGCAGGAGATGATAATCTGTTTGCGAAAACCATTGCAGAAAAGATAGCTAATGCTTTGCATCATGTGTCAGAAACTAATGGTATATTAATCAGGGCTGGCAATGGACACATTAATTTTTATGCTCCTGGAACACAAGCTGCTTCCAGTAGTAGTACTAAAACTGTTGCTGGCTATGAAGAGTCTGTCACATCTTGTAAAAGAAAGGGCTGCTGTTTGAGAAAGGCCTCCAAACATCCTCAGGGTAAAAGGCAGAGGCTTGAGATTCATTTGAAAAGATCTAGCTTTGATCCAGAAGAGTTTGAATTGTATAGAAGATACCAGATGATAGTGCATAATGATAATCCAGATCATGTTACTGAAAGCTCATACAGGAGGTTTCTGGTTGATACTCCCCTAGTACCTGTCTCACCATCTGGTGATGGCAGAGTTCCTCCTTGCGGGTTTGGGTCTTTTCATCAGCAGTATTTAATTAACGGTCGGCTATTTGCTGTTGGGGTAATAGATATACTTCCTAAATGTTTATCCAGTAAATACTTATTCTGGGATCCAGATTTTGCCTTCCTATCACCAGGCAAGTATTCAGCCTTGCAAGAAATAGGGTGGGTAAAAGATAATCAAGTTCATTGCCCCAGTCTTCAGTATTATTATCTTGGCTATTATATTCACTCCTGTAGCAAAATGAGATATAAAGCTGCATATCGGCCTTCTGAGCTTCTTTGCCCTCTCCGTTATCAGTAAGTTGCTTTTTGACATCTGAAAATTGACTAAGTTCTGTGCTGGTAGGATTCGAGCCTGTTCGTAACTATTTCCAATCAGGACATCAGATGGAGTACCTCAAAAAGAAAATGCATTTCATACTAATCAGCTTTCTCTTCGTACTTAGTGAAGTGCAATCCTGGGACTTGATTTATCACTATATCTTAATGGAAACCTGACTTTTATTTGAGGGCAAGACATTTGGATGCTGTGAATTATCTAGGCTGCATATATTGCCTTAAAATATTGAAGGTAGAATGGTATTTCTGCTATTATGGTCTAATGAGCCAGCATTCTCTTTTTTTCCCAGGTGGGTTTCCTTTGAAATCGCAAGGCCTTTGCTTGATAGAAAGCCATATGTTGTCTTGTCAGATAGTTCAATTTTGCAAAATGGAGAGTCCTTCCTGCATGTTCCCGAAAATGAGGTGGGAGAGCTGCGCAATGACAATGGTGATGAGAACAGGAATGATCCTGCGATGGATGAGGATGAAGAAATGATGGAATCAGAATTTGAAAGCTCTGATGATGAGTTAGATCCGGAAATGGGTGATCAAACACCAAATGAACTGGGAAATGAAGATTTAGGTGGTACTTTAGTTGGGATAGGGGGATTTCGTCTCAGATACAAGGTATATTTATATAGTAATTTATTAAATGAAACATGAAGGATAACTTTGATGGTTTCGATGAATAAAGGGGGCCGTGGATATTATAGCGTAAAACTTGTTTATCATTTGAACTGACTTTTCTCTATTACCTAGATGCAATATTCACTCCATTGTTGATTTTGTTAAAGGATGTACAACGAGCATTTGGTACCAATAAAAGGAAGGAAGCACAGCTGCGTAGATATAAGCGAGTTGTGGGTGCGGAACTGTCTGAGCGCATAGTCTATTCACTTGGCTGATACGATTCTTTCAATGTGTTTTCTTGGTTCTCAAAATACATGACAGATGCATATTCTTCTCAGCTGTGATGCAGTCTTGGGTTCCAAGCCGATGTGCATTCTCTCAGTTTGAGCCATATTCTTCAGCGTTGTGAAATCATGGACGATCTTCGTGGACATTTCATCATACATTCGATCATTGCTGTGTTCCTAACTAAATTCATGGTTATGAGTTATAGGAATATCATACATTTGCCTCTGCGGTAAACGGAAATTGCTTTTGTTTATGGATTATGGTTGCTTCTTTTACAACGTACGAACGTTTTGCATATCATATGAATGTGAGTTCGCTTCTTCTTTTCCTCTCTTGTCTTCCCCTATATTTGCTTCTACTTAGGTCTCGTTCTATTGCCCTCTCTGGAGTTTCCGTCGAAGTTAGGTAAAGCATCATATGCCTGGATCGTGTTTCCGATGTAACCAAAATTGTTACAAAGCTGCAAACTTTAAAATATCCTTTACGGTAGCTGACTTCGTTTGTATAGAAGCCAGAATGGAAGATTGGAATGTCACATTGGGCTTAATAAGAATCTATTGGAACAGAAAGCCCAATAAATGATTCTTTAGTTCATGGGCATACAGCGGGAATCAGCAATTTCAATCTACCGAAGCCAATACACTCGAGCCTCTCTGCCATTGTTTATTATTATTATTTCTCTTTCCTAGTGCCATGAGGTCTACATAGGACATATACGACAGTGAGCCTTACGTCTCCTCGCAAACCTTTGGTTAACTCCAAATTGCGACTGCAAAACACTTGTCAGCGTAGGAGAGTTGACTTTCCTAATTTGCCTGTCTGTGGAAGTAATCGTATTACGTGTAAAGAGTAACACATCTCTGTGTTAATATTAGGGGGCGTTTAGTTTGAGGGTTTGGAAATAAAGGAATGTAATCATTGCAAAAAGTAGTGTTTGCCTTGGGGTTTTCAATTCCAAGGGAATTGATTCATTCCATTAAATTTGGGAATCCACTAAACCCTCCAAACGGGGTGGGTATCAAGTTTTCATTCCCATCTAGTGGTTATTATTTATACCCCTTCCTCACATGAGCAATTTTTATTCTTAATTATATTATTAAACTCATTATTATTATTATTATTATTATTATTATTATTA
>JAOQMQ010000196.1:11451902-11462914 GCA_027563845.1 Erythroxylum subrotundum
AACTTAATTAAATGCTATCATACTTAATTAACTTATGTTATCATACTATTCATGTCAACTTAACTTAATTCATCTTATTCATTAAACATAGACTTAAATCAAATAAAATAAATAAATAAAAATTCAGGGGCCAACATAAATCTTAAGACTTTCACCTGTATTATGACAATGTACCACAAACTAAATGGTTGAGCATAAAATGATGATCATCAATATACATATAAAATGTACAATCATTATACATGAAAAATAAAACAACTGTATGAGGAGCCAAATACAGTGATCCCTAACTAGCAGTGTCTAAGGACTTTAACAAGTCCATACTATATATACCTCTCATAAAATTGATTGGGCGCAACCTTTTAGTTAATGGATTAGTCAACATGTGCTTAGTTTCTATATGTTGCACTGTGATGTCACCTTTTTGTACTAATTCTTTTATAATCAAATATTTGACCTCCAATTGCTTAGACTCTATGATATTTTTTTTACATTATTAAACAATACAACAGAGAGATTATCACAGTACAACTGAATGGATACAGTTACTAAATCAACCATAGATAACTTTGAAATCCAATTCCGGAGCCAAACCACATGTGAAACAATCTCATAGTATGCTACAAACTCTGCATATATAGTCGAGGAACTTGCTAGTGTCTGTTTCACAATCTTTCATAAAACAACACCATTTGCGAACATGAAAATGTACTAATATGGACTTCCTATCATCTGACACATAGTAAATTTCGAATCCGTATAACCAATAAGGTCAAGATTGTCAACTTTCTTGAATGTCAACTTATAATCCCTAATATCCTATAGATATCTTAAAACTTGTTTGACTGCATTCCAGTGGTTTATTCCTAGGTTAGCCAGATACCTGTCTAACAGCCTAACAACAAATGTTATATTGGGTCTAGTGCGCACCTAGGCATACATTGGGCTACCAACTGCACTAGAATAAAGAACATGCTTCATAGTCTCTCTTTTTGTATCATTCTTTGGGCATTGTACTAAAGATAATCTCTCACTATGAGAGATAGGTGTTGCAATAGGTTTATAATCAACCATATTAAACCTTTGTAGTACTCGCTCAATATATGCTCTCTATGAGAGATATAACAAGTTTTAATGTATGTCCAGGTGAATCTAAATATCTAGGAAAAAAAGATGTTTCACCAAGGTCTTTCATGTCAAAATTCTTAGTCAAACGCTATTTAACCTCATGCAATATGGTCACGTCATTTGATGTTAGCTAATATCATCCACATATAAAAGTAGAAAAATAACCTTTCTCTACCTTAACATGTAATACAAGCATCTTTTTAACTTTATTTTCTACAAAGAAAAATGAGGTAACAATCTCATCAAACTTTAGGTACCACTTTCTGAAAGCTTCTTTCAAACCATATATTGATTTTCTTAATTTACAAACCATGTCAACTTTATCTTAATCTTGAAATTCATCATGTTGTTCCATATAGATCTCTTCATCAAGGTCTCTGTTTAGGAAAGCAGTTGTGACATCCATCTGTTGTAACTCCATATCATAATGAGCTATTATTGCTATAATCACTTTAAATACATCTTTATCTCTGATTAAACCCTCTGACAACCAATATGTCTTTAAACTGCTCAGTTTTACCCTAAGATTCCTTTTTGGTCTTATAAATCCATTTACAACCAACATGTTTATAATTATGATGCAAATCCACAATCTCCTATACCTTATTATGCTTTATAGATTGCTTTTGTCCTTTATTACATCCCACCAAAAATACGCATAAGGTTCAAAAATAGCTTTTGTAATAGTAATTGGATCCACTATATGTACAATATCATATTCTTGTTCACCCAGATAAACTGTGTAATTAGATGATATAACATGTCTTCTCACTCTAGTGGATCTACTTAATTGAATTGGTTCAATATGTACACGTCCCTCAGGAACCTCAGTTTGTATAAGTATAAGTTCATGTTCCTATACATGAATAAGAAAATTGAGTGTGACAAACTACAATGATACCTATATGATCTGAAATGCATCATTGTTTCATTTGTCAATCACAATTTCTTTAAACTTGATGCTAAATTGCATTAGATAAATTTGTTTTATCTCACTTGATGCTAAATTGCATTAGAGAAAACCTTTATATGATTAAACACTTATATCCCTCGTATGTCTTGTCAAATACATGGATTTATCTATATATTTGTATATTTCCTAAAGACATATGTTCATGGTCAATTTCTATATATGCCCTCACCTTTAAAATGCTTAAGATCGACATAAATCTTAGGACTTTCACCTATATTATAACAATGTACCATAAACTAAATGGTTGAGCATAAAATGTTGATCATCAATATACATATAAAATGTACAGTTATAATACATGAAAAATAAAACAACTGTATGAGGAGCCAAATATAGTGATCCCTAACTAGCAGTGTCTAAGGACTTTAACAAGTCCATACTATATACACGTCTCATAAAATTGATTGGGAGCAACGTTTTAGTTAGTGGATTAGTCAATACGTGCTTAGTTTCTATATGTTTCACCGTGATGTCACCTTTTTGTACTAATTCTTTTATAATCAAATATTTGACCTCCAATTGCTTAGACTCTATGATATTTTTTTACTTTATTAAACAATATAGCAGAGAGATTATCACAGTACAACCGAATGGATACAGTTACTGAATCAACCATAGATAACTCTGAAATCCAATTCCTGAGCCAAACAACCTGTGAAACAGTCTCATAGTATGCTACAAACTCTGTATAAATAGTCGAGGAATTTACTAATGTCTGTTTGACAATCTTTCACAAAACAACACCATTTGCGAACATGAAAATGTACTAATGTGGACTTCCTATCATCTGACACATGGTAAATTTCGAATCTGTATAACCAATAAAGTCAAGATTGTCAACTTTCTTGAAAGTTAATTTATAATCCTTAATATCCTTGAGATATCTTAAAACTTGTTTGACTGCATTCCGGTGATTTATTACTGGGTTAGCCAGATGTGTGATTGCATCAAATTTGTGTTGTAAAATACATATGTGTGATTGCATCATATTTGTGTTATGTTGGGTCTAGTGCATACCCAGGCATATATTAAGCTACCAACTGCACTAGAATAAAGAACATGCTTCATAGTCTCTCTTTTTGTATCATTCTTTGGGCATTGTACTAAAGATAATCTCTCACTATGAGAGATAGGTGTTGCAATAGGTTTACAATCAACCATATTAAACCTTTGCAGTACTCGCTCAATGTATGCTCTCTGTAAGAGATACAACAAGTTTTAAGATATGTCCAGGTGAATCTAAATATCTAGGAAAAAAGATGTTTCACCAAGGTCTTTCATGTCAAAATTCTTAGTCAAAAGCTATTTAACCTCATGCAATATGGTCACGTCATTTGATGTTAGCAAGATATCATCCATATATAAAAGTAGAAAAATAACCTTTCTCTACCTTAACATGTAATACAAGCATCTTTTCAACTTTATTTTCTACAAAGATAAATGAGGTAACAATCTCATCAAACTTTAGGTACCACTTTCTGAAAGCTTCTTTCAAACCATATATTGATTTTCTCAATTTAAAAACCATGTCAACTTTATCTTAATCTTGAAATTCTTCATGTTGTTCCATATAGTTCTCTTCATAAAGGTCTCTGTTTAGGATAGCAATTGTGACATCCATCTGTTGTAACTCCATATCATAATGAGCTATTATTGCTATAATCACTTTAAATACATCTTTCTCTCTAATTGAACCCTTTGACAACCAATATGTCTTTAAACTACTCAGTTTTACCCTAAGATTCCTTTTTGGTCTTATAAATCCATTTATGACCAACACGTTTATAATTATGATGTAAATCCACAATCTCCCATACCTTATTATGCTTCATAGATTGCTTTTTCTCCCTTATTACATCCCACCAAAAATACGCATAAAGTTCAAAAATAGCTTTTGTAATAGTAATTCGATCCACTATATGTCTAATATCATGTTCTTGTTCACTTAGATAGACTGTGTAATTAGATGATATAGCATGTCTTCTCACTATAGTGGATCTACTTAATTGAATTGGTTCAATATGTACACGTCCCTTAGGGACCTCAGTTTGCACATGTATAGGTTCATGTTCCTGTATTGATATGGTATTGAGTCCTAGATCCATTAGTTTTGACTGTATGAGTGTTGTATATAAAATAATTGTAGTATCCACCTTTATATCACCTGAAGGATAAGAATAGCCATCCTAATCAAAATGAGATGGACCAGTCTCATAACAGACATTATGCTCTCTAAAAACTTAACTGTTTGTGATCCCACTATTATAGATATCCATCTTTACAGTAAAATCTATAACCCTTAGAGTAGTCGGGATATCCATAAAGTAACAATGAGTGAAATGAAAATGTAATTTATTTTCATAAGAATTATATAAATGTACCTTAGCAGAGCTACTACATACATGAAGATAAGTGAAACTAGACTTCCACCCTTCTAAATTTCAAAAGGCGTCTTTGAAACTAATTTGTTTAGGACTCTATCAAGGATGTACAAGGTAGTCTTTATGGCTTCATTGTCAAGGTAATAAGGTAAATTAGTCCTACTTTACATTGACCTCATCATATCCTTTAAAGTGTAATTCTATTTTTTGGTCACATCATTCTGCTCAGGACTACTTGGAATAATGAACTAAGCCATTATTATATATGATTCTAATATCTGGCAAAATGAACTATTTCTTGTCCTGAAACTCCATGTCTGTCATAGTATTCACCTCCATTGTCAGATCTATCAATCTTAATTGAATTTCCCAATTAATTCTCAACTTTAGTCCTAAAGATCTTAAATTTATCAAGAACTTCAGGCTTTTCTTTAAGCAATAACACATATTCATAAATGGAATAGTCATCAATAATTTCAAAATATATCTTAAACTACACAAGGTAACTTTAGAAGGTCCACGTGTATCTATATCTATGAGTTTTAATAAGCCAAAAACACAAGTTAAACCCCTTTTTATTTTGTTCAACTTATCCCTACAACAGTCAACGCATGTTTCCATATCATTATAATTTAGAGTTAGGAGAATGTTATCCTTTGTCAATCTCTCAGCCTTTTCCCTAAAAATGTGGCTTAATATTTTATGTCACAATATGTATGACTTTTTTTGATCAAAGGTCTTTTTTTATCAAAGGTCTTTTTTTAGTAACATGTTCGATAATATATGAAGAAGCATATATCTCATCAGGGGTAAGACACATTCTATATAAACCTTATGATAAGAAGGCCATACTAATATGTTTTACATTGAAAGATAATTTTACAACAAAATTTTCAAATACAAAATTGTAACGTTCTTTATCCAACATAGATGCAGAGATCAAATTTTGTCTGAAAGACTGTATATAGAATATGTCAAACAAAATAAATTTGAACCTTATATCTAAGTTCAAACACATCCCCTATAGAGACTACATCTACTTCTTCATTATTTCTTACCATCAGTTTTTCCTCTTCTTTATTTGACTTTCTCTTTATCATGAATCCCTGCATTATGGAAGCAACATGATTAGAAGCTCTATTATCCAGCCACTAAGAACTTTATGTGGCTATAGCGACATTAGATTTATGTATCTTATAGATCGAGAAGTTACCTGATAGTTTATGCCTTTTTTCTAATTTTTGTATTTCTAGCATTCTAGCTTCCTATGTCCCTTCTTTTTTCAGAAGAAACATAGCATACTCATATTAACTAAGCCCTTTATTGTCCTGGACTGACCTATATCTTTATGTGGAGAAATTTTAGATTTTTTACCTTTAAACTCCTGAGGCTTCATCTTTGTCTTTCCCTTAGTTGTTATTAAGGTTGTATGAGTTGTATTCTTTAGCTTCTCTTCTTTAGAAACACACTGGGTAATTATTTGATTTATATCCCAAGCTTCATCTTGAAAATTGTATATGGTAACCAGAATACCAAAATCTAAGGAAAGAGTATTCAGAGCTTGGTGTATAATAAAAGCACCAGGAATACAAATGTTTAACACCTTCGGCTTGGTTTGAAGATGGACCATACTAATTATGTATTCCTTTACTCCCCCTACTCCATCATATCTCATAGAGTACCTTTCCTTTAATAAGGTACTGTGAGACATTATGGAGGAAATCTCTTACTATGTTTGTCTCTAAAAGTCTACTCAGTAAATGGTCTAGAATGGATCTCTTTATGCTCGAATAACACATTTTTTTGGACCTTTCCTAGGATGCATATACTACTCTCTCATCCTCTGAATTAGGTGTTGGTGGTTTTTGCCTAATCACGATTGTATTGATATCATCCATTTCCAATGCCAACTCTACATGTTGCTTCCATTTCTTAAAGTTAAAACTAGTAAGGGTTTCAATGGTGACATTATTATTGTTTATAGAAAAGGTGATTGCAACATTAATAATGTAAATTATCAATACAAATGTAAGATAACAGTGATACTCAAAGCCATAAAATAATATTTATATTGAGCATCTTATCACACATATCATGAAACACGTATGGGCTGAATGCATAATATATGCAGATAAGACCTCCATATAAAACTAATCAGAGTACACCCCATCAACCTTTATGATTATACCACTCATGGGTGAATATATCACTTAAACAATGGTTTTGCTCCATTAAATGCATTTATACACACCTCAAAATATCATATAAGGTCAACACTTGTGGGTAGAATAACCAAACACGAGACTAGAGACATCCCTTAACATGCAAGCAAATAGTCCAAATACTAACTTAAAAGGCTACTGTTAGACCTTTAAGTCCTAATTGCAAAATCATGCAAGCATTTGAGAATCTTGACCAATGTTTGACACTCGGAGCAATTGAACAAGGCAAAACTTGCGAGTAGGTAAGGAAAATGGGCATTGTCAATGAGTTGGCATACATTGGTGCACATTGGCAGAAATCTTCGATGAGATGCAAGATTCAGACGTGAGACCAAAAGATAGCTTGAGATTGACCTTGGGTTGAAGGTTAGCTGGATCACATGTATAAGGAAGATATATGAGAGCTCTAAAGACTTAATCTGTGCTCAAATAAATGGACCATAACTAATGGACTTGAGATGGGTAAGCATTAGACCGGATCAGTGTATTATGAAAGGCTTTGGGCTTGGATGACTCATCATCAATGGATAGAGATCAAGCGTAGATCTTGAATGATGTGGCAGATAAGATCATAATAGATATACATTAACTCTAAAAGATAAAGACCATGTGAGAGGATCATTTGAAGATGGTAAATTTTTTCATAAATATAGATATATCATTCCTAGTTAAGTGTAATTTCTGATCTTGTTAGTTTTCATATAGTTAAATCCTATTTAATATAGACCTATTTAGATGGGAGTGTCAAACGATTGGTTGGTTTGATGTAATCTAATAAGGATATATGTGATCTTGTTAGTTCAATTTAATTAAGATTTTGAATGTAAAGTTAAAGGTGCCTATAATTAGATTATTTGAGTTTTGCTCCCAAAGAACAGAGACAGGTGGGAAAGGAGCATATTAAGAGACAGCATTCCTTTATATACTTTTGGGGAAGTAATAAAGGTTAGTTTTTACCGTAGCTCTTGTGTGTATATTGTTACCTTTGATTATCCATTATTTACGTAGTATACTTACAAGAGAGTGAGAGTTAAATACTATATGAGAGCCATGAGGCTTTAAAAACAAGTTAGCTAGTCGATAATCATATGGGAAGGCTGAGTCTCGCTTAAACTGACCTAAGTGAGATTATCATGCAAAGGAGTAGGCACGATTTCAATATAACTTTGGTGTCTAAGAAAACCTTTGTAATAACTATTGTGGTTATTGATGAGTCAATAGAGATGATCAATGAGAAAAAGACGTGTGTGTGATGAGACATTAGAGACAACCAATATGAAAGTGACATGTGTAAAGCATTAAAGAGTATAAAAACTATGAATTAAGACATAAGTTGATACATTTTATGAGTAGCCAGGAGAGAGTATCGTTAAAGAGCCCAAAAACTAAAAGAAAATAAGAGAGAAGCAAGGAGAAATGTCAGCCATTGTTGGAGAAAGGAGGGCAGAGAGAGAAAAAAGAAAAGAAACGAAGAAGAAGAGGGGAGCTTCGGCTCTGATATGGAGAAGTGTTCCAAAGAGTTTTTCATTCTCTTCTACCTCCAATCAAGCATCCAACATGATCCCATGTCCATCCAAGTGAAAAGGAAGAAGAAAATGGGCTGGTAAGCTTACTAATTTTATTTAAAATTTTGATTTGTTGGGTTATAATTGAGAATTGGTTTTGATGGTGTGAATTGCACCCTTTTGATATGATATGAAGGTTTTATTGCATTGGAAGTAATTTGGAGAAGAAAAATCAAGAAAACTAACTTGTGGAACCCTGGTCAAACTTGGTAGATCTATTGCCTAAAGTGTTTTATTTTACCATTTGATGATTTAAGATTAATGAATGGCATTAGGAAGTTAGTTTAATGATGAAAGAATGAAAGAAAAACCAATGATTAGAAGAGTTTTTGGCCAAGGTTAGGGTTTTTAATGTATTATGATCCAAAATTCTATTTTGATGTTTTATGATGTTCATAGCATAATTTTGATGCTAATGAAGTAAAGAAATGAAAAGGAATTGATTTGGAATTGGTTTTGGTTGAAATTCAACCAACGGTACTTGATTTCGTAAAAAATTGTTACCAAAATTTTATGGCTTAAATATGTATATTAAAATGTCATGGAAGTGACTTTGGATTGCTTTAAAGTGTTAGAAATCAAATGAAATTGAATTGGAAAAGTTTAATGTTAAATATGTTAAGTTTAGCCTTAAGGGCATTTTTGGTATAAAAGTATGGTTACGATGTAATTACCATATGAATGTGATTAAAGATAGTCATTAAATGTATTTCTGGTATTGAAATTATTAAATGAAGTGTTGTGTTATTATTTGGAGAAAAAAATAGTATATGGAGTGTATGTGGAAAGCAATGAAGTTGACATAATTTATGGTGTATTTGATTGGAAAATGTATTGAGGAGTTGAATGTATTTATATTAGGTTTTTTGATCGAAAAACGAAGCCAATTGAAGGATTTCGAAGTGGTAAAAAGGAAATTAGCAAGTTATAAATGTATTTTAATTGTTTTATATGACTAAATTCTTTGCAAAAGAATTGATAACAATGGTTCACTAGCTCGCAATGGTTCACTAGAATTGATAACAATGCTTCCACTTTTTTTCCACACAATGGTTCACTAGCCTGCAAATAGGCCTTATATTGCAAGATAATAAGGACATAAGGTATTAATTAATAAAACCAAGTAAATCCACTAATGCCCTTTTTAGAATGTCAATATAATGAGGAATAATAAAATCCTCTGGATCTTTGATTGACTCTGATAGTTTTTTCATAAGAATTGGGAGCCCCTCGTACTTAAGATGAATACTTTGATATCACTCTTATTTGCTCATGCTCTTTCTCCTCTACCTTCTCTTCTTCTTTCTCTTTTTGAACAGCTACTTCCTCCTTTCCCCTCTAGCTTTTGTAATATCTCGTTTCCATACTAAAGGTTAGAACCCTAGATTTCAGTAATTGAGAAATAGCAATGAGAGATTAGAAAAATGCATTTCATGCTCATGCATAATGTTAGCATACACACACGAGAATTTGATTATTGCATATATTACAATGAATTGTTCATGCACTTATTTGACATTTTCCGGGTATAAATAATTATTTTAATGTGATTATAATGTGGATTATGGATTATCTGTCTTAAAAATTGAGTCGGAATGTATAAGTAGTGAATTATAAATTTTGGTAAAATATGAGAATTTTCTAAAATTTAACGTTTTTTTGGACTAGGAAAAATACCAAGTGGTAAGACAATTGATAAATGGTAATAGAAATAAATGTCAAATGGCAGTAGAAATTATTGATAAGTGACATTAAGATTTAATGACAAGTGTCAGTAAAAATTGGGAGAAATCTGAGTTGAAAATTGGAGACAAATGGACTAGCTTTTTTAAAAGAGCCAATTGGAGACCACAATAAAATGAAAAATGGCAAGTGACAAGTGTCACAACACTTGCCACTCACCACTTACAAATTTTTACCTAAATTAAAGACCATCTTGTGGTCTTTCACTTGCCATTTTCGATACATGCTTCTTGTCTTAATCTTATTCATTTTCTTCATCTTCCTCTCCTTCACACTGTTGGACCCCGTTCCCGAAATCCAACCAAATGTGTTGGACCTCATTCCCCGAGCCCAACTGTTGGACTCCGATCTTTTAGTGAAATTTAGAAATATAAAATGAAATTGAATGAGTGTTTTTGTATATGTATTGTGTTATAGATGAAATTGTGCTTTAAGAAAATTAATGAGAAAAGAATTGATTAGTTTTGATGGCTTTGATATTTGAGTAAATTTGTATGAGTTATGAGAGTAAAGTGAATGAGTTGATTGAAATGGAAGTTGAAAAATCAAGAAATAAAGAGAAAAAGTGTGAGAATTTGGAGAATTAAGAAAGTTTGACTTTTTGGGGATGAATAGTTGACTTTTTGATTTAGGCAGATTTTGAGAAAATGATCTTCATGAAACTTGTAGCTTCTGTTGAAAGCTTTCTGTCGTCATAAAGTATGATATTTTTCGATATCCGACTTGAAAGTTATGACTTTTCGACGATAAGGTTCTTTTGCTTTGTTTTTGAAAAATGCTATTAAGGGTAAGTTTGTGTGTACTGTTTTGAGGCCAATCGTTGTACTGATATGGTCTGAATTGGAGTAAGTGGTCTTAATGAAAGTTGTAGCTTAAATTTCCAGCTTTTTATCACCATAAAGTATGCAACTTTTCGATATCGAGGCTAGAAGTTATGCTAATTGGAAGTCTTGATGTTGGTTAGGATGAACTTTTGGGGACAGAAACTTTGAGTGACTTT
>JAOQMQ010000196.1:11476666-11491177 GCA_027563845.1 Erythroxylum subrotundum
CTCTTGGTTTTGAGGTTGTGGTTGATCGTTCGGGTGCGAAGATTGTGTGTGGGAATCGGGATGTGCTGAAGGGGGAATGGCCGGTAGCTGAAGGGGGAATGGTCGTTGTAGCGTAAGTGCCGTGACGGCAGCTATATCAGGGTTGGTCGCTGCCGCCTGACTGAACTGTGTGGTTCTAGACGTGGTGCCCTGACGCCGGGCCCTACGGTAGGCGCCAAATAGTTCAGTCTGATTCTGCTAAGACTGGACGTTGTTGTTTGGATCCATGATTCGGTGCGATTTCGGTTGTTGAATACCTGCAAAACAACGAAGGCACGCCGAGGGTTGATCTCCGGCTAGCCCCTCCGACGCTCAAGTTAGTCTTTTGTAAGAGTTTTGGTCGTAAAAAGTAGAAAAAATAATAGGGTTTAAACCTCATACCTGTATCAAGGTGAAATAGTACCTTATATATGAGATTTCGACTAGGTTTAGGTCTTTACGTGTGCATGGAAAGTTATCACCTACTAATGGGCCATCGATGCATGAGCCTGAAATTGGGCCTAATAAAACCGACCCAACCACAATTTTATCGGCCAACACAATCCATAAGATCGAATTGATAATCCTAATTCAACATTTCCCGCGTCATTCAGTAAAAGATAGGAGCATTGTTTTTACGCTTTGTAACATAAAAGTTAATATATCGGTAGATTCTAAGAGCGACTCAGTTGTTTTTCTTTTGTATATAGATGAGTGTCTTTTATCTTTTTCTTGTTTTCCTCCTTATAAATGTTAGGCTTATGTTTATTGTGTAGACGGAAATATTTGTTTCCGGTTAGCCTCAAAAACCTGGAATCCGTCTTGTCCGCAACGAATCTTTTCTTGTCCACATCAACATGTCAGTAGAAGATTTCTACAGATTTAGATTTGATGGGAAAAATCAATTCAATGTTAAAGAACGGCACAATGAATCGACAAAAAGATGGTAGGAAGGCATTAAGCGAACAATAAGGATTCCTCATATACGGGCCAAGTATGTGTAGGTAATTAATTAAGGAGGCTCTGTCCCCTAGTTTTCAAGCAATGAGCAAAGAGAACGCCCTCTAAATCAAAAGATACCAAATGGACCACACACCAATAACGATACCTTTTGCTGTTGCACCCTTCTTTGTCAACGGAAAGAGAACAGCAACTTTATTAACTTTGGACATAAGATAGTCGATTAGAAAAATGATTAGAGTGGAGGTAAAGAAAGTCCAAATGTGCTGCAGTGTTTAGAGCAAAGGATGCTAGATTTGGAAGACAATAATAAAGCTGGGTTATGTCTAATCCTACTTGATTAGGGACAAAGAAAACAAACCTTAAGGATTGGAGGGGAATTTGGCCGGCAATATCAATCAGCATTCACATGTAAACTAAGCACAAATAGTTGTGTTTTTAAAATTGGGTTGGATTAGGTTTCGGTATAAACTCCCTCCAATGGGAAAGGCTGCAAGCTTAGCTACTGGTTCCTGTCAATGGGAATCTACCCCACCCCCGTACTACATGGAGTGGCAATCCGACGAAAGCCTAGCCATGTACAATGAGTTTTCGTACTAGGTTAAACACCTCCTTCATAGGTGCATCCCTATTATTATATTCTCCAATATATATGATCTTTGGTTCACTTCAGTTTCCTTTGAAGATTCTTCAAGTCAGAAACTACTGTGTTTTGTAGAATCTTCAGTTTCCTTTCTAGGGTCTTGCCACTATAAGAAAATATCACGGTCAATCTACTAAAAATTTTATCATCATCTGTTCTGACGTTTTATATGTGTGGCACCTTGAATTATAATAGTCGGGGAAGTACGCTTAAAACTTTCAAGTAAAACCTAATAGTTTTATCAGCAATGCTTTCCGAATCAACTAAACAGGCACACAAACGTATGATTGATTCCATTCTACAAGATTTTTAAATACGAAGAATTGTGAATTCTTTTGTGTGACACATTACGTAAGGTCTATCAAATACAGTCTCTTTAACAATAAGGCTACGTACTATCGACCATTTTTTACCTCAACGGGACTTTAATTGAGTGTTGATGATGATGATATGAATCGTTTTGTGGTTTTATATAATTTATCAGAAACATATGAACTAATGATTATATATAATTTAGAAATTATTTAATACACATTTAAAAATATTGATTATGAATTTATTAACAACAAATTTATTTTTTAAAACAAGAGTTTGACATGTTTATAGTCAAATCTTAAAATAAACTTTAGCTCTGAAAAAAGTGCGATGGGAGATCTTCCAAATATGTGAAGTAGAAAGTATCACATTACAATATGAGATCAATCTCTTTACATGCTCGTTTATCTAACAAGAAAGTTGAAATTCTATTCCCAAGATAAATCACTTTCTTTGTTTCATGAACCAACTAATTATGACAATTCCCCCTACCCGAAAATACAATTTTCATTATCGCAGCTTCGTAGTAGAATAAGGTAAAAGACCCATAAAGTAATAATTAAAACATTTTTTCAACGAGTCAGCTTGTGGTAAGAGCTTAAAGACAGCCATCTTTTAACAAAGGGAAGATGTATTCAGATTCCTTGTGATTTTTCTGTTGCTCTAAGTCTCCGTTGTCGAGCACTGAGTGATGTAGCCGCGGATAAACTGGAAATGGTCATTCATAATCACTAATTAGTCCAACAAACTCCGGTAAGGGAAGCAAGTAAGTGACTTGTGAAACAATATATCACTTCAATTTTGTTAAAAAAAATCTTGAACTTATATTATGTTGGATATAGATTAAATAAGTAACATGAAATGAGTGATTTAATACTTCTAACAAAAACTTAAATGTATATCGTATTCAATGTTTTCATCACATTTTTATTAGAAAATTTTGGCCGGACTATTTATTTATTAATCCAATCATTATCTCGAAGACTAATTGGATTGAGGTTAAACTCATTGGAAATAAGTAAATTGATCTTAATTTTTGTCCTCAAAACTATCTATAGTATAAATATGTCATTTAAAAATAACTTAAGTTTAAATATGATAATTTACATTTTCATCAACTTTAACCTCATTAAGTGCTTAAAAAATGGATTTTCCCATAATTTAAGTAATTTAAAAATTAAACTTTAAATCTAAAAAAAATCTTCATAATTTTTTTAAGATTTAAAACGTATTGACCAATTAAATGTTACAGACATGACTATTGGACTGATCTCTTAAAGTTTAATTAGTTCGGTTATAATATTTGATTGTTCAATATATAATATTCATGTTAAGTATATTTTTATTTTATATGTAATATTCTTTTTTTTTGATAAATGAGAAAAAAAATTTATAAATAAATGAAAGATATGTACAAAGAGTTTTCGCACAAATGACACAGATGACACAACAAGTTAATACATAGCAACTAGCCACACACAATCCAAGATAAAACAAGAAAATTCTGTAGCTAAAGATGGAGCTTTCTATAATCACTCAACAACAGTACACATAAGCTCAATCAGAATCAAACCAAAGAGCAAAAAACCAAATGGGGGACCTAAGCTAACTGAAACTCAATCCCAGTAAAAGCAACCAATAAGATACTGAAGACAAATCCGTACTTGGGTATCCCTATCCCAAACTGGCCGACCATTAGCTGAGGCATTTGGAACAACAATTGATGGAACCGCAATACCAATGAGGACTACTCTTGCTGTGTACCGAGAATAATTTGAGGAATTAACCTGCAAGGTTAGTGAAAACTAACAAAATATGTAATGTTCATTTTACACTGTTTTTATTTAAAAAATTAAAGCAAGAGATTTTTTTAAAAATTACAAACCATAAAAAATTTTAAATTACTTATTTTACAAGGATCCCTTTGCCTTTTATCCCCAAACTAATAAACCTAATGATTGAATGAATGAAAAGAAAATCTGGTTTGTAAATTGTGATTATTTCTTTTACTTTCTTCCATGTTATATGAGATCTTGCAAGGATCTGATGTACCCCTCCTTCGGCCGTGTCACTTTGTAACTCTCTTCCACAGTCATTGTCCCTCTGAGCAATTTAAGTGGAACCTCACGTGTAACGCCTGTCATACCCATTCGTGTGGACTGTGGAGATTATGAGATATTGGAAATTGCACACAAAAACATGACAAAAGCAAGTACATTTTTGTCACACGTGCGACCCAGACCTCGTGTCTCGTGGCTGACCATTCCTTTTGAGTACTCCCAACGTCACTGTCCTGTCTATTGACGGATGATGTCAGCGAGCGAAAGCTTGATGCTTCTCGTAGCCTTATCAAACTACACTTTGTATGTGGTTTGGTTACTCGGCAAAAGGACGACATTTTATCCTTCTCCATTTACCGTTCTTCCCTTATGGTTGGAATAATTTTTAAATATTTAGAATCACAGTTTCCTTTTTCAGGTTGTGTTCGTTAATCGGTTCAAGAACTCATGTTTTCGTTTTTTGTTGTATTAAGAAAAACAGGTATTGTATAATTTATTCGATTAGAAGATTATATATGGAGGCATCTGATGGACCCCAACAAAACCTTAATATCTAAGAAACTGCCAAAGAAGATGGAGGTAGAATCTGCCTGTACAGATTTTGCACGACACAGAGAGACCAGGAAGGAAAATATGAAACGCAAGGTGGATGACATAAAAGTCTACATTTGTAGAATTATTAGAATCGCATAATTTTTAAAAATTTATACTATATAAGGAGAAGATTGGTGCATATATATATTTGAGCATACTATATTGAATTAGATTATCATTCTCTGGATCTTATAATAATTTTCACTACATTAAATTAAGAGATGTGCAGACATTTTATATTCTAACATTTATTTTCAAGTTAATTAAATTTATATAGGACATGATATTTTAATTGATAAGGGGATTGATGTGCATGTTTAGAACACAATCTCTCTTAATCCATAGTAAAATTAATGATGATTTTAATATATCACAAACTAATTATAATAAATCATAATAAAGTTAATGAACCCAGAAAAAGGTGACGTGTATGTTGCAAGCAAATGCAGTTATTAGAAAAGAAGGGGAAAGATAAAACAGAAAGTGGGATAATCAAACGAAATGAATTTGTTTTGGTCCCCTTTATACAGTGGAGTTAAATAGGATGTAAGATTTGATAAGATCGTGTGGTCCTTTAATAATAGGGGCACAATAATTTTTTTAAAAAAGATTTAAGTTGAATGTGGACCTTACCCTTAAACTGATATGAAGAAGTAGTAAATTGTTAAAAAATTCAATTAATTAATTTTTTTCTTGATCAACATTGGTTTAAAAAGAAACTCAATCAACCAGAAACAGAAATGAAGAAAAGGGAATGAAAATAATTAGTCAAATGTAAAACAAGATATCCATTAATGAGAACTTGCTGTAGAATAATATTCATATATGAAGGGCTGTCAGGTCTTGGTTATCTTCTGAAATTAGGTTTATTATTAATGGAAAGGCTATAGGATCTCTGGCTAACGTGAGTTTACAATATATTGTCGGCAGGGCAGGGCAATGCCAACGGGAGTCTAGTTGCTGGTACCAAACCTAATGTGTATATACTTTGTCCCTACCCATATGAAGCAAGGAATCCTCGTGGCCTAGGCTAAGGAAGTAATGGAGGTCGCTTAGCCTTTTCCGTTTTCGTTTTCGATGACAAACACCTTTCACTTATCACGTAAAGGAAGACATCAAAGAGAGCACGGGACTGTACCAAGTCGGCTTCTCATTCATTACCGGTTTGACAAATTGGGTTCACAGTATGAATTCAAATGTCACGTAGGCAAAAAGCAGTCTTCCACTCTAGTCCTGAATGATCAGAAAAAAGATGCTCCGATCTTCCCGCAGGAATGAAATCAAATGGTATTTTGGGTTTGTTATTATAATATATAGTCCACAAAGGAGTACGGAGATTATAAGTATAATAGGAACCCCTGTTTTCTTAATAAATGAAGTGAAATTTAATGTATAGTCATTTTAAATCTATCATCGGATGCAATACAATCAATCAACGGTTGAACAGGCGCATATTTGTGGAATCATTGGAGTGGTTAGTTTTCAATGTGGTTGGAGCAATTTTGGTTTTTGCGGCCAACATTATTTCGTCAAGAGAATAGTTTTTCTGGTTGAATTTGACTCATTTGTTATTTCATATTGATTGGGACAACAATTGAGACAAGATTCTTGCATATATAAAGAGATTGCTATCTTTTTATTTAATGTACTAATACAAAGTCAAAGATTTGTATGACAAATTTGATTTTAGTTAAATTCCTCTTTTAAGGTGAGAATTGGAGAATTTGTCTTGGGTATTTCTTTGTGGGTGTGTTGGTGTATTAGGAGATTGGGTGAGAGGAAAAATTGTGTGATTGTAAGAATTTTTCACATAGTAAATTTTCTTTTTGTTGCCCGTAATTTTTCTTCGGTTTAAGAGTTTCCACGTAAATTCTCTTATGTTGTTATTTTCTAATATTTGTATCTATAAAATATCATTCAATATAAGTTCGGGAGGTCTAAATTCCCAACATTTCTATCCAGGCAGGCATGGGTCGTATCTAAACAACCAAAGGACATATTTCTTGGAATTTTTCTGCCTTTGTCCGGAAAATGGTGCCTACTTTCCTGTAAATGAAATAATTAAGGATCAGAATTAAAAAGGAGAACATGGATGAGTTTACAAATTAACTGTTGGGATTAGAGATCTGGTATCTAGATCACTAACATGATAAACGTGTAGCTAATTAAGAGTTGCACTTCTAATCGTATGGGCTACAATTTTAACAATCTCAATTAAAAATAAACCCAAGCATTAGCATGGTTTCGTTGATACAGAAACTATCTTAATCCAACACTTACTAAAGTTTGAAGACTCAGCCACTACACTAAACATTCTGTCTTAATCCCGCAGATCTGGTTTATTATCTGTCTCAAAAGACCTAACCAACCTATAAGCCTATTAAGATAAACGCCTTAAGAATGTTAGAATAATGGGGTTCAAAATTGGTGGGTGTTTTCCACAACCGCATGACATCATCGTCAATAGGTAGACAAAATTACGGATTTGGGAACAATTCTTGGATTATCTAAAGTATCATTGATAAAGATTCGTAATTTTAAACATTGAGTTGTGGAATCTAGAGTTGTCCACTAAGCTTTAGTGGAGACATAAATAATTTAATCGTTTTAAACTTTATAAAGTATAATTCATGAGATAAAGAATTTCCAAATTCAATTAAGGCTCTTGACAAAATTAACTGGAAATTGAAAATCGCAAAATTAAATTGTGTATACTTAATTATAACCGGATAAATCTAATTATATGGCAGAATAAAGCTCTTATGATAAAGACTATATTGGTATGAAATAATACAATTATAAACCGAAATATTTAAGATAGATGTATAAAACTATTATAATTTCACAGTACAATTACTAAATGTTGATTTATGTTATCTAATTAATATGAATATTTTATTAAGATTAATTTAATATCCATTTCGATTTATAAGAGATTTGTTAAAACTAATAATAGTAATTTTTTAGATCTTTTACTTCTTAAAAACATCGTCCTCTTTAATTAAGATAAATTATTTAGTTAATTAAAATTAAGATAAATAATGACCGATTAAAATCATTTAAAAATATTAAACTAGTTTTCTTCAAATAATATTTTGGTTAAAGAAAATTCATATAGAAAATATTTTGAAATTTAGTGGAATTTCTCACGAAGATTTTATTCTAATAACACAAATAAAAAAAGAAATAAAAAAGAGATCATATTCACAAATTACAAGCTCCCATTCCAAATTAAAATAGGTGACATCATAATAATTTTGGTTTTAAATGAGTAATTAATTAAAAGAACTGATTTAACATCTTATATTTATAGTTTATCATGTAATAAACAATTAGTATAGTTAATAAAACAGCTCATGTGTGAATTACTTAACAAGAAAACATGCACCCACAAAAGAATCTTCTCTAATTAAGGAACCAAAAAATTAGTTAAAAGAGTCTTCAAACTTACCATACCATAAAACTGGTATATAATTAATCATATTGGGTGAAATTCACTATAAAAGTAGGTTAAACCATAATTTTTTTTAATAAAAAACTATTATCATTGCTATTTTATTTTATTTTTCTTATAGTTATGACTTGGTTGGGATGAAGAAATAAAAGTTAAAACGTATAATCCCAAGTTACTAGCTAAGGAAAATCAATTACTATAGGAATTGAAGCAGAGTCTGTATGTCAGTGCACATTTTTGTTATGGGTTGTGGAGCGCAATGGGGACCATGTGGATGAACATGGATGGAGTGATAACCTCAAAATGCAAAATTAAAAGGCCTCATGCATACACTACACCTCTCATCATACGGATCCAGGTGGCTGGTTGATATGCATTGGCCTTTTGCACTATCTTTTTCATAGAAGCTTCATCTTGCCCCATCCAAGCTGGATGATGGGAGATAAACTTAATTTTCTGATAAAATTTGATCTAATAATGACAATAGAAAGGACGGGTTGGAGAGATTTTTGGGCAGAATCTTAATCGCTAGAAGACAATAATTAATAAAAAAAGGACACTTAACATTCCCCCACTTACTTCTTTAACAGAGATGGATAGCAATGAATAGAGCTGGACGTGGGACACATGGGCATATGCATTGTGACATTCTATCTGCTTTAAACCTCAATTAGCACAAAGTACCCTTTTGTTTTTTATTGTCCCCTTTTCTTAATTTTAATAACTCTATTAGGATTCCATCCGTATCCAATTTGTTTACAAATTAATTATTAGTGGTAATATTATTTGTAGGAAGAAAAGTTTCCAGGAAGATTTTATGAGGTAATTTACTAATCAATAATTAAAATTAATAATTTTGATTTCATCAGGACCGACCATTAGTGATTATAAACCAAATTATGTTGTTTTGGTGAATCAAATTGAAACCTGAGAAAATAAATAGCTTCTCTCCTAATAACAACATTTGAAAAGGCATTATGGGGTGAACTTTTACAATTTGTGATTGCAGGAAGTGCCTTTATTGTAATTAAACAGGGTGTGGACCAAGGGTACGTATGATGATTCCATGGTGATGAACAAGAAAAAAAAAAAAAAAAAGTTAAAAAGAAGGTTGCTAAAAAGGAAAAAGGGTTTGGAAAGTGAGAGCATGTTCGGTGTTCCTTCCCTAATCCCTACTCTTTTTTTTCTAATTCTTTTTTCTTTTGCCAATGCCAATAATTCGAAATATAAAAATGGCTAGTCCGAGAAATCATACCAGTAAAAAAAATAAGTAATTTCTATAATAAAAATGGCTAGTCCGAGAAATCAAACCAAATTATTTCTATAATAAATCAACTATGCTTACATTTAACATTCTTTTTTGGAAATTAGACTTAGCATTTGGATGTTTGATATTTTTATTATTCAAAATGATTACATTTAATTAAAACACATTTTTAATGAAAATTTATACTTCAAAAATAATTATTCGTATAATTTAATAATGTGAAAATTTTTAAGTAGATAAATATTTATATTCTTTAATTATACATAATTTAATAGATTACAAATATTTTTTTTAAAAATAAAGATGGTGTACACATAGGATGTAACACCAGCAACTACTGAAGATGGTATAGTTATACACTTTCTTTTCAAGAAAAGAGAAAATTATGTTTTTTGGGAAATTTCTCTTTAGACTTATAGTTATGGGAGGAAAGCAAATAAATAAATAAATAAATAAATAAATAATAATTAGAGAAGGGTGAGATGAGAACAGACTCGCGTCAGATACTCAGATGTCAAAAATATCAGACATTTATTTCACCTCCAACAAGGTCCCGTTGCCCCAGCCTCACTTCCCTTGATAGATTTCTTATCAGATACCCCTCGTGCGCTCTCTCTTCCCTCCATTAATGCACTTTCCTACTTCACTCTTCAAACCCACAACCCTCTTCTCTTTGTCCCTATGCTTCTACTTCTCTTTATATATTATATACACTTGTACATGTATCCGTAAACATATACACATGCATACAACCCTTTCTCACTCACCCCTCTTCACACTTCCTTCAGATTTTGCCATGGAAAGTCTTGCTTATTTCCTTTTTTCGTTTTGTTTCTCCGCGTTTATATATGTGTTCTATCGTCGTTCACGTTACCGGGGACTCAGGATACCGCCGGGAAGCCTTGGTCTGCCGTTGATCGGCGAGACTCTTCAGCTGATATCTGCTTACAAGAGCGAAAACCCTGAACCCTTCATGGACGAGAGGATTAAGCGTTTCGGCTTGGTTTTTACTTCCCACGTGTTGGGTGAACCCACTGTGTTTTCGGCTGATCCGGAGACTAACCGGTTCATCTTGCAAAATGAAGGGAAGTTGTTTGATTGTGACTACCCGAGCTCCATATCCAACTTGCTTGGAAAACATTCGTTGTTGTTAATGAAGGGTGCTCTTCACAAACGAATGCATTCTTTAACCATGAGTTTCGCTAACTATTCCATTATTAAGGACCATCTTTTGGTTCACATGGACCGACTTATCCGGTTCAACCTGAACTCCTGGTCAGACCGGGTCTTCCTCTTGGACGAGGCCAAGAAGGTACTCCTATTTGCACCACTCACCGTACCATATGTGAAGCTCTTGCTCTAGTCATGCTGAGTTAACTCGGAGGTGGCTCGTCCGAGTAACAAACTCATTACACCA
The DNA here is from genome assembly GCA_027563845.1 of Erythroxylum subrotundum. Taxonomy (NCBI): domain Eukaryota; kingdom Viridiplantae; phylum Streptophyta; class Magnoliopsida; order Malpighiales; family Erythroxylaceae; genus Erythroxylum; species Erythroxylum subrotundum. The sequence continues at coordinate 11,487,395 of JAOQMQ010000196.1, forward strand.
TGGAAATGGTGGTGGGTCTGACTCAGAATTCCACGGCGAGTGGGTGTGGCATTAATTAAATGATTTGATTAATGACCCTTTAATTAATTGTCGTTACTTGGTTTGATGGTGTCGGGTTACTGTCATCTCTTCCGTTACACATGTGATCTTATTATGACTAACTCACGTTGTAATCTTTCTATTCAATGTTTTAACTAATGTAATTTTGTGTGCTTTTGGGGTTTGGTGGTGATGTTCTAAGCAGATAACGTTCGACTTAACAATGAAGCAGTTGATGAGCGTGGATCCAGGTGAATGGACTGAGAGCTTAAGGAAGGAGTATATTCTTCTCATCGACGGATTTTTCACTGTTCCCTTCTTCTCCACCACCTATCGCCGTGCCATTAAAGTGAATACAATACGTCTAGCTCTTTCAGTCTCTGTTTATCGTTTCTCTTCACGTTAATTTGTGTATGAATTAAAAGTCTCTGTCTTGATGCTTGTAGGCAAGAACTAAGGTGGCGGAGGCTTTGGGGTTGGTGGTGAGGGAAAGGAGAAAAGAAGGTGAAGTCGGAATGGGAAAGAAGGACATGTTAGCAGCGCTTTTGGGGGCGGAAGACGGCTTCTCCGACGACCAAATTGTTGACTTCTTCGTGGCTTTGCTTGTAGCCGGTTACGAGACTACATCTATTATTATGACTCTCGCCGTCAAGTTCTTAACCGAGAACCCACTAGCTTTAGCCCAGGTTAAGGTACGAGTCGTTTTCTATCAATATATAACATATTATTATTATATAGTTTTAACAGACATAACCTCATTCGCTTAACTCGTTATTTTAATCTTCTATCTGGATTGCCGGTGGATGGGTTTGGGAAAGAAAAAAGATGAGTGGTGGGGACTCAAATTCCTATGATTATCTTGGTTGGCCTCAGTTTCTCTTGTAGGATTCTCAGCCATTCAGATTGGGTGGTGGGATAAAGAGTTCACTCAAAAAAGAAGATAGAATGATGATAATACCATTTGCAGCAAACGAACCAAAAGCCAATTTCGCCACACAAAACCCCCCCATGTTCTTTCTCCTTCATGCTTTAGTTTCTTTTAGGTGGAATGTGATATGTCCTTGTGTGGTCGGCTATAGCTGGATTGGATTTTAACTAATCAGTTGGTGTCCCAGACTACATGTAGTATTATAGTATAATAGTAATCCTTTGCCAATTGTTAGGGTTTGAACCTCAGAAAAAAATATTACGTTAGATCTGATTTCCAAGCACAAAAGCTTTGTTTTAGTCTGATTATTTTTTTGTTTTCTCGTTAGGTATCTTAGGAAGGTCTCAACTATGAGAAGACACATTTAAGTCATCACACTCGACTGTTTTAGTTTGATTTATACAACTGATTATCTCAACTTTGATTTTTTAAATCAAACCAATTATTTATATCTTGCTTCAACACTATTATTGTTAAGCTCACATGATATTTATTTGGGATAATAACCTTCGTCTCTTCCTTGGGTCTAAAGTATGGATTGGGGGATTTTGGAAGGTAAAGGAAAGGAAAAGGTCAAAGTAGAAAAAAGCATTCGTTTTACTAACGGGACAAAATGATAGCTTCCCCAACTGCACGCCTTGTTATGCTGAGAATACGTCTCTTCCTGTCTGAGTCCTTAGTCCCACCAAGTCACAGTCTTTTGACCAACTTGTCTTTCCCAAAATGACCCAAACACCCTTTCACCACCTTGGGTTAACTCCTCTCGGATAGTAGCGGTTTGTCCGTCCGAGTCCATTTTCGTGGGGCGGAAACGCTGTTGGGTGCTGATTTCCAGGAGCCCTATCAGACGGTGTAAATGTTAAAGCAAGAGTGACATCAAAAAGTCTAGCAAATTTTGGCTGAGACCCTTTCGGGATTCCTAGGACCCAGATTGTTTTTCCTTTCAGCTTTGATTCATTCAATGTTTAAACTGGCCACCGTTGGATCTGGCAGGACCATTTGTAGGGCTTGATGTTTAGGAGCATTTAATGGGCTGGAATTGTTTTTACTTTGGATCAGATTTTGCCCTGTAACCCTATGCTTGAGGCCCATAGGCCACCTTGGAAAGTTAATGAGGCTCTTAAAAACAGTGCTCTAGCCTGCAAGAAGATAAAAGAAGTTTGTTTAGGGCTGGCTCTCAAGGTCTCGGCATTAATGAACACGTTTTGATGTGGCAGGAGGAGCACGATCAGATTAGATTAAAGAAGGGTGAGAGTGAGGCTATTGAGTGGAGCGAGTACAAGTCAATGCACTTCACTCAGTGTGTAAGTGAGGCTCTCCCTAACTATTTTCTATGATGACGTTTCTTCTTTTGATCTTCATTATGATTTTCAGGTTATTAATGAGACTTTGCGAATGGCAAACATAATTGGTGGGATATTTAGACGAGCAATGACAGACATCAATATAAAAGGTAACGTCAAGTTGACAATTTACAGTGATCGATTACATAAGTCAACTAAAATATATATCTTTTGCAATCAAAACACCAATTAGGTTACACAATTCCTAAGGGTTGGAAGGTTTTTGCATCATTCCGAGCCGTGCATCTGGACAACGACCATTTTAAGGATGCTCGAACTTTCAATCCCTGGAGATGGCAGGTAAAATAGAACTCTTGAAACACCCATAAATCTACAGTCATATTCAATAAAATATGATTCCTGTCTCTGTGTCTATGAAACAGAACTCATCGGGAACATGTCCACCCAATGTGTTCACTCCATTTGGCGGAGGACCAAGGTTATGCCCAGGATATGAGCTTGCTAGAGTAGAGCTTTCCGTTTTCATCCATTACGTAGTTACACACGTGAGGTAAAATGTCCAAATTATTCTTCCATAACAAACAGGCCATATCATGAGGCTTACTTGGGCTTTGGATTTTGTTGACAGCTGGGTTCCTGCAGAAAAGGATAAGCTTATTTACTTCCCGACGACCAGGACGCTGAAGCGATACCCCATCATCGTTTGTCCGCGTAATCGTGTACAGGACAACTAGAAAGTTAGAGCCAGCAAGAGAGAGTAGAGAAAAGCATGTAATCGTTCCTTATGTTGGACCAGAAATAAAAGAGAGAGGTAGGATTATGTAATATGATGAGATCATTAGCATTGACAGTTAAAAACCCAAAAAAAAGGAAAGAAAGGAGGAATCCATGTCCATGGACCTGGAACCTTGCAACATGCATTTCCCCTCTCATGTGGTGTCACTTACGGAAACAGAGGTATAGACAAAGTTTAGAAAGAGAGGCAGTCTATTATCACATCTATTATAGCAATTACCAAATCGCTTTACAATCAACCTTAAGTCTCTAGGTGTATGCTTGGTCGAGATTTTGGAGAGTGAATAAGTATTTTTTTTCCTGCCAAAGTTTTTTTTTAACAAATAAATATTTGACTGTAAAATAAAATAGTATATTTTAAATAGATATAATTGTTAGGGCAACTAAAATACAATTTTTTAATAAGGTTAGCTTTTTTAGTAAATTTTTTAGATCAATTAATGAGCTTATTTTTTAGTCTCTTTTGCTTTTATGTTTTATACATAATTTTCACAAATTCATCTTCGCATTTATTTTAAAAATTATATAATATTGTCTTTTATATATATATATATATATATTGTAATATTTATTTTTAATATTAGTTTTACTGATGTTATAATTTATATAAAAAATTTAGGTAAATATATTTTCATTTATGTTTATATGGTTTAAAATTATATAATAATTAATATATTGTGCTTTGCATATTGTTTAATATACTTTAAATAATATTTA
>JAOQMQ010000196.1:11537209-11547766 GCA_027563845.1 Erythroxylum subrotundum
CCTTCTGGAAAGTTGTAGATCTTTCTTTTATCTTTCCAACGGTATATAGTATGAAAATTTTGGACATCAGAGTCAAACGTTATGATTCTTACAAGTGGATACGTTCTGGGAAGAAAAGTAGACGGAAGAAAAGTAGACGGAAGAAAAGTAGACGATAGAAAAGTAGATGGAAGAAAAGTAGACGATAGAAATGAGACGGAAGAAAAGTAGACGATAGAAATGAGACGGAAGAAAAGTAGACGATAGAAAAGTAGAGGAAGAAAAGTAGAAGATAGAAAAGTAGACGGAAGAAAAGTAGACGATAGAAATGAGACGGAAGAAAAGTAGACGATGGAAATGAGAAGAAAGGAAAGTGAGACGATACAGAAGGTAGATGATAGAATTGGCCGTTGAGGTCTTCATGAAAGTTGTAGATCTCGAAGTCCTCTTTCCAATGATAGAAGGTAGATGATAGAATTGCACCAAGGTATGTATAATACGAGTAAAGAGATGAACATGTTAGATTCTTTTAGCCATAACTTCTTCTCTAGACATCCAAATGACTTGATTCTTGAATCATTGGATTTGTAAGACATTGATCTACATTTTCACCAAGAATTATAGCTATCTGAAATGAATGGAGAAAGATTGAGTGAAAATAGTGGAACGGGTACAGTGAGTGTGCTCTTAAAGGATATGAACTGGTGTAATTCCACTGAACTTACTTCAGTATTTTGAGGATTTCTAGAGCTCTACTGATCCAAATGAGATGATTGTTGTTTTGTGATAAACTAGAGACACGGGGCTGCAAAGGGTATGAAGAATTTGGAATTCAATTCAGTCTCTAAAATGTTTAAATTTCATATAGAAATTTCCTGGGATTATCATGAACATGCATTGTACATAATTCATGCCATACATATGCATTATTGAATGCTTCTCATTGTGCAAATTGTGATATTGTGTATATTATTTGTTATAGAGGAGCAACTGGAACGTCAACCTCCAGACGTTGCCGGATCTTCCAGGCATTAGCTTCGGGAGCAACCTGTGAGTAACCTAGACGGTCTCACTCAATTAATTGTTTGCTTTAGAATATGTGTTGAATGATGATATTAATGTGGTTCGATTGTGTTGATTCCGAACAATGAAGGTCCGGTGATTCTGATGTATGAACGAGTTATGTTAAGTGCTCCTTGAATGTGAACATGATGAAATAAGTGATTCAAAATATGAAGGTTGTGAATATGCATATGAATGCATAAATGTGCTCAGCAGTTCTGTTAAATGTCGAGCTAAGGTCTGACTATGAATGTGATCTAAATGTGAACGTGCACCCATGTGATTGACTGACGTTATGTTATGTGAAACATTCATTTCATGAATTCATGAAAGATAAAGGAAGTTATGATTGGAGTCGCCAGGATAAAGAGGTTAAAGCTCAGAATGTGATTAGAGCCTCGGGCTCGATTGTGAATGTACCCGGTATCCACTAAGGGATATGGAACAGATTATGCTACAACTCGGTATCCACTAAGGGATATGAGCGAATCAAAAGGCACTCGGTCATAACGACAATAATAAATGAAAGTAAGTCTCATGTGCATTGCAATTCTAATTGATCTGTGTGTTTTGTATGAATGATATGATCGATATGATTGTTCTGAAGGTGAGATGTGATACATTACGATTATGCAATGATGTGATTAATATGTTATGTGCAATGACGTGATGCATGAATTAAGTGAACCATCGATGATGTGTACCTTATTGAGTTCGCAAAATTTACCAAAATTGCAACGTTGTCTTTTCAGGACCGAGAGACGACTCTAACTACTAAAGAGGCTCTACTAGCCGTGTAGATTGTGATTGGTGAGAGAGGTCATGGCTCAAAGGTCGGTCAGCTGGGGTTCTTTTGGGTGGCTTAGATATCTTTGATGCACTTTCCTCATTCATGTAGTACTATTGTATTAGGTTTCTGATGATGTACATATAGATAATGTTGAAAGACAATGTAGACTTCGATTTTTATGAAATGCAATGAGGAAAAAGTTGGTTTTAAAATATTGTGATCTTCTTATGATGTTTTATTTAAGTAAATTGTGACACCATGCCATCGGAAGTAAATGTAGTGATCGAATGTAGCTCGCCCTTATCGTAGGATATGTATCGGAATGACCTTCGGGCGTTTCGGTGCGTACCCTGAGATAAGGGGGCGCTACACGCTTGCCGTCTACGTCGCTCGCAATCACTCATGCGTAATGATATGTTAGTAATGCTAACTCTAGTAAAGCATAATTTATTTACATGAAGGTTGAAACCTTTTAGTAATTTAATCAAAATATGGTTCTAATTTAATTACCAATTAAGTCCAACTTGATTAAATATTTTTTTTCACTCTTCAACTATTATTTATATGTAATACATTACATTATTAAATATATTGATAATGAATGTAAATTATAATATTAAATTATGACCACTTAACAATGCATATGAATTTAGGAGTTGTTTGATTTTACTTCTATTTTTTTGATGTGGTTTTTAGTTTTCGCTTCCTATTTTTTGTTTATGTTTTTCTTTCAAATAAAAATAAAAATATGTTTGGTTGTTAATGTCTAATAATTACATATTATATAAAATATAAAAATAAATTATTTTCATAAATACATAAATAAAATAAACGTGATTTTGATCTCTGATATAATATTTGTTAAAAATTACCAATAAAAATTATTATATTTTATTAAAATAATTAATTTAATAATTAGAATTTTATTTATAATATATTTTTAATTATTAGAACAATTTTTTCTAAAATTTATATATTATGAAGATATTTAAAATTTAAATTATATTTATTAATAATTATTAAACTAAAATTATTTTTAATTTAAAATTTGAATTAATTATAAAATTAAATTAAGTGTAACAATTAAATTATCCATAACAATAATTATTATTTAATATTAAAATATTAAACGTATAATATTGAATTAATGATTCTTATTAATACTTAATATTAAATAATTAAAATAATATATATTTTGTTAATAGTAAATCATATTACAAAAGAAAACGAAAAATAACAAAAACTACTTTCATGGTTTTAATTATTTATGAAAATGGGGAGAAGCTAAAACAAAAAACAAAAACTATAAACTTAAACAAATATGTTTTTTACAAAATTTGAAAACAAAAAAATTAAAATATAAATAGAAATAAACATGCCTTTAGTGTTTACTCTAAATTTTAATTATGAAATTTTCTAATTTAATTATGATTTATCTTAAATTAATTTCATTATATAATATTTTGATTAAATATAAAATATAAATTCAATGTCTACTTTATGAGTCTAATCATATTAGTTCTCCAATATTAGTAATTGATTATTTTAATAATGTTTAAAAACTATTTTCAAAGTGTCTTTCCATATTAATTGAAAATTTTTCAAATTAATATTAATTAAGAATAATAGAACATTAACTCTAATGACTTTTGGGTGACCAATCATATATTGATCTCTTAAGTACCTCTATATAATTCATGTTATATTCAATAACTATAAATTGAGTTATCTTAAGATATATATGTCATAATTAATATCAAATTATAATAATGCATATATGATATGTCTTTGAGATCTCAGTTCAAATAATCACTTACACAATCATCACTATGATATTTTTATAGACACATAAGTAATGTTCTAGAATAAATTATCATGATAGTTCAATTTTGTGAACTTGTTCTTTAATAATCACTCTTCCGTTTGTTTCAACATCTTTATGCCTTAGTATATAAGATCAAATATTTCTTTCATAATAATGAAAAATAACGTGAGTTATGTAAGGCCCCAATATATACCCTAGAGGCATTATAATATGTCTAGGGTGTATTAAGAAGTAAATATAAAGAATTAAGTGTATCTAAGCATAGTAAGGGACATAATGATAATAAATTCAAAAGATAGGGGTAAATATTCATTTCAACATAGACATGAATAATTATATGTGAAATATGGACTAGAATGAAATCAATTAATGATTTTATATGCCAATGTGGGAACTAAAGGAACAAGAAGGACCAAATGTGCAATTTTGCCAAAAATCAACATATGGTCTAATGGGATTGAAACATGTGTCTAAAACTAGAACCTTCATGAAAAGGGGGGTAGAAGAGAGGGAAGAGGGATGTGTATGTAGGGTTTTAACTCCAGAAATGTCTCTTCTCATCTCCTCTCCTCTCCATTCCATCTCCTTAATCACATCATTTTGCATAATAAATCAAGCTAATCCTAGGTGAAAATCAAGGTAAAAGTTAGTGGTTTTTCTTTTCATCTTCATCTTTTCTTGCTTCGCTTATGAAGAGTAAGAAGAATAAGGTTAGAAATGGGATTAAAATATGTATTTGTGGAGTTTCTAGTTGGTGAATCAAGCAAAGCAAAAGGGGAAGAGAAGGTAAAGCACTAAAAGAAGAGTTAATTGGCAAATTTCAAGGTTTGGGACTATACTTAGTTAGTTTGTGTATGTGTGCATATTTGAATGTGTAAAAAGATTGATTTGGACATGTAATGGTTGTTGAAATGATTTCTTGGTGTTATTTTGCATGGAATTGGTTAAATATGACAAGAGAGAGTTACATTTAGTAAAATTCTGTTTTAGGTTCTTAGTTCATTTGAACCAGCCCTATTGTTTTGGACATATTTCGGCCTATAGACCTCCAAATTGGGTGATTCTAATTAGAGATGAAACTTAAGAGATAGAAATAAAAATATCTAGAAGAGGCTCAGACTTAATTCTAGCTTTATGATATTGGAAATTGAGATTGAAAATGGTGACCTGATGCTGGCCCTATATTGGAGCAACTTGTGATGTTTGGTGCATATCTCATGGTTTAAAAGTCCAAATGGTCTGATTTTTAATGCTATGGAAACTGAAGATATATGGAGACAAATGTTTATAAGACCTTTAAACCTAAATTGAATGTTTGATATGTGAAATTATAGAACAAGTGGAGATTGACATGTAATTTGTTTTTGGACTAATTTTGTAACAGCCTAGACCACTCTCCCACAGATATTGTCCACTTTGGGTTGCCCCTCGAGCCAAGAGCCTCATGGTTTTGCTCTTCCCACACTTGTAAAAACGCATCTAAGGTGGAGAGGTATTCATACCCTTATAAGGCGTACTTTGTTCCCCTCTCCAACCGATGTGGGATCTTATAATCCACCACCTCTTAGGGCCCAGTGTCGTACGTTGGCACAACGGGTCCAGAACTGGCTCTGATATCGTTTGTAACATCCCATACCACCCGCCCACAGATATTGTCCACTTTGGGATGCCCCTCGGGCCAAACCCCTCATGGTTTTGCTCTTCCCACTCTTGGGAAGACACGTCTATGGTGGAGAGGTATCCATACCCTTATAAGACGTACTTCATTCCCTTCTCCAGTCGATGTGGGATCTCATCATCCACCTACCCCTTAAGGCCCAGCCCTCTTTACGGTCCAATGTCTTACACTGGCACATCGGTTTGGGTACCGGCTCTGATACCATTTGTAACAACCTAGACCACCCGCTCACAGATATTGTCCGCTTTTGGTTACCCCTAGGGCCAAACCCCTCACGGTTTTACTCTTCTCACATTTGGAAAAACGCGTCTATAGGGAAGAGGTATCCGTATCCTTATAAGGCATACTCGTTCTCCTCTCCAATCGATGTGAGATCTCACACTCTCCACCCACTTTAGGGCCCAGCCTAGCTGGCACATCAAGTCGGGTACCGAATCTGATACCATTTGTAACAACCCAGACTACCTGCCCACATATATTGTCCACTTTAGGTTGCCCCTCGGGCCAAGCCCCTCACGGTTTTACTCTTCCTACCCCTTGAAAAATGAGTTTTAGGGGGAGAGGTATTTATACCCTTATAAGGCGTACTTCGTTCCCCTCTTCAACCAATGTGGGATCTCACACTCTCCACCCCCCTTAGGACCCAGCCTAGTTGGCACAACGGTTCGGGTACCAGCTCTGATATCATTTTTAACAGCCCAGACCATCCGTCTGCAGATATTGTCTGCTTTGGGATGCCCCTTGGGCCAAACCCCTCACGGTTTTGCTCTTCCCATCCTTGGGAAGACGCGTCTTAGGGGGAGAGGTATCCATACCCTTATAAGGCATACTTCGTTCTCCTTTCCAACCAATGTGGGATCTCACACTCTCCACCCCCTTAGGGCCCAACTTAGTTGACACAACGGTTCGGATACTAGCTCTGATACTATTTGTAACAACTCAGACTACTCTCCCATAGATATTGTCTACTTTGGACTGCCCCTCGGGCCAAGCCCCTCACGGTTTTCCTCTTCCTCCACTAGGAAAGACGCATCTTCCTAAGGGTGGGAAGAGCAAAACCGTGAGGGGTTTGACCCGAGGGGCATCCCAAAGCGGATAATATTTGTGGACGGGTGGTCTGGGATGTTACAAATTTATTGTCCACTTTGGGATACCCCTTGGGCCAAATTTCTCACGGTTTTGCTCTTCCTACCCTTGGGAAGATGCATCTTAGGGGGAGAGGTATCCATACCCTTATAAGACATACTTCATTCTCCTCTCCCACCGATGTAGGATCTCACACTCTCCACCCCCCTTAGGGCCCAGCCTAGCTGACACATCGAGTCTGGTATCGGCTCTGATACCATTTGTAACAGCCCAGACTACCTCCCATAGATATTGTCCGCTTTGGGCTACCTCTCAAGCTAAGCCCCTCACGGTTTTGCTCTTCCTCCACCAGGGAAGACGCGTCTTAGGGGGAGAGGTATCTATACCCTTATAAGGTGTACTTCGTTTTCCTCTTTAACCGATGTGGGATCTCACAATCCACCCCCTTAGGGCCCAGCCCCCTTTAAGGCCCAACGTCCTACGCTAGCACATCGGGTCGGGAATCGGCTATGATACCATTAGTAACAATCCAGACTACCTTCCCATAGATATTGTCCGCTTTGGGCTGCCCTTCGGGCCAAGCCCTTCACAGTTTTGCTCTTCTTCCACCAGGGAAGATGCGTCTTAGGGGGAGAGGTATCCATAACCTTATAAGGCATACTTCGTTCTCTTCTCCAACCAATGTGAGATCTCATAAATTTGTTTGCCTATTTTTAAACCCACCATAGGCTTAGCCCAAATTGCACTATTCTAAGTTTTCGCTTCTGTTTTTTTTCTTACCGACTGAATGGGGTTTGGTTGTGTGTACGTTTTAATTATTAACCCTTAATAATCTGCAAGCGCACGGTTGTTAGCATAGTACCAAAGGTGTTGATCCCACGAGGAGGGAACTAATCTAATCCTAAAATCCAAAGCCAGAAGCAAATAACAGAAATTCAAGATGCAACGAAACTAATACAAGAATTTAATTAATTCATTCAAATTAAGAATCAAATACGAAAATACTAATTACTAAGCAATTTGCAACATATCCAAGAATCAACCGAAATAAATTACCAATTGAGAGAAAAGGAATTTTACCTATCCTTAATGCTAACCTAACTGATTATGAATTATTGAATTATTGGTTCTAGACTATCCTAGGGTTAATTTCTCTCTCTCGAGTTATAATCATTAACCATAAATCATAAACCTTAATCAGATTATGGAGGTTGTAATCTCTCAATTCATAACCTATCTAAAACCCTAATTAGTTCTAAAGTTCTCTAATAAACTATCGAAAACCTATGCAAGATCTCTCTTCACACAAATTCTCAATCTGATTCAATTCAGGTTTATATTAAAACACTTAACTCTCGTTAGTCTAATTGAATCATTTTTCATTCGATTTACCCTCTCAGTTTATTATCGAATTATGTAATCATAGAATCAAACCACAACAATATCCAGTAAACACATAAACAATCAGATTCTCATTAATTCAAGAATAAAATTCTGAAGGTGAGTTTAGAACATCCTCGACATTCTAGATTCTATCATCAACTGTGCAATCCAATTCTATACAATAATAAAATTGAAAGAAACAGGAAATATAATCTAAAATGGATGGCTGGAGGCAGTGACGTCGGAAAACCTCCTGATCCGGGAAGTACATCGAGTCAACTTCTTCTCCTCTTCTTTATTTTTTCTTCTCTTCCTCTATCTCGCGATGAGCTCTCTTTAGGGTTTCTCAAGGTGGTTGATGCAAAAGCTCCTTTCTCTGCCTCTTTTTGTTCTTTTTATATCTTGTGTTTTGGGTAATCTTAGGGTTTTTCTAAGGTCCGAAAGGTCCAAAAAATCCCTCAAAACTTGACGTTCATAAGTGTTTACGCGTCTGCACGATGTATGTCACGACCGTGGCCCTGCAAGTCATGGCCTACATCTGAGCCTTCTGTCACGATCGTGAGTCGTTGTTTTGACCCAAATGTCTTTCGAAGCTCCTCCTTTTTCGATATTGACCCTGAAACACTAGCAAACACATCAAGGTACCTCAAAAAAATAATATTTAAGCTCAAAAGCTTGTACTAACCATTAAAACACTTAAAACACAAATAATTAAAAAACTAACACAATTCTAACCTAAACACATACTAAATGATCGAATTAATCGCTAAACATATATCAAACTATGCCCTAAAGCACGATGCAATTTACACTTATCACCGACTCATATAAGAACTTTTTGAATGCTTATGAAACTTTTCATACACCTATAAATATATGAAATATGACTTACCTTATGTGAATTGGGTGATTAAACATTGAAATTTAAGATTGAGCATAATTCATGCTAAATAAAATTTACATATTCATAGATGATTTGTATGCATATTTATTGCTTTGATGTGTGTAGTATGACTATACAAGTTCACATACTAATTTTGTGAAGATAATTAAGTACAATTTAACATGTTTTGTATTCAAATGAGGTATAGGAATTTATATATTGGAATTATGTGAATATATATCAGGAAATGTAACTGAACAAAACATGTATAAAAAAAATCTTATGCGTACTTGTGATTTGAATACTATCATAATGGCGATAAGTTATGACTTGCGTGTATAAACTTAAAAACATATTTTATGTTTTCAAATGAATATCATGTGATTTGTCAACATATTAATTATGAAATTGGCAAATGATTAAAGTAAATGTTACAATGCATGCTTGATTATCTTGGTGATCGATAGATAGGCATGCCTATAGAGTTACAACACAGTTGCTACAGTTTGACATCACTGGTGTCGTCATTTAGAGATCATAGTGTCTCTACAGTTGGATACCTTTGGGTATCCACACCTCGATATCTTTGGGTATCCACAGTTCGATACCTTCAGGTATCTATAGTTTGATTCCTTAAAGTATCCACAGTTTGATATATTCGAATTTGCACAGCTTTTATTATCCACACCCACAGGAATGTGCAGGCCTAACACAGAAAGGAAATTAAACTTTTATAAATAAGAGATACAACATGACAATATGAATAATTTGTATTGATGAGCTTTAGAAATCGATATTTGGCTTATAAATGTGAATTGATGACATATGGATAATATATTGAAGCATATTTGCATTATGTACTTTGTGTAATTATGCCATCATTGTTTACGTGAGTTTATGATATTCATGAATGTGTGTGCGCTTAGGGAATGATTGTTGTGAGTGGTCATCTAAACTAAGTATTTCCCTACTAAGCTTTCAAGCTTAGGATGAGTGTTAGTCCATGAAGGTCCAAGTAATAGAAGTAAGGCATAGGGATCATCTGCAGGCATTTAGGCCAACCGTTAGAACTAAAAGTACCTTTGGATGTGTCTTTTGATTAAAGAATGATTGTATATGTACTAAAGGAAATTGTAGTTTCTTAACAGTTTTTAATTAAGAATTTAAGTTGTGTGTAATATCGTTTTTGGATTACCATATAAATCAACAAAGATTGAAGGTTGCAAGTGATAAACATAAATGATATGCTGACTTGAAGAGGAAAGATATTGAATATGCGGTAGGTGACATTTTTCTTGAAAGTTTTGCCTTGGAGAAAGGTGTTAAGATTTGGGAAAGCGGGAAAATTTAGTCCAAGATTATAGGTCCGTATGAAATCCTTGAAAGAATTGGACTAGTGGCATATAGATTGGCTCTTCCTATAGAATCCAAGTTGCACGATGTATTCTTGTCTCAATACTACGAAGATATCGATCGGATGATTCACATGTGTTACCAGTACAAAAAACAAAAGTTCAACTAAACTTCTTGTATGATGAAGAGCCGAAGGAAATCCTCTCTAGAGAAGTGAGGCAGTTAAGGAATAAGCAAATTAGTCTTGTAAAGGTGCTTTGGCAACATCATGATGTTGAAAAGGCAACTTGGGAACCCTAATCAATGATGAGAACTCAGTACCCGTATTTAATATATGTATGAATTTCGAGGACGAAATTCTTTTTAAGGGGAAAAGAAATGTAAGGCCCTAATTGTTGGGACCCGATCTCAGGAACCGGATCCCAACCGAAAAACAGAAACGGAAACGAAGCAAACAGAATCGAAAGCAGAAATCGAAAGAACGAATTCTTTTCGAATTCGAAGCGGAACGAAACGGA
>JAOQMQ010000196.1:11572516-11582677 GCA_027563845.1 Erythroxylum subrotundum
TGTTCCAAAGTGTCCGCCTCGGATGTCGGAATTTGTTTTCCTTTCGCTTTCGGAATTCGAATTCGAATTCGTTTTCTTTTTTGTGTTGCCGCTTCCATTTTCGTTCCGTTCTTTTCATTTCGCTTTTCCGTTTCCGTGCTTAGTTTTCGATTTGAATCCGATTCGTACTTCGCTTTTGTTTCGATTCGATTTGCCTTTCGTTTCAGTTTCTATTTCGTTTCGTTCCACTTTCGTTATTCCGTCTTCCGTTCCGTTTTTCGGTTGGGGTCCGGTTCCGAGATTGGGTCCCAACAATAACCATATTTTTATAAAGGTAAAACCAAAAACCTAATAGGTTTATAATTCTAATTCAGCCCATTATCAGATTAAAAACTCATATATTGGTTTTTACATATATAAAACTAGCTCATACCCTATTAGATGCTTTATAGGCTTCGCAATTTTGGCCCGATTTGGATCGATTTTGACCCGAGTTGACTGAGCAACAAGTCAAAGTAGGGCCGAGCTGGCCCGTGGCCCTATCGGAATAACAAAAACAACATCGTTTTGTAAATTTTTATAAAAATATAAGGATGGTCAGGCCTGTCCGGGCTGCCCGTGGCCCATCTAGCCACAGGCCAGTCGGCCAACTCCGGCCTGTCAGGCCACAGGATGACCTGTTGATCATCCAATGAGGGGTCAAGTCGAGCCGGGCCAGGCTAGGAGCGGACCGAGCTCTACCCGGCCCATTGACATCCCTAATGCTTTAAGACTAAAATTTAATTAGATCACTTTGATTAAGCTCAACCTTAAAGATAACCCATATACAATATTCCCATAATGTATAACAAAAATTAATTAGAATTTATTCCAATAATCTCTTACTTGGGATATATGTATATAAAATCTTAATACTTGTATATAATGCAAAAATACTTATACATGCAAATTTGCTATCATCAAGAAAGTTATCTGGGACAATTTTATCCATCATATGTGTAACACCCACATACCCCCTGGAAGGATGTGCAGATGTCACATAAAATAGTACTGAAACAATCTAAAACATGCTAAAGCATTTCCATAAACTCAAGTAACATACATTTTAACTATAGGTGGGGTCATATTCAGATTATAACATACACATGGTTCTTATCACATACAAGCCTTAAAATCCAAATCCAAACTGTATTAAGGTTATTACAAACCATCAATCAAAATACAAATTCCAAAATATCTCATTACATTAAATACAACTAAAAAATAAACTGAACATTTCCAAAACAAAACACAATCTCCTTGGCCACTGCGGTTGTCTTTGTCCCAGTCTTTAAACCTTCTTATCAGAACCTATACGGAGGCAAAACCACTATGTTAAGCATAAAGGATAGTGGGGAAATAACTAAATAAGATATAAATCGGCGACCGTTTCTAACAGCCGTCTATCATTTACATATACAGAATCAGATCACATCTTAAACAATCTTTAATTGTTCATTTTAAAGCGCAATCCAAACAATATATATCTCAGAACAAAATATAACATATCAAAACATGATATATTAGCTTCAAAGAAAAACTTACAAGTATTAGAATAGAATATCATAATATCATAACAAAAATTTAAAGTACCAGAACGGAACTTGACTGTATCAAAACAGTATCTGATTATATCAAAACAGAACTTAGTTATTTCATAACAGAGCTTAATTATATTATAACTGAGCATGTAACAGGATACAAAACAAGTTAGCCTGCTAATCTTTTTTATAGAAGTAAGTAACGGGACTAGAACAGAAGATACCTATGTTTGGTATCTGAAACAGAAGAGACTTATGTCTTAAAATTAGGGGACACCATAGTGCCGATAATTAAGGGACACCATAATGTGAATAATCAGGGGAAACCTTAGTGTCAAGTTATAGGAGTAGCTGCAGACCCTTCTACTGGGACTCGACAGTTTTTAAAACAAAACATGTCACATTTATGAATTCTCATGTAAAAGATATATTGCCAAACATATGACTCTATTCCACTTTACTCAACTTGAACTTATTCATTTACATTTGATCAAACTCATCATGCCTTACAAAAATAAGCATTTGCAATGATGCACCAATGGATACATTAAGTAATTACACTTTACATGTACTCACCTACGTTCCCAATTCACAAACATTCATAACTAACACATCACTTATATCATTTAAAACACATTTGTGTTCATAAGTGTACTTCATTTCTTTAATAAGTTCCAAATTAAATACTTTGTTATCTAATAACACCTTCCTTAAGTTATTACTTCAATTAAAAATTCAAATCTTATTAAACCTTTAATTAACTTATTCCACATCAAACTAGGTTCATTTTACACCTTAATTAAGTCCAATTACACCATTATAAAGTACCTTAACCTTATATAGTCCAATAATTTCCCAAAACCAACCTTTTCTCCTTCCTAAGTACTTCCCACAATCGTGGGAATAAGCCATATAAATCCCATGATCGTGGGGTGAGTGAACCAAAGAACAATGTAACACCCACATACCCCCGAGAAGGATATGCAAATGCCACACAAAACAAAACTAAAACATACCAAACATTTCAAAGCATTTCCAGAAACTCAAGTAAACGTACATTACATATCATTAGATGTTATTTTATAAACAAAACATATCATACTTATTGTACATATCAAAATGCATGCTATAAATTCAAAAGCCAAACTAGCCTTCTAAGTAACCAACACAATTCCAAAATCTAAGTGAAACTAGGATGTTCTTAACACCAAGAAAAAAAATAGCACAAAAGATGACAAGGTCTAACTTCCTTGATACAGCATCTTGATGTGGTAATTAAGCACAACATAAGTCAAAAACTCAAGATTGGAAGAGTATGGTGTCTCGGTGGTGAATGAGCAAAGAGAAGGATGAGTTACAGTAGAAATCAGCTAATGCATAAGGCCATTCCATATGTAAGATGAGTGTCCTTACTCTAGGGACACTTATCATACAAAGACACCAACCACATGTCCTTTAATGGAATAACCCACATGTCATACATAAAAATGAGCCACTTATCCTCCATTTAAGCTACGAAATGCCACACTTCTTTTAAGCCATTTGTCACTTAATCCATATTGCCAAATGTCACAATGAATAGGCTTAGTCATCCAAATTTTCATGTACCAACTTATCTTGCCACTTGACAATTTTCCTAGTCCAATTGTACATTTTAGTACTTCAATTTTCTAATGGTACCAATTAATTCCAAGTTACTAATTATTGCCCGTCAAACCAAGATTCAAGACATATATAATTCACAATCATATCACAATTTCAACACCTATCACTTTTACTTTCATGAACATGTAACATTTCTACTATGGTGCAATTTGGAAGAATTTCGTCCTCGAAATTTTTAACTGACTGGTTCAACAGATGGGAGCTATGTTGTCATATGTTCTCTTCGGTTTCCCATGTAGTTTCTCATGCCTGAGTATCATAATTATCTGAATCCAATATTTACTTATGATTTGTTCAATATTTATCCATTCATAAAAATGGAACATTTGGTTTACATGATACAATTCAGTGAAAGTTCTCATAAAAAGAGATTTCTTTCCTCAATTATTTGTATTGTTCATGAAATCTTTATCATTCAATTATATTCATCGTCACTTTTCAATTATTCACAATATCTCGATGAGATCATTCACTATCATATCTCTTATAATCATAATGTTCTATATATTCAAGCTCTGTGAAGCGATAGGCATACACTTTTACTCTTATGCCTTGGTATATACCATCAAGATCATTGCATCTTATCTAGAGATTTATTTTCAAAAGGTCACCAATTAATATCTTACGCAAATGATACCTTGACGTTAATTACTTTCATATCTAAGCATATAATACATATGTACACCGTAATATCATTCGCCAAAGCAATCATATTATTAGATGTACACTCACAATAACTGATCAACTTAATCTTGAGCACTTCTATATATATAATTACCATTTAGTTCATCTTACTTACATATGTTCTCAATCAATTTAGATATATAAGAACGTAACCATCATGATTCTAATATCAAATCTAATGTTATAATCCTATACTGAATCACAGACTCTCAACATGATACCTAAACAACCATTCCAGTACCAAGTTCAGCCTTTCTAGGTAATAGAAATTTTGGTTTTCTTTCAACTTTGTTTGCACACTTTAAATCCCATCACTTTTACTTACATCTCTATTCTTTTCTCCGTCAAATCCACGAAAATATATTTACTTCCATATCAATTTAAAGGTATACAACCACAGCATAATACTAATCTCATATTCCTTAATATAATCACGAATATAAGTACACTGACTCTATGTCCAACATATCAAACCATGTAGTATCTCCTATATCAGGATATCAACAAACTTTCATTTTCTCACACTCTGATAGATCATCATTCATCTTTATTTACCCCAGAAGGTCCAGATATAGACGGACAAGATCGTTCAAGAGTATTACTCTCAGCAACCTTATCAACACCCTCATGAGATCTTTCCATACTTAAATCTAAACCGAAACGTAGGACAAACTGCATTAGGCCAAACACAACTCTTATATCCAAGTACAAGTAATGTTTAAGCGCTAGTTAAACCAGAACCGCCCAAACCATGCTTTGATACCAAATAATGTAACCCATATACCCCCTAGAAGGATATGCAAATGCCACACAAAACAAAACTAAAACATACCAAACATTTCAAAGCACTTCCAGAAACTTAAGCAAACATACGTTACATATCATTAGATGTTATTTTATAAACAGAACATATCATACTTATTGAACATATCAAAATACATGCCATAAATTCAAAAGCCAACCTAGCCTTTCAAGCAACCAACATAATTCCAAAATCCAAGTGAAACTAGGATGTTCTTAACACTAAGAAAACAATAGCACAAAAGAGGACAAGGTCTAACTTCCTTGATACAGCATCTTGATGTGGTAATTAAGCACAACATAAGACAAAAACTCAAGATTGGAAGAGTATGGTGTTTCAGTGGTGAATGAGCAAAGAGAAGGATGAGTTACAGTAGAAATCAGCTAATGCATAAGGCCATGCCATGTGTAAGATGAGTGTCCCACTCTAGGGACACTTATCATACAAAGACACCAACCACATATCCTTCAATGGAATAACCCACATCTCATACATAGAAATGAGCCACTTATCCTCCATTTAAGCTACCAAATTTCACACTTCTATTAAGCCATTTGTCACTTAATCAATGCTGCCAAATGTCATTCAGTGAATAGGCTTAGTCATCCAAATTTTCATGTATCAACTTGTCTTGCCATTTGACAATTTTCCTAGTCCAATTGTACATTTAAGTACTTCAATTTTCTAATGGTATCAATTAATTCTAAGTTACTAATTATGGCCCATCAAACCAAGATTCAAGACATATATAATTCACAATCATATCACAATTTCAACACCTATCACTTTTACTTTCATGAACATGTAACATTTCTACTATGGTGTAATTTGGGGCCTTACAATATATAACAGCAAGGAATCAAAGAAGTTTTTGTTACATTAATGTAACTAAACCATCATTGGTCACATATATTAGTATAGATGAATGATATGAATCCAAAATGGATGTGCAGCATGGAAATTTTGTGCAATATGTTCTTAACATGACAATTTCCTATTGGTCATCTTTTAAAACTTAATCTTTAAACTTTATTTCTTATGAGAACAAATCAAAAAAATTAGGGGAAATAAATTGTAAACTTTATTACTATAGTGTTAACTATAAAACAACCATAAAATGTGTCTATTGTCTAAAAATACTAAAGATACAAACTCTCACTAAACTGTAATATCCTTACAAGGTACTACACCTTTACTAGCTGTATAGTCAAGAAAGACTGTAGGTGGTAATCCCTTAGTGAGTGGATCCAAAAATATGAAGTTTGTCCCAATATACTTAATAGACACCTGACCACTTCGAGCTATTTCTTTAACCACTAAAAACTTTAGGCCTATATTCTTAGATTTTGTCGAGCTCCTATTACTATTGGAGTATAGGATTGCTAATTATTATCATAAAATATCTTAAATGGCTTGTCAATGACATTTATAATTCACAACCTTATGATAAAATTTTTCTGCCATATCTCATGATTGGATGCCTCATAACATGCTATGAACTTCACTTCCATAGTAGAAGAAGCTATGAGTGTTTGCTTATCACTTAACTAGGAAATTGCTCCTTTTAAAGTAGATTTCCTATTATCTTGGCATCTAATAAAAAAGGAACTAAAATACCCAGTGATCTCAAGTTGATTCGATCTCCTGTCTGTGAGTTTGCACTCTTTAGTTTTCTATAGATACCTCATAACTCTACTATCTGGTTGCCCATTCCAGGATTACTCAAATATCTCTATAGCATCCCAATACTGTATGCAATATCCAGACATGTACATACTTAAGCATACATTAGACTCCCTATTTTTGACACACAAGGAATCATTTGTAGCCATTATTAGGACACTGACTAAGTCTAAATTTATCTCCTTTAGATACAGGGGTATCACCCAGTTTAAAGTTTTGCAAGCCAAATATCTTGACAACCTTTTCATTGTAGCCCTTTTGTGATAATTCAAGATTACCTTGAGAACAACCTCGATGTATTTAAAGCCTTAATACAAAAGAGGTGTCACTAAGATCTTTCATCTTAAAATTTTGAGATAAAAATCTCTTAGTTTCATACAATAAGCTTATATCATTACCAGTAAGCAGTGTATCATCAATATACATAACTAGAAAAATATGTTTTCTTACACTAAACTTTATCTAACATATTCATCTCAAAACCGAATGAGATGACAACTAGATGAAACTTGTAATACCGTTAACGAGAAGCTTGCTTAAGCCTATAGATGGATTTCTTAAGTTCTCCTAAATTGAATTTGTATGGGAGGAATATTGTCATAATCTAAAATTGCTTGTTAACTTATGTCAAAAATAGCTTGAAAAATAATAATACTTTTCTCCTTCAACACAAATTATTTTAATTTGTCTCCCTCCATCCCACAAACTCAACTTCCTCAAAGAATCAAGCATTCAATGTCTCAAAAATTCCTCTAATAGTGGGAAATTAAAACTTGAAACCCATGGATCTTTCAAAGTTTCCAATAAAATAACAATTAGCAATTCTTGAGTCCAATTTGTTTTCATTTGGTCTATATAGCCTAGCGACTGTTGGACAACCCCAAATGTGTAAATGGTTCAAGCTAGGTTTCTTGTTTGTCTATAAATCATAAGGGTTTTTGGTAGCTACTTTAGTCGGAACTCTATTAAGTAAATTGCAGTCTTCAATGCCTTACCACAAAGGGATTTTGGCAAAGTGGTATGAGAAATCATACTCCTTATATATCCTTAAGTGTTTTGTTTCGTCTTTTAGCTACAACATTTATGTTAGAAGTGCCTAACGTAATGTACTGTAGGATAATTCCACATTCCTCTAGGTATTTGGCAAACAGTCCTAGATGTTGTTCACCTGAACCATCATATCTACAATAGTATTCTCCAATGTAGATACGTCTTATTCATTTAATTTTTTTCCCAAGTTGATTTTCAACTTCAGCCTTAAAAGTTTCTAACACATTCAAAGATTGAGATTTCTTATGAATGAGAAATAGGTAACTATAAATTAAGTAGTCTTCTATGAACTTGATAAAATATTGTTGACCATTTCAAGATGTCATAAAGAATGACCCACATATGTCTGTATATATCAGTTCTGAGACGTTTGTTGCTTTTTTAGCCTCTGATCTCTTTTGGTTTATCTATTTTCCCTTTATACAACTAACACATACATCAAAATTTTTAAAATTAAGGAAACTAACAATTCTATTATACACAAACCTTTTAAATCTCTTTTTAGAGATATGACCTAAACACCTTTTCTATAGAGAAGAAGAATTCTTATTGGTAGATTTTCTTTTAATACCTCGTACACTAGTATGTAAGGATTCATTATATAAAGGAATAGTATCAAGTATATAAAGGTTATCATTTACCATTAAGGAACCAATACTAATAAGATTTTAATTTTGAAAAAGCCTACATTTTCCATTTCTAAATGAACCAGAGTAACCAAAATTTTCCAAAGCAGAAATGGAAACCAAATTTTGTCTAAAAGACATTACAACAAAAGTGTCTTTCAAATCTAAATGAAATCTAATTCCTAACAATTGCCAAAATGACCCTATTGCTTCCACTTCAACCTGCTTTCCATCACCTACAAAGGTATACCTTTCACCATATTACTTGGATTTTAGTAACTCAAACAACCTTGCATAGACACACTTATATGAGTAGTAGCACTGGAATGTATCCACCAAATATGATTAGGCACTGAAGCTAAATTAACTTAAGAAGAAACCAAAATAAGAAATATACATTTCTTTATATGCTAAGTATGATATTTGGTATTAATCCCTCTTCTTATGGCATATAACCTTATCGAAGCAATCAATAAATTCTTCAACTTGATCTTGCATATGTTTCTTTCTTGAAAAATTGTAACATGCAGCTTCCTTACTCTTCTTTCTTTTCTTGCCCTTATCTTTGGATGTTATGGCTTTGCTTTATCATGTCTTCTTCTTGCACACATTGGGAATGGGCTTATTGAGGGACCATTTATCCTTCTAATAGTTACAACTCACCCTAAATTGACTAATTTGTGCAGAAAAAGATATCAAAATTAAATGCATAAGTAAATCTTCAAATAGTTATAACTTAAGTGCACATCTCCGTGATCTACTACCTTATGTTTCCATTTCCCTTATACTTTATTGGTAAGAGGTTTGATAAGAGTGTACCAGTTTCTGTCTTTTCATTTATGAAAAATGTCTTTTCAATTTCAATAAGTAAACCCTTTGCTATAATTGCCTCCTCCAACATAATGCCCCTAAATGCTTTTGGAATGGCACACTTCATCATCATGAGACTCATGCGATTAGAACGTTCTCACTTCTCCATCTCACACTTTTTATCAAGAGTACTGGTAGCTGTAAGAGGGGCAAGATATTATATCCTTAGCACAAAGTCCATATTTATAACCCTAAGAATTACTATGACATTTTTCTTGCCATATCTTGAAGTTTATGCCACTGAGCATAAAAATTGAATAGATACTAACAACAATATTAGCAATATTAGAATTAATTAGATCACAAAATAAAACATGCTAACATCAGTAGCTTATTGATACTCGATCAAATTCAAATTCAAATTATGGTAAAACTCCATCACAAGATACCAAGTACAACATTAGTATTTAGTCTTTGGACAGAAATGTTGTTCACATAGAAAACCTGATAATTGTCATATATTTATTATCATAAGTGTGCATATAGTTGGGCTAAATACCAACCTTCCTTTGGGAAGATTAGTATTTGCATAAACAATATATACATAAACTAATTGATGTTCTGACAAAAGTTAATATGTATAATAGAGATTACTATGGTAACTGATTGAGCCCAAGTTTATCATATAAATTGGCTACACTTTCATGGCTGTTATTGTACTTTTAGACTCTTAATTCGTGATTTTGTGCTTAAATTAGTCCCTTGCGGTGAGCTTATGCTTTATGCAAGTTGTTAGTAAAATTGTGCAAATTGATCTTAATTGCAATATAATCTTTCCAAGGACAATTGATACTGCAAAATTGTGATTTAATTGTAGGAACACAAGGAGTCAACCCATCAGAGAGTCAACAGGTCGTGAAGACCTTTCCAGACGTCGCGATGAACAAATATTTTCCATACTTCGCGACGTATAATTATTCGCACGTCGCGATGAGCAGCCAATTCCACACGTCGCGACGTATATTTATTCACACGTCGCGACGTACGAGCGGATACCCGTCCTAAAATGGAAAATTTACCTCACTGTAGCGACTCGGCCCGAAGCAGCAGCTATAAAAGACTTGCCAAATTAGGTTAAAAGAGAGGAGGCTACACACACCAGAGAGAACTTTCACCGAAACCACCTTCGTCCATCATCTTCGTATCTGACACCATCACATTCGGAGCCACCGGAGATAATCGTCCATCCTCTTCTCCACCGATCATCACCATTCATCACCAC
>JAOQMQ010000196.1:11582777-11596248 GCA_027563845.1 Erythroxylum subrotundum
ATTACTTGCGATTCCAATACTTATCAACTTTAGTAAAGTGTTTTTGTATTCATCTGATACTTGCAAAGATATTCAAGAAATCTCAAAAGATTAATATTTTCGAAAAGATTATACAATTCAAAGCCCCCTTTTCTTGTGTATTTTATATACTTTATGCGATTCCTATAATAACAAGTGATTTACTTCAATCTCTTCATTTCATTGGGGAAAGATCGTCAAAGGTGAAACAAAGTCCTAGAGTAGGCTTGGTCTGAGCAGCTGGTTGAGCAAGTGCTACCTGTGGTGCTGGTCCAGTTCTGAAAGGTTCAGTACCTGTGGATTCTGCTTCACTTATTTCTAGTTCAACTTTAGTAGGTTCAGGCATAGTCATCATAACTTGTAATAATTATGATAGATTAGCCAACTGTGCTAAGGAATCAAAAGATGGTTCAGAGATCTGTTCAGATGATGACTTAGAGATTGTTGCAGAGACTTCAGATGTTGGGACAGAGGCTTTAGAACTAGCTTCTGTATTATTTGATTGAGCATAGGAATCTTCTGTAGCAAGTGTAGGCGTAAGAGTTGCTATGAACTGTATCTGAGGTGCTTTTTCCTTCCTAATTGAGGTGGAAGGTTGAACCTTTGGTGGAGAAGTAGGAGGTGTATGGATCTTTAATGGTTTACTCTACTAATTAACTAGTTTAGGTTTAGTGAACGAAGGTGATGGCTCAAGAACTGGTTCAGGCTTTGACTTTGACTTTGATTTTTTAGGCTTTGATGGAGTTGATTAAGGATGGATATACTGCCTGATCAAAGGATAGCTGAACTTGAAAACCTTTGAATAGTCATCTTCTTCTAGATACGTCTGATACATAGGAGATGTGTATACTGGCTATATGTTTGGAAATACTGAAGAGGATGAGCCATATACAGTTTTAGACTGTGCAAATTGCATATCAACTTCTATTTGTTGCACAATTCCTTGTATCTTTTTGAGTTCTATGGTTTTGACATCAAAGTTAGGTCTGAAATACTATGTAGCAATGTAATGTCGAAGATCAACTTCATGTTGCTGGATTTGAGGTTTGTAAAACTGATACAGTTGTTGGATCTGCTCAGAGACGAAGTTGACTTTATGTTGCGTAGTATGAGTCTGTTGACTTATTCCATTTAACTTAGAATCAATTCTTCGAAGAACTTTGTTTTGTGCTACTGCATTTGATGTCTGCCAGTTAAGTGCTTCATCAGAAGGAATTGAGATAAGTGTTCCTTATTAAGTGATTCCTGTGGCTTGAATATAAGAGCTAGAGATAACCTAGTTGTTTCATCAGTACTCCTGTGTAAAGAAGGAAAGTCTTCCTCATATGGCTTAACCATTATGCAAGGTATATGAGTAGGAGTCATAACAAGATCTGTTAGTTTAGATTGACAAGTAGAAGATTTCAGCATCTCACGAAGAGATCTTGGTATAAAATTCCTATAATCATCTATAATATCCCTAGTTCCAAAATTCCCGAACATCAATTAGTCATCTCAAATTTATCTAGACAATTTCGGCACAAGCCAAAAATACCTTGACGACCAAAATCATCAAGATAAATAAGTTAACCTACTAGACACTAAAAAGATCGATTTGATGTCTAAAAAATTTCCAAAACCCTAATTTCAAGCACATGCACTTAGCATGCTACTAGCATCAAAATAGCTCATAAAAACTTTATTAAGGTCTTATAACCAAATCACATACATCATAAGTCATTAAATAAGTCAACTCCATCAGCTTTCAAAAGGCTGACCAATGTTGACTTTTACTTGATTTATTAATTGAATCAAATTCAATTAATTATAGAAAAATTCCAGAGTCTTATACACATTCTAAATGTGTCTAATAAAAAATTCCAGAGACTAATTCCTAGGAATTATTTATTAAGTTAGTGGAATTAGCCAACACATCACAGGTCTATGACACTTGTCATATTACTTCTAACACTAGTCATACTCTACGTCATACATGCGTAAGATAATCACTTTAACAACAAGTGTCATGCTTCTCATACACGTGGCAACATCTTATCTTGCATTTCCATGTATAAAATTCATAAAAACAATTTTTATAAAATTTAATATGGAATTTACAAGCATGCATGTTCATCAGATTTCCAACATTTCCCAAAACTTCATACATGCATCAGACTGAAACTAAATTCGTAATAAAATAGCAAATGAAATTAAATTGCATTTTCCTTTGACAAGAACATGATATAGCACGTTATAAACATTTATGTGAAAGAAAATCATAAAAAAGTTACAGAATTATTACGAAAATTTCAAAATCAGCACATGCATTCAGTTTTCCAGAAATTCCCAAAAACCAATATATGAACAGACTGGATATTAATTTGAAATAAAATCAAATGACATTCAATTGCAATTTTCTTTGACAGAAACATGATATAACACCTTATAAAAATTTTTGTGAAAGAAAATTAGAAGAAAAAAAATTCTACAATTTATACGAAATTTTCCAAATCAATATGCGTGTCAGTCACAACCCAGCAAACACTTTACACATGCTCAATACATCATCTAATACATGCATGAGCCTGTATCTGATACCACATGTAAGGGGGAGACATGGATTCATGCATCATATGCATGAATAAAGCAGCGGAAGTATCAGAATCTAAATTCTGACCCCATGACCTCCTAAAAAGCCAGAATCTCAAACGCTTGCATAAACTGATTATATGAGCATGGTATAATAGTACATGTACCTTTTGATTCTCCTCCTTTCTTAATTCTTCTCCTTTTTTGGGTTGTTGCAATCACCAAACCCTTCCTTGAATACTCAAGAACACGCAAAGATGAAGAAGAAACAATGTCTAATGGTGGTTAGAGCATTAAACTAGATGAGTTCAAGTAGATGTTCTAATGGAGAGAAAGATCAACACTATGTTGCATGCACTTTGATTCATGCAACAATTGCATAAATTGTGTGAACAAGACTCAAGACACTTCTCTCTAACTTTTTAACTCTTCTAGACACCTTATTCTCTCAATTGAGTGTGTTTTTGACTGGTTAGCTCTTTTGTACATAAGTGAAGAACTCACTTATGTAGATCTATCGAGCCTTCGGTCACGATCGTCGTGGCTTACTTAATTGACAACCTCGCCTTCAATCACGATCGTGACCTAGTTAAAAATAGCCATACACATTTTGTTTTTTGTTCAATCTTTTATGTGTGTGACCTTTAGGTTCCCGGTTATTTTAAGCACTTGAATTAACTCTTAATCCGAGCAAATCATGAACGGTTTCATACCACTTGAATTAGTTATTAGTTCAATCAAATCATGAATGGTTTCATGATGCCAATTTACCGGAATATAAGTGGATCAACACACAAATTCTTCGATAGTTAATTATCCGACTTACGAACCTTTCCATACACAAGTATCGTTGATTGAGCCAAGTTTATCTTATAAATTGGCTGTATTTTTATAAGTGTTAATGAACTTTTTGACTCCTAATTGATGATTTTTGTGCTTAAATTGGTTTCGTGTGATTGGTTCATATGAATTGCAAATTGTTAGTAAAATTGTCATGAATTGATCTTAATTGCAATATAATCTTCCCAAGGACAATTGATACTGCAAATTTGTGATTTAATTGTAGGAACACAAAGGAGTCAACGATGAAAGAAGTCAACAAATCGTGAAGTGTGCACACGTCGCGACGTCAACACCAATACGTCGCGACGAGCAAGCAAATCCACATGTCGCGGGGCATATTTATTCATATGTTGCGACGAACATGCCAGGCCATATGTCGCTACGTAAATTAATTCACACGTCGTGACGTCCAGTCAGATACCCGAACCATTTATGGAAATTTCCCTCACTGTAGTGACCCGGCCCGCTTCGGCTCTTTAAATATATGCCAAATTAGGTCACCAGGAGTCAGCTACACACACCAGAGAGAAAACTTTCACCGAAACCACCTTCGTCCATCATCTTCATACCCTGACACCATCACATTCGGAGCCACCGGAGATAATCGTCCATCCTCTTCTCCACCGATCATCACCATTCATCACCACCGACCACTTCACCATCATTTCACCGAAGATCTTTGGAGCCATGGTTAGCGTCGGAATTCCAGCAGTGATGGAGTACACCGGAGCTATGCGTGGCTAGGCTTCCGATCCTCTTGAAGATGTAGCAATGGCTTGAGTTCACCGTGGGCTTCAAAGGGGAGTAATCATTTATTGTCTTAAGTTTAATTATATGATTGTAAAAACTCCGAGTTGGAGATTGCAGTTTTATGATTGAATTAGTCTGATTATAGTTTAATTGGATGTTGACAATAACTTATGATATGGAGTGATTTATGTTGAACATTGTGCTTTAATATATGAAGTTTCATATATGTCTTTGGAGAATGCATTAATTGTCATTATCTGCCTAGTTGTGTTTGATATAGATGATTGTGTTGATCCGATAGACCACTTGCATAAATTTATCCATTTCGTACACTAAGGTTTTTAACAAGGATTTAAATAATCGAGTTGATTAATTAAATCCTTGGACTTAAATAGTTTTTAAGGTTGATCTTTCGAAACTTAGTGAATTTTGCCCCCGAAAATTGAATTTGAACAGTGATAGCCTGCGCCCATTTTCAAGAGGAATTTATCAATTTGATTACAACTTAATTTTCGTCATTTTCATAATTCCCAAAAATCCAAAAATATTCTTTTATACAATTTCCTTCAATTTCAATTATTTTCCTTAATTCAAATCAACAAACCAAACCCCCTTTTATCTGCGTTAATTGCATGTTTTCGACTTAGGCTAGCTTTTAAATCATTTTTTCGTCGGTTCCAAGAAGTGAGACGACCCGAGGTTCAGCTTATACTGCAATCTTGAAATTTTATTTGACCAGTTTCCAAGGTCGATTTCAGATCGAACGACGAGCCGCAATCAGTAACATATTGCTTCAACTAAGTCATTCCATAACACCAACAAAAACATATTAAACCAAAATGTGAATCTAAAACATAAAAATGAGTATTCCGTGGTCCTTAATTATATGGCCATATAGGCTACTTATATTGACCATACGAAGATTTCAAAATATTTGACATAAAAAAGTAAAAATTTTGAAATTAAATTTATAAATTTAATTAAACAATACTAATTCAACTAAGCCTTTGATGGACCTGCTTTGACAAACGTTAAGAGAAGTTAGTAATTTTTTAACTCCTATTACAGATCCAGTCAGGGAGAGTATTCAAAATCTGTCGCTCATGCCATAAAAAGACTTTTCCTTTTTTATAATAGACATGGAGTCTTTTTGTCATTCTTTACTTTATGACATTTTTTAAGAAAACATTGAATCTAATAGTTGTTGAAATGAAAGTACTTAATAACCATAAGTTCTTTTGGAAAGTGGGAGATACATATTCTATTAAGGCTACCCATCTACAAAGTGGATCTCAAATCACATTATACATATTATCTCCTTCTACGAAAATGAAGAGAACACATCCAAATCGATGGTTGAATCTAAATTATTTTATTAATTGAAAAATTATTTATTATGCATGGAAGGTCACAACTATTTCATAAAAAAAAACATTAAATTATAAGTTCTTAATGATTCAAAATGAGTAGGCCCTTATACCACTTGATGGATTAAATTGTAATCAGCACGGATCATCATATAAATCTTAAAACTCATGTTAAATCATCAAAACATAAAATTAAAAGCATACCTAAATCCATTGTTCTAGATTTTTGAGTTAAAAATCCATATTATGATATTCTAAGTTGGTATATCGGCTCTTATTTTATGATTTTTCACTAATGATGGAGATACTAAGAAAAAAACCTAATGGCTAGACATAGATAAAACCCAAAACTAATGGGTTTATAATTTCTAGTTCGACCCATCATCAAATTAGAAATTGTTATACTGGTCTTTACATATAAGCTCATATCCTATTAGATGCTTTAAGCTTAAAATTTAATTAGATAAACTTAATTGAGCTCAATCTTAATGACGGCTCATAATATACAATATTCCTATAATATACATATAAGCCCACAAATTAATTAGAATTTATTCCATCAATCTTCACTTTTGCTATGTATATAAAACCTTAATAATTATACATTATGCCAAAATACTTGTGCATGCAAATCTACTATCATCACCAAAGGCATCTAGAACAATCTCATCGATCAATATACCAATAAAGGATCAAAGTGGTTTTCATTACATTGAAAGTAACTAAACCCACTAATGGCCACGTATCTTAGTATAAATGAATGACATGAATCAGGAATGGATGTGTAATATCAAAATTTTATGCAATGTGTTCTTAACATGACTATTTCCAACTAGTCCTCCTTTAAAACTTAATCTTTAAACTTTATTTCTTATGAGAACAAACTAAAAAATACATTTAGAGTGGAAATAAAGTTTATACAGTGTTAACTATAAAATAACCATATAATGTGTCTATTGTCTGAAAATTACTAAGGATATAAACTCCCACTAAACTATAACATCCTCAAAAGGCAATCTAACTATATGAGCAGTGTGTTCATAAAATACTTTAGGTGGTAATCTCTTAGTGGGTGGATCTATAACCATGAATTTTGTCTCAATATTCTCAATAGATACCTAACCACTTTGAACTCTTTTTTCAGCCACTAGGAACTTAATGTCTATATGCTTAGACTTTGGTAAACTCATATTATTTTTGGAATATATGACTGCTGAATTATTTTCACAAAATATATTAAGTGGCATGTCAATGCCATTTATAATTCACAGCCTTATGCAAAAATTTTCCAGACATATTCCATGATTGGATGCCTTATAACATGTTATAAACTTTACTATCATGGTAAAAGAAGCTATAAGTGTTTGCTTTTATCCTTTTAGCTACTCCAGTCAACAGAAAGATATAACCTAGAGTTGATTTCCTACTATCTTGGTATCCAGCAAAAAAGGAATCAGAATGCCTAGTTATCTCAAGCCAATCTAATATATTGTAGGTGAGCATGTATTCTTTAGTTTTTTACAGATTCCTCATAACTCTCTTAGCTGCTACCTAATGTTCCAGTCCAGGATTACTCAAATATATAATAATGTACGCAATATCTAAATGTGTACATAGTTAAGCATATATAAGGCTCCCAAATGCTAACACATAAGGAATCGTTTGCATCTTTGTAACATCAAACTCATTCTTAGGGCACTAACTAAGACTAAATTTGTCTCCTTTAGATATATAGGTATCACCTATTTAAAGTTTTGCATGAAAAATCTCTTGAGAACCTTTTCGATGTATCCTTTTGGATCTTAATACAAAAGAGGTGCCACTAAGATCTTTCATCTTAAAATTTTGAGATAGAAATCTTTTAGTTTTGTAAAAAAAAGCCTACATCATTACTAGTAACCAGTATATCGTTGATATAAAAAATAAGAAAAATATGTTTGTTCCCACTAAACTTATGGTATACACAGTCATCTACCATTTTCATCTCAAAACCAAACAAGATCATAACTTGTAATACCATTAAGGAGAACCTTGATTGAGCCCATAGATGGATTTCTTAAATTTTTTTGGACTAACTTCTTAAATTTGTATGGGAGAAACATTATCTTGATTTGAAATTACTTCTTGACAGATGCAAAAACAACTTGATTAATAATAACACTTTCCTCCTCCAAGATAAAGTATTTTACCTTATCTCCCCTGACAAACTCAACTTCCTTAAACAATTGGTCATGCACTATCTCAAATTCCTTTATTAGTGAGATCATAAAACTTGAAAACCTTAGATCTTATAAAAAAGCAACTAATAGTTCTTGAGTCTAGTTTATTTTCATTTTGTCTTTATGACTATATTGAGTAAGTACGTTGTAGTCTTCAATACACTACCCTAGAGGGATTTTAACAAGATGATATGATAAAGCCTACTCTTTACGATATCCTTAAGTGTTTTATTTCTTCTTTTAGCTTCACCATTCATATTAGAACTGCCTGGCACAATGTATCGTGGGAAAAATCCACATTCCTCTAGGTATTTGGTAAAAGGGCCTTAGATGTTGTTCATATTAACCATTATATCTACCATAGTATTCTCCAACACAATTAGATATGATGCATTTAATCCTTTTGCCAAGTTGATTTTCAAATTTAGCCTTAAATTTTTTTTAACACATCTAACAATTGAGATTTCTAATGAATGAGAAATAGGTAACCACATATTGAGTAGTTGTCTACGATTGTGATAAAATATTGTTAAGCATTTTAAGATGTTGTAGGGAATGGCCCACATATGCCTGTATATATTAGTTATAAGACGTCTGTAGCTCTGCTGGCACCTAATCTCTTTTGGTTTATCTATTTCCCCTTTATATAGTGACAAATATATCAAAATTTGTAAAATTAAGGGAACCAAAAATTCTATTAGACGCAAGCCTTTCAATTCTCTTTTTAGAGATATGACCAAAATGCTTATGGTATAAAGATAATGAATTCTCATTGGTTAATTTTCTTTTAATACCTCATGCATTAGTATGCAAGGATTTATTGTATGAAGCAATTGTATCATGTATATAAAGGTTATTAGTTATCATCAAAG
Organism: Erythroxylum subrotundum; assembly: GCA_027563845.1. Classification (NCBI taxonomy): domain Eukaryota; kingdom Viridiplantae; phylum Streptophyta; class Magnoliopsida; order Malpighiales; family Erythroxylaceae; genus Erythroxylum; species Erythroxylum subrotundum. Next base: position 11,591,415 of record JAOQMQ010000196.1, read on the forward strand.
AACTAATACCAATAAGATTTGAATTTTTAAAAGACTAAATTTTCCATTTCTAATAAACAAGAGTAAACAAATTTGTCCAAAGCAGAAATAAAAACCAAATTCTATCTAAATAATGGTACAATACATGTCTCTTTCAAATCTAAATAAAATTCAGTTCATAATAATAACTAAAATGTCCTCATTGCTTCCACCTCCACTTACTTGCCATCGCTCACAAAGATGTATCTTTCACTATCACTCAGATTTTGGTAACTTAGGAAACCCTACATAGACACATTTATGTGAGTAGTAGCACCAGAATGTATCCACCAGGTGTGTCTAGACAATGAAGCTAAATTAATCTAAGAACAAACTACAGTGAGAAACATACCTTCCTTTACACGCCAAGGGTGATATTTGTTACAATCCCTCTTCCTATGGCATGCACCCTTATAGAAGTAATAGGTAAAGGTAAATGCATAAGAAAACGTTCAAGTAGTTCTAACTTAAGTTCCTTTAGTTTCAAAGCAAGATGAGACATCTCTATGATGTACTCCCTTACGTTTCCTTTTTCCCTTATATTTCATTTATGAGAGGTTTCATAAAAGTTAACCAGTTTTCGTCTTTTCATTTCTAGCAAACATCTTTTCAATTTTAGCAAGGCAAGTCTTGTCTGTAGTAACCTCCTCAAACACAGTTCCCCTAAATGCTTCTAGATTGACACGATTTATAATCATGAGACTTATGTGATCAAAATGTTCCCACATCTCCATCTCCCTCTTTTGGTTGGGAGTACTAATAGCTGTAAGAGTAACGAAATGTCAGGTCCAAATCTATAACTACTAGAACAATCATGATATTTTCTTGATATGTCTTAAAGTTCATTCCATTGAGAATGTGAATCAAATTGATACTAGCAGAAATATTAGTAACAAAAGAATTAACTAGATCACAAAATAAAACATGCTCACATCAATAACTTATTAATACTTAATCAAATTCAAATTATAGAAAAACCATATCATAAGAAAAACCATATCATAAGATACTGAGTACAATATTAATATTTAGCTTCAGACAGAAATATTAACTTGTAAATGGTACTCTTGGAGTAGTAATCAAATGTTAACAATAAATCATATCTAACAATAAGCCTTTCTTTAGACTAACTTATTGTTCACGTAAAAAATTGATGATTTTCACTTATTTATTACCACAGGTGTGCATATAGTTCAGCCAAATACTAACCTTTCTTTTTTACTGATTAATATTCATATAAACAATATACACACAAACCAATTGATTTTCTAACATAAATTAATCTACACATGAGGTTACTTTGGTAACATATTACTTCAATTAAGTCATTCTAGAAAATCAATATAAAAAATACCAAACCAAAATGTGAATTTGAAATGTAAAAATGAGTATTTTATAGTCTTTAATTATATGTCCATACAGGCTCTTTATATTGACCATATGAAGATTTCAAAATGTTTAAAATCCTAAACAAACCAAAAAATTCAAATTCAAATTATAAATTCAATTAAACAATATTGATTCAACATATATATTAGCCTTTGATGGACATACTCTTACAAATGATAGGATAAGTTAGGAAATTTTCAACTCTTATTACATTTTCAAAAGAGGAAGGCATTCGAAATCCCTCATTCATACCATGAAAAGACATTACCCTTTTTTCAGTTTGATAGACATGAAATCTTTTGTCTTTCTATACATTGTGATACTTCTTTTAAGAAAACATTCAATCTAATAGTTGTTGAAATGAAAGTGCTTAAAAACCATAAGTTCTATTGGAAAGTGGGAGATACACATTCAGTTAAGGCTACCCACCTTCAAAGTAGATCTTTAACCAAATTATACACATTATCTCCTACAAAAATGAAGATAACTTATCCAAACTGATGGTTGACTCTAATTTTTTATTAATTAATAAATTCTAAATTACAAATAGAATATTACAACTATTTCACAAAATAAAAAATAGAATTGTAAGTTCTTAATGATTCAATATGAGTAAGCTCTGATACCACTTGATGGATTTGTTCTGATACCACTTGATGGATCAAACTTTATTATTACAAAAATCATTGTCTAAATCACAAAACCCATCTTAAATCATCAAAACATAAAAGTGGAACCATACTTGAATCCATTGTCTTGAATCATTGAGTTGAAAATTCGAATTACAATCTTCCAAGTGGGTATGTTGGCTCTTATTTTGCGATTTTTACTAGCAGTAGGGATACTAAGGAAAACCTAACAGCCACACATATAACTTAGGACGATAACCATATTTTTGTAAAGGTAAACCCCCACACCTAATGGGTTTACAATTTCTAATTCGGTCTACCAATAAATTGGAAATTGTTATATTGGTCTCTACTCATATAAAACTGACTCATACCTTTTTAGATGTTTTAAGGCCAAAATTTAATTCAATCACTTTAATTAAACTGAACCTTAATGATAGTACAAAATATACAATATTTCTGTAATATAAATATAAGCCCACAAATTAATTAGAATTTATTCTAACATATACAAGTATGAAGATTGAATTTTTTTACCTGTTTTAGACAAAATTAACACATGGTTATAATTATATACCACTTGACATGTCACCAAAGTTAATTAGTGTGAAAAATATTGTTAACATTATGATAGACATATATAGATTTTCAAAAGTGATGTTATTTAATGTTAAAAAATGAAAGTTGAAATATTTTGAATAAAATCCATAAAGATTATGATATTTTAAACAATATATTGGAGAAATCATACTGTTAAAATTTTCTTGTCATGATAGACTTAAAATCTCAATAGTTAGCTAATGCATAAGCCAATGACAAAGGCTTAATAACCTTGTGGAGCTTAAGCTAACACTTTGTAGAAGACATTAATCTTCCGTATGATTTTATCAATTTCATTAAAATGTCATTTATTTTAAAAGTTTTGTGGAAGGTCTTCATACTTACAAAAAATTTATATAAACCCTAATTCATTAATTTTTTTTATTAAAAATATTGACAAAGCACATACTTAACAAACTTTCTCTACGTAAACAGTTTTGTCATTCGAAAGAGATTGAGAGTTATCAAATGACAAAGGTAATATGTGTCAAACACATTAATTTGTTAATATATCATATTTTATTAAATTTTATATTTAATTATATTTATTAGGTTAACATGATAATGAATGAAATCTTTTATTAAACTTTATTATTATATAATGATAAATTTCTTATTTTTTTCTATAATTTATATGTTTATAACTGATTAACGATTAATTTGATTGAATTTTACTAGTAAAAATATAAGTTCTTTTATTATTGTATTCATTTATTATGTTTAAACCCTCATTACTTATATAAATATATTTAATACATAATGTTAATTTTTAATATTATATTTAATAATATATTAATGAATTTAATATGACAGTAAATTAATTCACTAATTTTTATTATAATATATAATATTATCAATTATAAGATTAATTATTAATTATTTATAATTTAGTTTCTATAAGTAATTAAAAATAATTTGATTGCTAGTTTTACTATTAATAAATAAAATTATAAAATATTTATTATTTTATTAATTATCATATTTACATATCGTTTATATTAAATAAAATTGAACCAAGACAGGTTTCATTCATGTTTTAATGATAATAAAGCATAGTTACTACTAATAATTTATTTTTTATGTTTAAAAGAAAGCAATATGAAATGAAGTCAAGAAACCCCTTGTAGAGACCATCAAAGGAGTCTATAAACTTTAATTAATCTAACTCAAAGATAAGCTTAAGACCAAAGAAGATTAAGACACAATAAATTCGTAATTTTTGTTGTTTCTCTTACTTGGTTATTTTAATATTTTAAGAGCTTTTCATGCAAAAACATATCATATTTGAAATTTAATTCATAAATGTAGCACCCCACTCCCGCAGGACCCGTACCCGATATCGTGGGTAATATCCGAGTCCGTGCCTCACGAGAGTGGTATGCTAGAGCACTCGAATACAGTCATGTACGTATACGCGGAAATCAGTCGACAATTGGGCCCGTTTTTAATTTGTAAACATTTTCAGTCATCATATTACACTCAACAGTATTTAGCCATTTGATGTACAAAACTCCATAACCCAATTGGACCCAATTTTATTCATAACCAGTTTCAGTGAATACTTTACAATCAATAGTGTTGGATCCCGATTCCGGAACCCAACTCTTGAACCATAAACATGAATCACGATCATCTTACCTTGAAGGGTTATTCCATTAAACCCTAAGGAACATATCATGAAATTGACCTTAGAACTCACAAACTCATGCATTTCTTAAGATATCTAACCCAAAACCCTTTCAAAACTCAACAAAACATAAATCCTCTTACCTTGATCTTCACCCAACCAAGGGGTTTCTTGGCTCATCTTGAAGCTCTTACCTTCTTCCATCCTTTTTCTTCATGAATCCATCAAAAACCCTTCTTGAAGACTTAGAAAATGAAAGCTCTAGCATCATCTTTTCTTCTTCTCCTTCCTTTCTTCATTTTCGTGCTTCTCTCCCCTCTCTCCCTCTAAATTTCGTTCCCTCTCTCCTCTAATGAAAGACCAACTCTATTCTCTCCCTTTTATACTCTATTTAATCCCAAAAGTCAATTTTGCCCTTAATGAAAAGCCTTGGTTTTAAAATGCTTAAGTTGTCTTCCAATTTTGCCCCTTATGCATATGTTACCACCTTAAAACAATTAATCCATGTCATAAGGTCTTAGTCAAATTAACATGTTAATTAATCACATTAACATGCTAATTAATTCCACAA
>JAOQMQ010000196.1:11601132-11614102 GCA_027563845.1 Erythroxylum subrotundum
GTCAGCCAGTCAGGGCCAGTGTCTCGGGAATGGGTCGCAGCAGGGCTCATGCCCCGGGACAGTCGGGCTCCGGGAGCAGGGTCCGACATTATGTATGCATATATGCTAAATCTTAATCAAGTTCTAAAGAATCTCATCTTTTAACTGTTAAACGCATATTTAAGTATTTATGTGGTACCATCTCATTAGGACTTTGGTATCTTAACATAAACTTTTTTATTCGATTAGTTATTTGAATGCATATTATATCAATAATCTTTTGGATAGAAAGAGCACATTTAGTACTTGTCAATTCCTAAGCAATGCATTAGTTGTATGGTTTAGTATGAAGTAAATTTTGGTTGTCTTATCAACCGCTAAATCTAAATATGTGACAATTAGTAGTTGTTGGTTACAAATTCTTTAAAGTAGACAATAACTTAGAGACTATGACATAGAACTTATAAAGATAACTATCACGTGTGATAACACCGGTGTCATTTGCCTTACAAAGCATCTCATTCTACACTTCGGAACAAATCACATAGAAATCAATGATCTTTTTATTAAAGATCATATGCAAAATAGGGTTATTGGGCTAGAATTTGTTGAGACACTACATTAATTGGTTAATATGTTCACTAAAGCAATAAGTGATGATATATTTTTCATAATTGGGAGAGAATTAAGAACGATTGTTGTGAACTCTATTTGATTAAGATCACTTTTGGTGCTTAAATTTGCTTTTGATTGATTTTTTCATTGAATGGTTTAGGTTTTAATACTTTATTAGTTTGAAGGCTTTTTGGTAGAAGTGTATGATTTCAGGTCACATTAGCCAACCTATATAAAGGAGTGTTTGATCAGTGCCTTTAGAATTTTTCAAGTTTAGTGAACCATCAACTTGTAAGAAGTTTGGTCAATGTAGTAATCAACCAGTATGATACATTGGTCGACCATTATAACCTGCTTTCAAACAAGCATTGTATCATAAGTTTGATTGATGTTTAGTCAATTATATTGGTCAATCAGTATAACCATTTTTAAACATTTTCCTTTACTTTCTCAACTCTTTCACTTTTAACATTAGAACCCTTCTTCATTTCCTTTGAAAATCAACCCTCTTATTATCACACCATTTGACCCTCATTCCTCATTACTCATTCTCTTCATTTTGACCACTTCTCTATTTCATATCCACTCATCTTCCAACTTATCAATATGGATTAATTAAAATTTTTTGGAGCTTTCTTTGGGATTGTCAATGTCAACCTTCGACGACTTCTCTTTAGTATCAAGCGACACAATAGACTGTAGCAGAGTCTTGTACATCTTCAAAATGAAGGTCCATCATATCCATTCTCAATTCACCTTATTCATTTTAGGGTAAACCTAACCTCTTCTAATTTTAGGAATTTCAAGAGTTTTTTCTTAAAATTGTTGTTTTATTTTCAATGTTTTAACAATTTCTAATTTGTTTGTCCCTTCAATTTCATTAAAGTTCATTTAGTTTGTATCAAATTAAATTTTCAACATTTTAAGGTTTTAGAATTGGAAAATTTTTAATTCCTTACTAATTTTCAAGTAATTCTTTAAATTATTGGTGAAATTGCATGATGAATTAAGATTATTAAACTCCTAATTTCACATGTTTATCCTTCGTCTTTATATGTAGTCAAATTTTGGACACTTTTACTACTTTATTTTGGAAATTTTCGAATTTATTTAAAATTATATAAACTTTTATGAAATTGATGTTGATTATTGGAATAAAAGTATATTAAAACTACTTCAACATTTAATTTTGTCAAAATTTGTCAATTCATGTTCGACAAAATTTGAGGATTTTTCAAATTTGATGACCTTTTGGTCAAATTAAACCTATTTAACAATTGATTTGTAATTTTAAAGGATTCATTGAACTCCTTCGTGCCTATATTTATTAACCTTGATCAATTTCATCTTGAAATTTAACTTTTCATAGTTCATGACTTTTTAACCTTTGAATTTTCAAACTTAAAGTGATGAGATTGTTGATTCATGTTCGAATTGAAAATTTTAACTTAGGCATAATGACAAAATTTGAGGATTTTTCAAATTTGCTGACCTCTTGGCCAAATTAAACCTATTTAGCAATTGATTTCTAATTTTAAAGGATCCATTGAACTCCTTCGTGACTATATTTATTAACCTTGATCAATTTCATCTTGAAATTTAACTTTGCATAGTTCAAGACATTTTAACCTTTGAATTTTCAAACTTAAAGCAATGAGATTGTTGTGGATTGAAGTTGATGAAGTTGGAATTTTGGAATTATATTGAAGTGTTTGTTTTTCCCTTGAAAGTTTTTCTTTGATTTTTAATATAAAATAGTACCTTTACCTTTATATCTATCTTAGAGCCTTCACAGGTCTCCTTCTAAACCATCGATGTCTCTTCTTTTTCCCATGGCTAGGAATTAAGAATACTCTTCTACTACATTTAGAGAGCTTGTTGATCCCTCATCTGTTTGCTGTTGCAATTTTAGGACCTCTTTTAGAGGTACAAACCTCAAAAGTCTAGCTCAAACTCTATAACCTGTAAGAGATCTTTCCCTCGATCTCCTCCTTCACTCCTACCTATTCATGAGAACGAGTACTTTGACATTCTTGGGTATACTTATTATGTTTCTTGTGCCTTACTTAAAAACCATGTAATTTCTCTTACTTATTTAGACTAATTTAAGGAATATGGTCTTATTCAAATTTTTATTAGTCAAAGGTGAGAACCCTTGCTTACCGAAACTTATCGAGTGAGTCCCACAAATGTAAGATCTCTTAAGGTGTGAAAATTTATCTCAACGGTGACCTTATTAATGAAATTATTAGCGTTCCCATACGCAAGTATGACTATAATTTATCTCAACAGTGACCTCATTAATGAAATTCTCGGCGTTCCCATACGCAAGTATGACTATCTTAAAATTGCTATAATAAATCTCAGCTTTGTCCTTACTTTAATCTGCTAGATTCGAAACCATTTTTTAGTTAGGTGATAATGCAGAAGTCGCCAAAAAGCCTAAAGATGTTCTTGGACTTAAAATCATTACTTATTTCCACCATTGTTTCGTCAAGTATAACTTTGCTACTTCTATTAAACACTTTTCTTTTCTCTGTCACGATGATATGTAGTTCCTTTCCACTCTCACGACGAGTGTGAATGTTCACCTGTCATTTCAGCCCACACAATCTGATCGACTTTAATAATACCAAGAAAAAGAACCAAAACATCCCGTATATCCTCATCCTCAATCTTTTTAACATCCTGTCTACTTGAGGTTGATCTCAATTTTTTATTTGGTTATGCCAATGTTAACTACAGGGGTTGATAAACAAACGACTAGATCCCATCAGAGAAATGCCATAGTAATAATCTGATGATAAGGGGTGTTTTGATATTGTAATTATTCTTAATATTAATGAAAGAGTAAATTTTTAGATAAGTTTATCTATTTATAATTTGTGATTATGCAACTAAACGTTTTTTATAATTTTATTAACAATAAAATGAATCTAATTAATTATTAAATATTTATGAAATATGAATTGTAATTAAAATGAGAAATTATTCATATTATTTATTAATATTATTACATAATAAATAAAAATTAAATGAAAATTTTAACCTGCTATCATATTTATATGGACAAAAGAGATGCACTAGAAGGAAAATTCTAATACAAAAAGAAACTTAAAAATATGGGGGGACAGACCCTTAAATCTAGATAACCCTAGTAGATGGCCCTTACTTGCTACTCTCCTTTATCAGTTTATTCAAATAAATTGGATCGTAATCCATGATACAGGTAATAACACCTTAGAGGTTGTAAAATTCCCAAACTTGGAGTAGGAAGAAGTTGCATGAAAAAGAGCTGCGATTTTTCCCTTGGACATGTAAAGTGCTACCAATTTAGATGCATTGAAGAAATCCTATTGCCAAAATTTTACTGTCACGAGACTTGGAAGTCTCAAAAGTAAGCTAATGTAGTCTTACCCTGGAGCCTGAGTTGACCCTTCTCTCCCAAACTGGATCTCTACATTGTCTTACCCCAGAGCCTGAATTGACACTTCTCTCCCAAAATGGATCTCTACATTATTAAAAGCCAATTGTGCTATTGACTACCCACTTTTAAATAGCCCAATGATCATATACACATGCACAATACATAAACAAGTAGAAGCATGGTCGTATGAATTCTTTTGCTAACATTAGAGATGGGAAATCAAAACTAATACTTTGCATATTCGAATTGATTTGTTGCTATTTGCTAGACTTGGCCAGTCCATCATGATGCACAACTAACTGTCATTTTACACTTTCGGGCTACTAAGGAAATAACAACCATTTGTAACAACTAACCACCTGAACTGTCCTCCAACATTGTCAGATCCCAGTTCATATGGAAACCGCCAAAGCAAGTTGTTTTGTACACAGAAGATTTCAGAAGCATTCAATCTAGTTCAATTTGCCAATCTAAAATGAATTCCACACATTTCTACAATACGAGCGATTCTTTCCAAATCCATTGCATGCAATGCAAAACCATTAGAACTAAGAACAAGGTAGTAGATTATTCCATCGTCACCAAGCAACCACATCAATAAGTACACATCATTGACAAAAGGTAGTTAAAGCAATCATTAATTCCTTAACAAATAAAATACTCAAGCAACAAGAGGTTCCCAATGTTTTCTCTCAAGCCACCCATATTCGACACAGTAGATATATTATATACAAACACAATTAAAAGTAATAAGTTTACGGTTTACCACATATTCACCTTTCAATAATCAGTGCGATATTCGCTATAGTCATCACGAGAATTCGACACAATATCATTCTCCACACGCTCTGCAATCTTCTCTTCCTCATATTTCAATCCCTCGTCCAATGCGATACCGCCTAGAGCCCCAGCAACCGCTCCCACAGCCAATCCGGTCCCAATCCCCGCTGTGCTTCCTCTCTGCCTCTGTTCGTACGGTGCATAATCCACCGGAGCAGATGGCCTACCAAAACCACCCGCCCGATCCACAAAAGGTCTCGGAGGCGGTGGAGGCGGCGCGGACGAGTAGTACCCCTGAGGGTAGTAGGAAGGAGAGTAAGCGTCGTGATACGATCCGTAAGGCGGAAGCGGCGGCGATGGTGACGTCGGAGGAGGGGCACTGGTGTATCTGTAATCACGAGATTGAGGGAGTGGCGGCATGGGGGCAATGTTGTAATAGTAACTATGTGGAGGGGTAGTATGGTAATCTGCCGGGGGCGGGGGAGGTGGGGGCAAGGGTCGTTCATGGACGCCGAGTTTTAACCTGATCACACCTTGCGGACGACCCGACGGGCGCGTGAGCTCAAACTTCCGGATTCGGGAAATATCATCCGGGTCCGGTAAGGTCTTGAGTGGTAATCGCAGAGTACCGACAAGCGGTTTGGGGGTTTCGCTGGGCTTGGAGTGGAGGATCTCGAGAGTGAGAAAGGAGTCTTGGAGGGGGAGGTAGAGAGGAAGAGTGAAACGCTCGTTCCATACTGGTCGAGTCGAACCAGAATCGTCGGATTTTGTGGCGACTCTGTGGTCAGGATCGACCCAGAAGACGGCGTAGGGCTTGAGATCGCCGTTTTTCCAATTCACGTTCTTGAGATGCTTAGCGGAGATTATCGTGAGTTCGAGATCGAGAGCTCTGGGCGGTGAAGGTCGTGACGTGGCCATGGCTCTGCCGTAAACGGTGGGTTCTGGGAAGCGTTCGTATGACATTTCTGCAGAGAGCGATGTCACTAATCTTTTGATCAGATGAGGCATTTCCCATTATCCATTTAACAAGCGTTGGTTAGGGTTTAGTTGGGCCAGCCCAAAACCCGACCCATTTCGTCCAAGATTTAACTTTCTTTTAAATAAAAATGCGTACCGTCGGATTGTAACTGACTTAAAAAATACGCAACATTCCACCAGCCGTCCGATGGACATCTAAATTCGCTTTGCGTTTTGGCACTTGCGTATGCTCCATTTCTCATGATCTTTTCTTTCTTGCGTCTTCGTGTGTGTTTGTGGTGCACAATTTAGCAACAATGCACCATTGAAGTAAGCTCTCACTTAAAGAAGTGAGTTCTCCACATCAGCAGAGCTTCAACACATATTTTAGAAGGAAATTTGTTATAACAAACAATCAGTAATTATTATTATTCTTTATGTTGTAACAAAATATAGGAATATTCTAGCTACAAAAGTGTGAATAAATATTGTGTATCAATCTTTAAGAAAATACAAAAACATTTTCTTCTGATTTGTCTAAGTTTTTACATGGTATCAGAGCTCTTCACAAACTAACGTCCATGGCTGCCATATCTTCCTCTCCTTCTTCTTCCACTGCTACTGCTGATTCATCCTCTGACCAGTTTCTCAATTTTCCTTCTCTTACTAAATCTCTGAATTTTACCGTTACTAAGCTTATTTGATCCAATTATATTACTTGGAGAGCCCAGGTTCTTGATGCGATTCGCGCCCTGGAGCTGGAAGAATTCATTTCTCCTTCTTCTGTGATCCCGGCTGCTTTTATTTCTTCAAATGACAGTTCTCCTCAACCCAACCCTGAGTTTCACTTATGGTGTCAATCTGATCAATTACTCCTCTGCTGGTTGCTATCTACTGTCGATGATGATATTGCTAGTCTTGTTACTCAATCTCAATCCTCTGTTGATGTTTGGGTTACTCTTGAGAAGCTTTTTGCTCAAACCAGCATGGATAAAGTCCTGCAATTAAAATAGCAGCTATCATCTATTAAAAAGGGATCTGACACTATTAGTACATATATACAAAAGATAAAAATTATTGGAGATTCTCTCTTTTTGGCTGGTCACCAGTCTCTGAAACTGAGTTAATTCTCAGTGCTCTTGCTGGTTTAGGGCAGGATTATGATCCTATTGTGTGTCTGTTATCAAACACTATGACCTTTTCATCTTTACAAGATGTTCAAAGCTCTCTTCTTATGCATAAGACTCGCCTGGACCAACAAAATGTTGTGTCTCATATTTCTACACCATCTATGAATCTTGGCAGTTTCTCTTCTAATACTCATCCTCCTTTTTTTCTAGTGGTCGATATGGGGGACATGGTCGCGGAGTAAGAGGAAGGGGTGGTCGATCTGGTCCTCAAAAGCTCTACCAGAAGCCCAATCATTCAGCTCTACAATGTCATAAATGCTTTGATCAGCAATGGCAGGGTCCTCCGCAGTTTCAGCAGTCCTGGCAATCCCCTTCACAGCCTGTGCACACCTACACTGGTTATAATACTTCTCCTCAAGCTAACTATGTGCATTCTGGTCCTCCTCATACCTATATGGTTTAACAACAACAGCAAGTTACATTGTTTGAACCATCCTCTGAGTCCACCTGGTTTGTTGACAGTGGTGTTACGAATCATGTCACTTCTGACATTCAAAATTTAGGTACCAGCTCTCCTTATATTGACAATGATCATTTGGCTGTAGGCAATGGTAATATTTTACCCATCACTCACACTGGTTCATCCTCTTTTAAATTCAATACTTCATCTACACCATTACATCTCAAACAAATTTTACATGTACCTTCCATAACTCGTAATCTTTTGAGTATTTCTAAACTTACTAGAGATAATGATATTGTTGTTGAATTTTCTGATAATGGTTGTTTCTTTAAGGACAAGCTTTCAGGGAACACTCTTCTACAGGGCACTCTACAGGATGGTCTGTACCACCTCACAACAACTAAATCCTCTTCCTCTCTTGGTCAATCTGCTACACATTCCTCTTCTCATTATGTTTCTCATATTGCCTATGTTACCACTGTTGATGCCACTGTGTTACATGCTACAATGGGACATCCATCCCCCTCTATACTATTTATGATTGCTAAATCTATGAATCTTCATGTTGGTATTAAAACTCTTAAATTCTGTGATGCTTGTAAAGTTGGCAAGTTCCATCAACTTGGTTTGCTCTTGCAGTCCAAATAATACCGTACCAAGACGTATCTGGAATACTAGTAATTAGTGAAATAAAATTACTTAGCTTAGATCCCTATGATTAGATTAGGTACCATATGATCTGAGCAAGCTTGGCAAAACCCTTGTATAGCTTTTTCGATTTCTCGATAAAGATAAATATGACCAACGGTGGTTCGAATGTGTATACAACAAATTTCTTTTTTTATACTCCTTACTATTAGATAGTGTCTATAAATCTCATGATAGGTACCCAAAGATTCGTAGTGAACTTCGACGGGAACTTCTCTTAAAGTAATAATGTGTTGATCTAGCTGCCACTGAAGCCACAAAAGTGGGGAGGGGGTGGAATATCAATCATTTATACCGTACCTTACAGCACAAGGCATCACACCACGATTTTCTTATCCCTATACGCATCAACAAAAAGGTGTTTCAGAAAGGAAACATCGTCACATCACCGAAATGGGATTCACTCTACTCTCCTATGACTTTATACCTCTCTCTTTCTGGCTAGAAACTTTTATCACAACTACTTATCTCATAAATCACTTACCCAACCCTGTCACAAACAACAAAACACCTTATAAGCTTCTGCATAACAAACAGCCATCCTATGATCATCTCAAACCTTTTGGATGCAGCTGCTATCCTTACTTAAGGTGTTACTCCTCTCACAAATTCAACTGTCATACTACTAAGTGTGTTTTTCTTGGCTATAGCCTCTTTCATCGCGACTATAAATGTTTAAATGCTGATGGATAGCTCTACATTTCTTTCCATGTAGTATTTAATGAAACAGAATATGCTTATCCATTACTTTTTCCTAAATCATCAACCTTTAATCCTTCAACACACAGAGCATTCTCACCTACCCAACTCCCTGCTACAAGCTGCTTCACCTTCTCCGCAACATCCTGTAAGTAGTTCCCTGCAAAAGGATTGTTCTTTAAGGGCTTCTCCAGCATTACTTCCATTACAGGTAAATTCTCCGTCTTCTTTATCTCCAGTATTACCTATACAATCTGTTTTTCCTAACCATTTACCAATACAACATATTTCCTCCTCATCTCACCTCTCCAATCAAACATTATCCCTACCCATCATTCTCTGCCAGCCACTAATAATCATCCGATGCAAACTCATTCTAAGAGTCACATCTTCAAACCAAAACTATATCACACCCCACCCATCACCGAACCCAAATCTGTTTCCATTGCCTTACAGGATCCTATTTGGAAGGTTGCTATGGATGCTAAAATGCATGCTCTACACCAGAACCAGACCTGGACTCTTGTCCCCTATAATCCTAAAATGAAGCACTAAATGGGTTTTTAGAGTAAAATGTCACTCGGATGGCTCCTTTGACAAAGTGAAAGCTCAATTGGTGGTTAAAGGATTTAACCAAAACCCAGGTGTGGATTTTACTGAAACTTTCAGTCCAGTAGTAAAATCCTCTACCATCAAAGTGATACTATCTCTAGCAGTATCTTTTTAGTGGGACATACAGTAGATTGACATCAACAATACATTCCTCAATGGGTCAATACAGGATGAAGTTTACATTCATCAACCACAGGGGTATCAAAATCCCACTTATCCTACTCATGTTTGTCATCTTTCAAAGGCACTGTATGGGCTTAAACAGGCCCCTTGAGCCTGTTTTTTAACACTCAAACAGGCTCTCCAGAACTGGGGTTTTAAACCCTCAACCTGTGACACATCCTTATTTTATCTTAATCACAAACATGTCAAGACATACCTTCTAGTGTATGTTGATGACATCCTGGTTACTAGCAATGATCAAGCAACTATACAAGATATCATTCATCTATTAAAAAAGCAATTTGCCCTAAAGACTCTTAGTTCGTTACACTATTTCCTAGGTTTTGAAGTCAAGGGAAATTCTACAGGTTTATATCTATCTCAACAGAAATACATTAAAGATCTGCTAATAAGGGCAAATATGGGTACCTGTAAGCCGTGTTCCACTCCTGTTTCCATCGGTCAAAAGCTCTCCACATTTGATGGCATTCCAATTGACAATCCTTCTGACTATCGCAGCATTGTTGGCGGTCTTCAGTATCTCTCCAACAGTCGTCCTGATATATGTTATATTGTCAACAAACTAAGTCAATTCTTGACTAATCCTCTTCAATCACATTAGATTGCTTTAAAGTATGTTCTTCGATACTTACAAGGTACAGTTGACACAACACTTGTTTTTCGCCCCTCATTGTCTCCGTTACAGGTACATGCCTTTTCAGATTCTAACCGGGCCGACTCTATTGATAACAGAAAATCCACCTTCGAAGGTTGTGTCTTTCTTGGGGGAAATCTCATTCATTGGAGCTCTAAAAAGCAACATGTTGTAGCTCGCTCCAGTATTGAAGCAGAATATAGAGCTCTTTCAACTCTCTCCACTGAAATTCTTTAACTCTTGTCATTTCTCTCTAAATTAGGGTTTGCACCTTCCCAACGCCCAACCATTTGGTATGATAATAATGAAGCCAGAGCCTTGTCACAAAACCCAGTATATCACGCTCGAATGAAGCACATCAAAATCGATGTGCACTTCATTTGTGACCACATTGCTGATGGAAATTAAATATGTCAGCTTTGAAGACCAAATCGCTGATCTTTTAAGGAAACCAATGACCATAGCCAGACGCTCAGTTTTGTTTGCCAAACTCAATCTACAAAGTCCACGAAGCTTGAGTTTGAGGGAGCATGTAAAGGAACCTGCTAAAGGAACCCCTTTAGACAAAACATCACACTCAAGCCCATGAGACAAATGATCAGCCCACAAAATCAATCCACTTCAGCAGAGCTTCAATACACATATTCTAGAAGGAAATATGTTATAACAAACAATCAGTAATTATTATTATTCTTTCTGTTGTAACAAAATATAGGAATTTTCCAGCTACAAAAGTGCGTATAAATATACAAACTTTATTGTATATCAATCTTTAAGAAAATACAAAAACATTTTCTTCTGTTTTGTCTAAGTTTTTACAAGGTATCTATTGCCTTTTTCTCCAATTCGATTTAATTGCTTGATGGAACTCAAACCATCTGGAAGAGTAAACTAGTAACTTTTCATTTGCCTTTTCACAATAATATTATTGATGTTACATGATGGTCTATGTGGATGAAACTGGAAATGTATCTCTAGAGTTCCTCAATTAATCTCATGTATTTCTGGCATGCATCTTAACTCGGGTTGTGCATAGACTTATTTGATTGCTCTAAAGAATTTGAAACTAAATGATCAAAGTACGTATGACCGTTAATTATCTGTGAACTCCTCAAATGTCCACGTTAATCGTGTTCTCATTTATTTTTTAACTCTCTGCTTGGGTATCACTCTGTCATTCAATAATCTTTTTTAGTCTTGATATTGTTGATGTTATTGCATTTTATGATTGTACGGAAGCACATAACCCAGTATATCACGCTCGAACGAAGCACATTGAATTCGATGTGCACTTCATTTGTGACCACATTGCTGATGGAAATCAAATATGTCAGCTCTGAAGACCAAATCGCTGATCTTTTAACGAAACCAATGACCATAGCCAGACACTCAGTTTTGTGTGCCAAACTCAATCTACAAAGTTCACGAAGCTTGAGTTTGAAGCTTGAGTTTGAGGGGGCATGTAAAGGAACCCCTTTAGACAATAAATCACACACAAGCCCATCAGACAAATGATCAGCCCACAAAATCAATCCACATCAGCAGAGCTTCAATACATATTCTAGAAGGAAATATGTTATAACAAACAATCAGTAATTATTATCATACCTTCTGTTGTAACAAAATATAGGAATATTTCAGCTACAAAAGTGTGTATAAATATACAAACTTTATTGTGTATCAATCTTTAAGAAAATACAAAAACATTTTCTTCTGTTTTGTCTAAGTTTTTACAAGGTATCTATTGCCTTTTTCTCCAATTCGATTTAATTGCTTGATGGAACTCAAACCATCTGGAAGAGTAAACTAGTAACTTTTCATTTGCCTTTTCACAATAATATTATTGATGTTACATGATGGTCTATGTGGATGAAACTGGAAATGTATCTCTAGAGTTCCTCAATTAATCTCATGTATTTCTGGCATGCATCTTAACTTAGGTTGTGCATAGACTTATTTGATTGCTTTAAAGAATTTGAAACTAAATGATCAAAGAACGTATGACCGTTAATTATCTGTGAACTCCTCAAATGTCCACGTTAATTGTGTTCTCATTTATTTTTTAAATCTCTGCTTAGGTATCATTCTGTCATTCAGTAATCTTTTTGAGTCTTGATATTGTTGATGTTATTGCATTTTATGATTGTACGGAAGGTTTCTTGCACACTATTTATGCTTTACACGAAGAAATCAATGTTGACCTATCCATTTTAAGTTCTTTAGCCAAACTTAAGACTTGATTATGCCGCATAGGAAATATCATTTACCTATACTATTTTCTGTGTTGAATGTACTTAATTAGAGTATATCATATTATTAATTTTGATTTTGTTGTGTTTTGTAATAAATCTAGTGTGTGGTTACTGACTAATATTTTGTTTTTTTGTATAATAGACCTACCTGTCAAAAAGTTATTCAATCCATCCCAGTGATGAGGGCATCCTTCACCCACATTCATTGATTTGGTAAAATTTCTTTGAGGTGATTGCTAGTTACATTTTTGTATTTAAGGAACTCTTAACAATGATTTGCTTACGAGAAAAAATAGAAAAGGGGTGGTTGTTAATAAGGATATTTCATAAATGGAAGACTTAAAGGGGGAGAAAACAAACTGAATATAGTGTGCCCCTTTACTATTCTGTATAAATGTAGTTAAAAGACTTAAATTTAGAGGGGGAAGCCCAGCTTCTGATTAACTATGGCAGTCTAGCTAGGGATGGCAACGGGGCGGGTATGCCATCCCCCATACCCGCCCCATAAACCTGCCCCCACCCCTATACCCG
>JAOQMQ010000196.1:11623831-11642941 GCA_027563845.1 Erythroxylum subrotundum
ATGGTAACGCTGGTGTCGTGCTGCTCTTATTCTTTTTGGACCTCCTTGTATAGACTTGCTTAATTGGGTGTTTATCATAAACCCAATCCCAAATACGTAAGGGTGATAACCCTTGTGTGAACGACACTTAGTGGATTGTTAACATACAATGTTCTAACTTTAGAGCATCAGATTTTGAAATAGGAGCCAATAATTATCTATTTGTTATGCTGCAAGTTCTCACTGAGATTTTGGTTGAAGAGGAGTAAGAACAAAACTAGAGGGAAGGATTGATGATATGGAGTTATTGACTTCAGAATAAAATTTTCTTTTAGTTTAAATACCATGAATTAACAATAACTGTTCTTTTCCCCGATTGATTCCTTCACCTGTGCAGGCAAGGCTTCAAGCAAAACAACACACAACTGGGGACAAGAGGCATAACTACAAAGGTTTGGATTGTTTTTATGGCTATCAGGAATAATGGCTGTTCTAAGCTGCTCTAAAATGGACCATTGGACAGCAATTCTTATTGCTTTTAGAATATCCCTTGTTGAAAAATACATTCAATTGGTAGTGCTATGTCAGAAATGTTAATCAATAGGTAACGTCAGTATGTGAGCTGAAAATTGTTCAATTAAAGTGTGCAATTCTTATGTAAAATTGAACATGTAAATTTGCCATGCCCGACTATGCATTTAATTTTATTGCAGTTTAAGCAGTTATTCTAGTTGTCTACATTGACCTGGCTTTTTCTATATTGCCTTCAATGCAGGCACATTAGACGCTATCCTGAAGATGATTCACTATGAAGGCTTTCGTGGGTTTTACAAAGGCATGAGGACAAAAATTTTTCAGAGTGTCCTTGCAGCTGCAGTCTTGTTCATGGTGAAAGAAGAACTTGTTAGGGGTACTCGCATGTTACTTAGCAAGGGTGGCATCTCACCAGTCAGATCGAGACCTCCTTGACTGGAGATTAGATTTTTTTTTAATTTGGATTTTCATTTACATTTACTTCTTTTTATTGTCCTAGATATTGCTTCATCGAGTATTCATTCGAATTGGATGCAAAGTATTCATAATATGCAGCTGAAATTTATATGGACTGTACCCTATCAATTGTCAAATGTTTATATAGAATACCAAATTGACTTATGGAAACTTACCTTAAGGATATGCCACTGTAAAGTCATGAAAGGTAGGTTTGTATTAGAATAGCTTCTCTTCTGTTCTACAATGCCATTCACAGCTCTGATGTTTATCGAATTCTATGACCGAGTTCCTTCCTACTGTCTAGAAAGACAGATGAGCAGCAAGAGAGGAGAGGAATGCGTACCTGCCGTCTGTAAGGTTTTAATGCCCCGCACTGTCGAACGAGCATAACATTCCTATACATTATATCTATTAAGAATCTCAAGTCATGAATGTGAATATGAATGTGGGGTGCAAATCAAAAACGTATTTCTTGTCTAGTTGTGAATGTGAATGTGAGGCGCAAATCAAATACCTTGATCATGTAAGTAAGTTGGTTTTCGAAGGGCTTTAAGCCCATGTCTGTTGGGGACAAACGACCCCGTATTGATTAATGAGAAAAAATGTTCTTAAAAGCTGTGCTTACCACGTGTTCTGATAAATATCTCAATAATGCAAAATAAGAAATAAAAAAAAAATCAGTTTAGAGCATCTTGTGCATAATTTTATACACTGTTATGAGATTTATATCGTACCGCCAGAAAATGATACAAAAATTAGGAGTATGATGTCGAGCTAAATACCGACCAGTACAATAAAGTTTAAAAAATTCAGGGACTTGTTTGCAAAAAAAAAAAATTTAACACAACTCCCCTTGACAACTTCTATCCGTCTCTCTCCTCTCTTGCCCAAGCAGGCCCTCCTCTCCTCCCACATGCAGGTATCACCATTGCACCACCGCCCACCATTGAACCACGCGTCTCCACCATCAGATCACCTACCCAACCGCACACTGCCCTCCATTGCTCTCTCGATCCGCCCGCCCAAGCCCAACCGCTCTCTCCACCACTTCCATCCACTCTCTCCGATCTAGTTGTTCGCTTAAGTCCCTGCCTCCCTGGATAGATCGATGTCTGTAGAGTGTAGAGTGCATATCAAGATTTTCAATTTTTCATATCCAAATTCAAACACGACCTAACCTGAACTGAACTTAACTTACCCAACTCTTATTTGCAATTTCTATTTTTTTGGTGTGTTTTTTTCTATGAATTAAAATTACATTTTATTGTGTCATGTGTGTTTTGTAAATGGTTGGAATTGTTTGTGTGACTTGAAAAATTTGGATTTGAAAGTTAAAATTATTTGTGTGAGTTGGTTCAATTTCATGTGATTTAGGCATTGTCAATTTACGAAGAAAATTAATGCATTGAAAAATTTGGATTTGAATGTTGAGCTACTTGTGCGTGTGTTGATTCAATTCAATGTAATTTAGGTATTGTCAATTTATAAATAAAATTAATGCATTGAAAAATTTGAATTTGAAAGTTAGAATTGTTTGCATGAATTGGTTCAATTTCAATGTAATTTAGCCATTATCAATTTCAAAATTATTGCATTAAGCTGCTAATTTGTTAATTAATTTATATGAAACATACAATTTACTACAAAAAATACTTAACATATGATTAATCATTTAAATATTAGATTTAATATATAATTAAACCATTTAATATATGTAATTAAGTTAAGAAATTAAATGTTTTCATTTTTATATTGTTTATTGTTGAATAGTGATAAATGAAATTGAATTGTATAGTATATGTTAACTCTTTATTATGGAGTTAACTTGAGAAAGAAACTAAGAATGTTGATTAAAATTGGTGAATGAAAGATTGTTAAATTAAAGTTAGGAATTACGATTTTAGTAACAATGTTGATTAAAATTAGTTAAGAGAACAAAATAATTATTAGCATTAAGTAAACAAAATATATTGGTTTATAGTTAAATTATGAGATTACATAAAGTAAGTTGTAAACTTATAGTTAGAGTTATGGTTGAAGTTGAATATGTTATAGTTGTGAGTGTATGTCTTTAGTTTATGGTTGAATGGTATAATCTTACAAAATGAGTTATCTTAAATAAGATGTATATGTGTATTGTGTAATTGTGCAAGTTGAATACTTGAACTGTTGGTTTTTAACTTATTGGTGAATCGTGTTGGATGAAATTAAATTTTGTGAATTTATATTATATAAGATGTATATATGCATTGTGTAACTGCATATAAGATGTATGTGCTTTTGTGTTAGTTTGGACTTTTGAGTTAAACAATACATATTTTGTGATGGTAGTTGATAACGAAATTATGTGTTGTTTAGTTTGATATGAAGTTATTATGTTAATTTTGACATATGTCTTTATTTATTTTTATTGATACAAAAGAAAGTTCAAGTACTCCTGATAATTCAACCACTTTAGGAAGATACAATGATTTCCTGAAATAAAGAACCATACAATTTGCTTATTTGTAAGAAGCATTTGAAAGGTGGAGGAATAACTAAATTAAAGAAGCATTTAGCTGGAGTCAAAGGTAATGTGGTGTCTTGTAAAAAAGTGAATCATGATGTGAAATGACAAATGAAGGCTTTGCTTGAAGAGTATCAACACGAAAAAGATAGAAGGAAGATATTGAATTGAGAAATTGTTAATGGAAGTTTGTTTGTTGGTGTTCAGGAATGTTGAATCTTGAAGGTGGTAGTATTTATATCCAATAAGAAGTGAATGTTGCACCTGATGTTAGGAAAAGAAGAAAACATGTGTTTAATTCTTTTATACCACGAACAACTCCTGGTGCCTTACTATCAAGAGCTCATAATGTAGATATGACAATGACTAGATGGTGGTATGATTCAAGTATAGCATTCAATGATTCTCATTCTTATTATTATTAGCCTATGGTAAATGTTATTGCCTCTTACAGTCTATAAAACAAAGCTCTTTCAATTGATGACTATAGAAGTAAACTTTTGAGCAGCTCAGTTTATAAAATTAAAAGTTATTTGGATGAAAGAAGAATGACTTGGGCTATTCTTAGGTGTTTAATCATGTGTGATGGTAGAAAAATAGAAGACATGAATCTACTATTAATTTTTTGTTTTATTTTGCAAATGACTCAATGGTTTGAAGTCTATTGATGCATATGGTCTTGTTAGGAATGTGATACTCTATTTGAAATATTTGATGAAGTTGTGAAAGAAGCTGGGCTACAAAATATTATTCAGTTCTTTACTGACAATGATTTTGCTTACAAAGCGACTGGAAGAAGATTACTAAGTATAATTCTTTTTATTAGACTCCTTATGTTGCACATTGCATTGACTTATTGTTGAAAAATATAAGAGATACTCGATATTTTTCTATTATTGATAATACTGTGCAGAAAACAAAAAAGATGACCAAGTTCATTTATAATCATACATAGGTTTTGAATTTAATGAGAAAGGATTTTATCAATAATAGAAATTTCTGTCATCCTGCTGTTATAAAATTTGCAACAAATTTTTTTCATCACTTTAGTGTTATATGAAGAAAGAAAAGAGACAAATGTTTATAAGTAATAAGTTAGTTGCATCTCAGTATGTTAGGTCTAACGTAAATTGGAGGCTTCTAAAATTATACTTAAAGATATTCAATTTTGGTCCCAATTCAATTTGTCTTATGAGTTTGTGAGCCTTTGGTGAGCGTATTTCGTCTAGCTGATAGTAATAAAAAGGCAACAATATGTTATTTTTATGATGTCATAGAGAGGGCGTAATAAGCAATCAAAGTTAATATGAAAAATAGGTCTTCTGTATACACACCTTATTTTGCAGTCATCGGTGAAAGATGAGAAAGACAACTTTACTATTTGTTGTTTGCAACTGGGGCATTTTTGAATCCTAATGTTTATTTCAAACCAAGTTTTAAAAAGAAAGTTGAAGATAATAGGGGAATTCTATTAACTATTACAATAGTTGTTGCTCATTAGATGATACAAGTTCTCATAAGTTCATAAATGGAGATTTATAAGGAGGTTTGTGGTGATTTTGGGATGCCAATTACTATTAGTGAAAGAGACAAACTTAATCCAGGTATATTTTTTTTCACTTTATTATTTGTTGAAAATTAAACGTCACTTTATTTTATTTATAACATTACTTTTGTTGTCTTACGACTAACAGTTTATTGGTGGGATCAATTTGGAAGTGGTATTTTAGAATTGCAGAAGTTTGCAATTCGAATTCTAAGTCAATATGTGAGTGTAACATAGTGTAAAAGGAATTGAAGCACATTTAAATTAATGCATTTCAAGAAAATGAATAACTTGCAGCACAAAAGATTGAATGACTTGTTCTTTGTTCGATACAATTTAAAACTTCAAGAAAAGTATGTTATTTCATTATTAAGTCAGATATAATTTTTTATAATTTAATTTTATTGTTTACTATGACTTTAATAGAACAAGTAATTGAATAGATCTAAT
Source organism: Erythroxylum subrotundum (assembly GCA_027563845.1). Classification (NCBI taxonomy): domain Eukaryota; kingdom Viridiplantae; phylum Streptophyta; class Magnoliopsida; order Malpighiales; family Erythroxylaceae; genus Erythroxylum; species Erythroxylum subrotundum. The sequence goes on from JAOQMQ010000196.1 coordinate 11,629,306, forward strand.
ACTTTCTATTATAATATTATCTTCCAAGTCATTCTCATCTATCAAATCCGGGGTCAAAAAGTCTTGTGTTCGAATCTTCCTACCTACACTCTCTTGATTGAGCCTGTCGTACAAGACTTGCCTAGTATGGAGTACCCGGTTGGCGTGATTTGCAGGCTATTGCGTCAATCTGGAGGTTTACCCAGTGCATATCCAAAGGATAACGACTGCGGGTTCCTCCATTTCCAAAAAAAAAGATCATTTGGTACAATCAATTTGAATGATGATAATAATGACACTCCTTTTCATAATGAGAATTTTGTATCAAATGAGAATTGAGACTGATGCAATTTTAGTGGGTATTCGATTAACTGAAGTTCTAGGTTTTTGTTTCTCCTCTTCTTTTAATTTCACTTATATTTGATGTATATGTTAAATTCTATATATACAATATAATTGTAAATATTTTTGTTTTAGATTTCACTTCTATTAGTTTTTTAACACGAACTTTTGTTATAAATTGTAATTGCTAGAGAGCCATGGATATTTATTATTCATTTTATTTTATATTTTGGTATAATTATTATTTATTATATGATAAAATTGTAATATTTTAAATATGTTGTATTGTTCTTAATTTTATATTTGTATGAATATTAAATAATTTTTTTTATATTAATTGTAATTATTATTTATCTGTGAAATATGTGAAAATAATATTAACAAAATAAGTAAATTGTTATTATTTTAAATTTCTATTATTATATTTTTTTGAAATATAAATGATGTAAAATTATAAATGATATGTTTCAATATATTGAAGGATTATTTTATAATTTTTTAAAAAATTAAGGAATATTTTACAAACTTAAAAAAATTAGCCAAAATTATATCCACCGAAACCTGTATACTACCGTACCGGTACCCATTCTGTATTCATAATATTGATTTTATATGAGGAAGTTGGCACAAGGCCACAGTATAAGCAGCCGCTGCAGCCGCGTCGCTGTCAAGACACTTCGACGACAGCTTCTTTGCTCTCTAATTCCGCCTTTCTCATTTCCGGAAGCGAAGCAAATCCAACATGCAAGAAAAGAAATCAGAAACAGCGAACAAAAACCCTAAGAAGGCCAATCTCTTAGATCACCACTCCATCAAACACATCCTCGACGAGTCCGTTACTGAGGTAAAACCCTAAATTATTTTCCCTCTCTAGATCCCTATCTAATCTGTCTCTTAATCTGTAGGTCGTTACTAGTCGCGGGTACGTGGAAGATGTTAGATTGAGCAACGTCAGGCTGTTAATTGGGATCATCGTTATTGTCATCGCTCTTGTTGCCCAGTTTTACAATAAGAAGTTTCCCGAGAATAGGGATTTCTTGGTCACTTGCATTGGATTATATCCTTTTACTTTTGCGATTTTATGAAACGTTTGGTTGCTCAGAATTGTACGAAGTGATTTTAAGTCTTGAAAATTGTTTAATTGAGAGCCATAAACGCTGGCTGATTCCGTTAATTCTTGACATCTTGGCTTCTTGAGGTCAAAATTTCACTTTAAACTTATAATTAGACGAACAATGTGATTCAGGGATTTGATTTTTGTGTGAGAATTTTGATTTTTTAAAAAAAATTTTGACCACCAATCTAATTTTTCTAAGAATTGTTTTCTAGACTAATGAATTTTCTTTATACGTATATAGTACTTGTATTGTGCATGTATAACTTTCATCTCTTTATGCCTTGAATCTTTGAAGTGATCAATAATTTCTTAAGATTAGCATAGGTTTATCTCATAGAAAGTTTGTTCTATGATTAATTCTTTTTTCTGTGTGTTCCCTTTTGACATGTAAATCAATTCAGTTATCTTTTACCAAGTAGCAAGAATTTGTTTAACAGAAATGTTTTTTGTGCATGTAATTCATTGTAATATGAGAAAAAATGTACCAATTTTGCAAATGATGTATGAAACTTAGTCGATAAGAAACTTTGGCTTCATGTATTTTCTTTTTAAGGGTCTATCTTGATGTTTTCTTTTGAAGTTTTCTATGGTTTGGAGGATGGATGTCGTTTCCTATGGCCTTTTGAATTTGATTAGTTTGAGTTATGGTGAAAATTGAAGTGTTCATTACCTTTAAATGGATAATTTTTTTTTCTGTTAGGATAAACGTTTGCGTATTTTCTCTGTAAGATTCTGAAGAAAAGGTTGATTTTGTAATTGTGTTGAAGTTAGATTTGTTTGATCTTTGACTCGGGCAAGTATATTGTCTTCAATGCATTGTTGCAACTGGTCATATACTCAAAGGAAAAGAATGCTATCTTATTTACTTACCCCCCTGAGGTGAGTCCCCTTCAAATATTTGATGTATTATTGAGATAGCTCTGATGGATATGGTGAATATAGCTGTTCTGGAGGAGTTCATTATCTTATTATCAACATTAGAATGGCTAGGTGGCTAAGGATGATTGTTATTACTGATTTATTACTTTAGTACATTGTTGGGCCTTTTGGACATTGAATTCTTAAATTGAGATGTCAATCACTTGTGTTCTTGTTGATTTGGAAATTACTTGGAGAATAGATATGACTTATTGTCAGGGGCTGGTGGTGTTTGTACTGTAATGTGGCTTTTTTTTTTAATCCCTTTCTTTCAAATGCGCTCTCTGTACCATATATGTTTCTTACCTTATCTTAATGAGCTTGAGGGCAAATTTTTGGCTCCAATTCTTTTCAGTTATCATAACAATATGTGTGCAGAATTGTGTCCATTAATGTTAATCTCTTCTTGCTTCTACATTTGGTGCAACATCACTATCGGAAATGAATATGCATGGGCTTGTCTATATACTTTTCAGTCTTGTAGTTAAATCAATTCATTAAAATTGGTGCCTCTCTCTTTCTCTCCCGCTTTTCTGTGGGTTGTCATATAACTTCTGTTCCCTGTTGATATCTTCCTCTTGGAATATTAATGTTGAACAAGTCTCTAGTTACAAAAGGCATTAAGCCTTCAGAGTTATCAGCTATTCGGTTTAATCTTCTTTCTTGTCATTTCTAACTACAGTGTATACCATAGAAATGACTATTTAATCTTAATGATCATGTATGTATGTGCATATAAATGTTTGTATTTTTTCGTATATGTGTAATGAGAAGCTTCAGATTTGTTGCCTTACAGTAAGTTATTGCTTTTACTTCTTCTGCTGCTAAAGCATTTAAGTCTTGTACTGATGTTCATCCTTGTCATTGTGTTGTTGCATTTGAAATTTTGCTGAGCATTTTAAGGTGTTGTAATTTGGTTTGCTTCTCCTACTAAGGTGCCTTTTACTTGTGCAGGGATCTTACACTAGCACTGGTTTGGTGATCTCTTCAAAACTGCCAAGATTTTCCGATGAGTACACACTTACGGTAGCAAGCGCAGATCCTAAATCAATATCTGCAGGGAAAACGGTGCAGTTTACCAAAAGTGTTACCCAATGGTCTCTCGCTCACTCAAGCTCACACACACACACACACACACACACACTTGCACGTAATTCTCAAACTTGGAGGTGTATTTGTTAAGGCTCTCACCCTGACCTGTCTTCCGCCCAAATATTGTAGGTTTACCAAAGATGGGGTTCTAGTAGAGGGCCTGTTCTGGAAGGATGTTGACGCTCTTATAAATGATTATTCAGGGGAACCAAAAAAGAGCAAGTGATCTAGCATTGAGAAGACATTCGATAGATTAACCGTGACACCGATGGGCTCTAGCTATGTTCTGTTGTGACAGGGACGTTTTGAAATTTTGAACCAAACCCATTTACCTTGATGATTTACATTATAAGTGGAACCGTTCCTGATGAATGAACTTAAGCATTTGACAAATTTGTTACCCAAGTCTAATGCTTTCAGTTAGACTCACCGGTTTGTAGAGCTTGGGGCATTTATGATTATTTGGCGCCAAAATGACTATACCTTATTGTCGCATGCACGTTACGAGGTAAATTTTACACCAAGTTATTGATCGTGTGGCTTGAGCTTACAGTCACTTGTCTTCTAACTTGAAAGTGCCGACAATTTATTAGCCTTGTAATTGGACGCCTTAGAAGTTAGAATCACAAAGTGTGAATTTTTCATCTGAGGTTGAAACCAAATTGAGGCCTGAAATTATTCCTACGTTTTCAGGCTTTGCGATATGGGGATGGCAGGATAAGGATATATTATTTATTTGACAGGTCCCATAGTAACTGTTTGTTTTGTTCCATTTCCATCCACTGTTTTGTATTTATTTGCGAAATAAGTTTTTAAAAACTATGCTCAAACTTAAATAAGCGTGTTTAAAGATCAAATGCAAAGACATGAAAGTATGTTTATGTTATTTAAGAAAATGTTATATGCCCTTAAGAATAAAACCATATTATCAATGGCTGGAATTAGTCTGTGATCTTATCCGTTGTTTAGACAAATTCTTTCAAAAACATTAATGCCTTTCAAGTCAAACCTCTGTGGATTGACTTGTAAGATGGAAAAAGAAGAAGAAGAAGAAACGTGTGCTCCTTCTACTCCTCTTTTACGAATTTTCAAAATGGATGATATATCTACTTGTAAACTATTCAGTATTCACCCATTTACTTCTAATAATTCTTCATATTTTATTATGAAAATTTTTAAATGATATCAATAATATTTATTTATTAAAATAAGTTGATAATTAATATTATTATCTATAATTAAATCATCATCATCATCAAAATCCAGTCAAAATCTCGCTGAAACATAAAGGTTCGATAGTATGCATCCTTATCTTATCCGATAGACCTACTTGTAATGCGGCATGACAATACTACAAAATTAATTATCTATAATTAAATATTTGATTAAAATATTTTTATTAATAAAGAAATATTTTTTAAAAATATGAGTTTATGTATTTTAAGATATCCTAAATTTAATACGTATTAATGAATAATCAAATATAAAATTTTAATTTCAAGATAAGTTTTATTTAATACTTTTAAAGTTAAAATATTAAAAAAATAATAATAATTTTTAAAAATATTGAATTGACATCACATTCTGAGTAAAGATTCTTGTAAACTTTCGAGGATAGAAAAAAAAATAAAAAAACGAGAGCTTTCTCCACGATTAAAATAATTTTCGTAAATTTTTTTAAAAATCGTACGTACCAGCTGAATCTGACGTCAGTTCACAGGGAGTGACTTCCGGATCCCAAATCAACGCCATATTTTGGATTTATACCATTTTCGTGTCCGCCAGCCATTACATAAGAAAGCCGATAGTTCCTTGTCGTTCCGTTTCATAGGTACGCACAAGGGGGGTTTTATATATTCGAGTCGCTCTGTCTAGAAATTGGGGTTTCCTTCCTCTCTCAAGTCTTGATTGATCTTGATTTGCCGATCCAGTTTAAACTCGGATTAGGAGGTCCCCGATTGCGATTTCAAGGAGAAATTGAAAATTTAGGGTTTCGAATTTAAACTTGGAGAGATTTGCTATGGCTAACCCTAACAAACAAGGATTCAATTACGGTGATGTTGAGGAAGTTTATGACGAAGAATTCGATGAGTCATCTTCAATCTCGACTGGCGTTGACTCCTCCTCGGTTAGATCCATTAGGACGACGACGCAAGAGAGGAGCGAGATTGGATTAACGGAGAGGTTGACGGACATTCTTTTGGATAACGGAGACGGAGATTTGTTACTTCAAAGGAACGATCGTGAAGATAGGGTTTTGCAGTGGCTTCAGGCGCTGGACATGCAAGTCATGGGCGCCTGTAGAGCCGATGAGAGGTTGAAGCCTTTATTGAAAGCTAATGCTTCCAGTGGCTTGGCCGAAGATCAGTTAATAGCACATCTGAACCAGGTTTGTTTTGAACTTGGAGTAGAACGACAGAAACAAATGCTTTGATGCGACGTTTATGATTGATGTTTGTGCGTGTCTGTGTGTTTGATAAACAGCACTTTGAGCTGTCGGAGGTGGGTATCTTAGCCAGGTGCTTTTGCATACCACTTGTTTCAATTCGTGTTGGCAAGATTAACAAGCGGGGGACCCTGTTCTGCCCTACTTCTATAAGGTAGTTGAATTGGTGTGGATTCTAGTTTATGTTATTTCCTTTTGTTTGTTTCTGGGAATGTGTGATTGTTTAATATGAATTTGTGCATCTGGTTTTGCCATATCTCTCGTACAACGTCAGGTTGAAATTTTCATGCTCCCACACTTTTCTATCTTGTTTGATGAATTATCTTCCATGCTTTGAATTTACTTTATGTTATTCTTTCATTATTATCCAATCTGATTTCCGTGATGAATGATGTTTGATTATTATCATTTTAGCCCGTTTCCTACAAGGGTTCCTTTCATCAGTTCTTGTGTTCGTTATGAGCACAGCTTGCTAGTATCAGTTATTTTCTCTTTTTCATCGCTTTTAGTATTAATTTCACAAAGAGGACTATGACTTTTACATTCATTGTTTCGGTAATTTGTTAGCTTTTGTCTGTGTTTTAAACTCTGACAATGACATGGCAAGAAAACTTTCGGGTTCTTTGGCTGCCTTATGCTAGTTACTACTATTAGTACATTCGGTCAATGGTGGAAGCTATAGTATAATTTTATTCATACCATTCTGATCTTTTGCAGTTTCCGCCTATTTTAATGCACCTGTAAGTCTGCAGATGCAATTGATAACATGTATATCTTGATATCTGTATTAGGATTGGATCTTTTTTGTGCTTATGCTTTTATGCACATGTGTAGATTTAAGATTTTTCAGTAATTATGTTTCTCATCTTGCCTTGATGGTTTGCATTTAATGGCAAGATGAATGTGTGCATATGTTTATGTCTTATCCTTTAACTTGTTTCACGTCATGTTTTTATTTGTTTCTATATGCATCTAGATGTAATTGAACGTTTACATTGTGAATAGACTTCACTCTGTTTTGTTCAACTGCTAGTTATGTTACCCTATATGTCTTGAGTGGGGTTGCGTTATGATGTCTGGTGACCCTGTGAATATTGGTCTAACAATCATGCCTTTTCATGTTGGTTATGAAGATAGAGGGTTCAGCTATAGTATTTTGTGATTATAGTTGTTATTCTTATTTGGATTAACAGGATTTGTGCTAGGATTTGTTTTGCTGGAAATCTACCATGAGTATTTATGTTGCTAACTTAAGTATTATTGCAAAGTTGACGATGGCTGGTATAAATTGTTGGTCAATGCTTAGCTGTTTTGTGATGATAATGTTCTGCTTCCAAGTGAAAATATCTTTTGACTTGTAGGTAAAGTGGGCGTGTTCTATTATGATCTCTGAATTATGAGGAAGTAAAGGTAGTTTCATCCCCTACATTGTATGATATAAGGCCTACTACTGCCCTTTGGATCTAATATGCTGCATTTAATCAACTGGAATAGCAATCTATGTGAAAAGTCTTACCTCAGTTTTGTTTGCAGTTTTTGGCTCTTTCTATATTCTCTGGGCTACTTTTTTTTGTTTTTTGAAACATATTGACTTTTTCCATATATTTCATTGATTATTATCCAATGAAATGAAGGTTTTTGTTCTGCTAAACATTTCATTACAAGATTATCGATCTCACATTTTATTTTGAACTGCTATTGTGATTGTTACTTTCTGTCTTGTTCACATACAAATTGTTAGATGTCTTAACTACTTGTTGAAGGTAGGAAAATATTCAGGTGGATGTAATTTGTAGTGTATCATGATCTAAAATCTGGAATTGTTTAAAAGGAAAGTCCAAATGTGTGGTAAGCAAAGGTTAAGATATGATAATATTATGCTGAGTTGGTGATTGAAAATATTGGTAGTAATAGGGAGTGGAGTCTGACAGAAAGGGGTTCGAGCCTTTCCAGCAAGCATTATATGATTTGTTGGGTGGATATCAAAGCAACATGTTATTATTCCTTTCCTGACTTCTTTTGTATTTTTATTCTAAAGCCAATGCGTATGATAGTATGTTTATGCTCTATATCTTAACCGCTGGCACAAATCATTCATTTTTCACTGTTTTAATATGTGCTCTCCATTTTGGAGAGTTTGAAGAATTGCATTCAAAAGTTCCTATCATAATTGTGATTTAATTTGAACTTGCATTTTCCCACTCTATTACTTCCTTTTGATGACCATTATTTAGTTTTTTGAAAGTGTTCTTTCTCTCTTCTTGTTGCTGTTGCAGGGGTAACTTGATGCTCACAGTGTTGCCATCATCTGATCTGCGGCTTTCATTCATTGGCGACGATGGGAATGCAGAGAGACTATTTACCCTAAGTAGCGAGTGCACTGCTGTTGAGGTTGATGAGATCCCAGCTGATAGGTCTGGACGATCTTTTCACATAAAGACAACAGATAATAGAGAATTCTACTTCTGGTGCTCAGAGAAATCTAAGCTTTTGGGACTTGAGCTGCTTGCAAAGGTAAATTTAATGAAAAAAAATGACATGATGGAAAGTGCATATGCTTGTGCAGTTTTTCTTGAAATTTTGGACATTGGAACTTGTTTTCTTTAGTCACTAAGCTCTTGGAAGTGTTGAATTTTTATTATAATTAATTCTGTATTATAGAAACAATGTTCTGTAGTTGTGCGGCATGTTCATTTAATTTGATAACAACCAATTTTCAAGTGAAATGAAATCTTTTGAACAATGATCTTTTGTAATATTGATCTGCAATTTTGGATGGGCTTACTTTTATTTTGATTTCTCTTTTCAACTTGTTATAAGTTGGGAATGCAAAAGCCAAAAGAAGCAATTCAATGATCAATGAGGATGTAGTTGGATGAATATGTTGTCTGTTGTAGTTTGGAGGCATGACAAATGACATAATCTAGCAACCTTTTGTTTTTTTTTTAATTGTCTGCCTTCTCTTTTTCTCCTGATGAAAGTTTTCTTTCTTTGGATTATAGATGAAGGATATACTCAAGAGAAAGCCATCTATTGCCGAACTAACTGGAATTAGCAAATCACGTCTTGAATGTTTTGCTACTCATTTACGCGCATATCTTATGGGAAGTTTCCAAGAAAGTTCATGTGCTATTTCATCATACTCTAGTACCAATTCTGAACTTTCAGAGGCAATAGCAATACCAACTAAGTCTATGCATGCCAGACATGTTGGTAGTCATTCAGGGAAGGTGCATTTACCTTGCCAGGGAAGCCTAAGTCCAAGAGCAAGTTCCTTCAAAGAAGGACTATCCAGAAGCTTGTCTTGTTTGAGAAATGCTGCAAGGGAGAAGCTGAGACGGTGTGTGGATAGCAGTGTTTCTGCAGTTGACAGCATTCTGGTGACAGTGCCCAAGACTACTGATGCATCTAGCTGTGGTGAATCTAAAAATGAGAAGCTGCCTGAAGCTGAGACTTGTTTGATGAAACCATCAAATCTTCTAGATTCTCTGGGAAAATTGGCTATCCCACCTGCTGTGTGCCCAGAGTCTGTGCCTTCCGCAGATGCTCCTCTCTTCTCCCCCTACTACTGTTGGTGCCCATTAGCTACATCAACTTTGCAGTGCCCTTCATCATCTACGGAACTTCCTCTCCCATCCATTGGAACACCTTTGCTTCCGCCACTTTCTTCAATACTGTCTGCTACTAGGTCCTCTGGCCTGTTAACTCCGACATCACCTCTCACTTTGGCTAATATACCCTCTTTGGATTTCCCTGCTTTCTTGCCAGACCCAATGTTTCAGTTGTCCAGGGCTGGGTCTCAGCCGATCGCAAGATTCACTCCTTTGATTTGTGACCCAATTGTGCATGTTCCGATGATTGATGTTTGCTCCTCAGGTCAGGGTTACCTTGTGAGTGCTGGTCCAAGTATTTCAGGCACTATCGCACCTTTGAATCCAAAGCTTGTGAATCCATTGATTCCTGAAACCGAGTCTTTATTGGAAAAGGGTGCAAGAGAGACTCTGCAGCTACTCATTAGTGGCTCAAGTCCTGCAAGTCCTTTAATTGATGCGTTTCCTTCAGTTTTGAATCATACTGATAACAATCAGGTTTTACTTGTCACACGAAGCAGAGGCATATACAATGGGTCAAGTGATGTTGATGCCATTGCAACGATGGATTTGGTTTCATTGCCTGAGAGCTCCGTAGCGGATGGGGTTGAAAGCTTACGTGGTAGCTCTTGCACTTTCAATGCTTTATTGAAAGGTCTAGATGCTCCGCAAGACGGATCGACTGCTGTTACTGGATCGGCCTTTGATGATAACCCTACTCATCCCTCAAGTACGACTGAAGAAAGTACGAGTTGACTGGGGGGATCTTTTTAATTTGATTTTGTCTTGGTAGATTTGTTTTGCTTCCCACAAAATGTAGATATCCGACAACTGAACCCCCAAGAATTTTGGAGTTGTAATTAGTGCTTATCTTGTCAGTTGTTCATTTTTATATTCCTTCATTGATCAGTTGATGTTAATATGTTTTTGCTATGTTTTGTAGACGTTTACATTTTAGCTTGTAATGCATTTGTTGTTGCACATTGAAGTATATAATTATCTGAAACTAAAGAAAAAAAAATCAACAGTAAGAACAACCCATCGATTGCCTAATGGGGTATTTTAACAATCTGTTTGAAAGCGAAAAATAACAATTGAGTAAAAATGTAGCAGGGTTTGGAGAGGTTCATACTATATTTTCTTACAGTTATCTGATTAACCGAGGAAATGATGTGGCTCGACTCTGTAGACAGTATGGGGTTCAAATTCCTTACAAAGTGAGCTTTCCCTACAGGGGGTGTCAACTGTCAAAATTATCTCCAAGCCTGCAAGAGCTGTGGATTGTTATATGCCTAGAGCTGTACAAATGCGGGCTGGGTCGGATCAACAATTTAATAGTTCCTTACAGGTTGGGACCAAATCCAATCCAAACCTTCAATTTAAACAACTTTTCAGGACTAAAAGAAAAATTTGTAAATAGATCGTTAAAAACTGTACATTCTAACGAAACATAAGAGTAAGAAGTTTTAAGTAAATGCAAGTAGTAATGTATATGGTTCATTTAATTAAAATTTTACATTCAAAATGATATTAATTTTACCAGCATATAAATCTTTAACGTTAAAGAGTATAGAAGTTCTCAATTCTTGTAATCTAAATAAAGATTGGTCTGTAATTGTGAGTAAATATTAAAACTAAGAGTAATTTATAAATATTAAAATGTTTTTGAAACTATTACAAAAACATAATTATAAATAATTGAAAAGAAAACATGATATTTATTAATATAAACTTTCACCAACCCAATGCATTGGAGGATCCACTTTATCTTTGTAATAATCAATAATATACTTGTCAGGCCTAGACTGACTGAGTTCAAGAATCATAATCTGTTTACCCTAAGTATTTTAATGTGAAATTGGACAGTGGTTGCAGTTGATGCAAGGAAAATTAGACAGGCGTGTCGTGTGTGGTGAAATATATAAAGAGTAGGTCTACAAGGAACAGGTTGCGCCCAGCCTTGCAGGTTTTCGTTGATTGTCTTCTTCTTACCAACTGTTGGACAGAGATTCGCCTAAGATAGTGTTACTTATTAGCATTTGTGTGTATGGTGAGAGTTTTCCTGATGCAAACAGTCCCTTATTCACCCCCAGCCGAAGAGGAATCAGTAGGAAACATTTAACAAAGGTATTTGATTGGATTTTGTAGGTTTTTTTTTTTGAAAAATTAGAAAATAGATTGATAATAAAAAGGAGAGGAACAAAACACAGGGATAAATGGGTGCTAGCATAGCTCTCACGTCACTCTTAGAGACTTAGACAATAGTGGCACAGCCGAGGCAGGGTCGGTTTTGGTCCACGTTTACGTTCACAACCTGGAATACAATGACAGGTAGGAGAGCAGACAGGAGCCAGGGTTTCATAATTGAAAGGACTGTTAACTGAAAACGATAATTACTTAATTGGCTCTGCACGGTTTCCAATGGCATTCCTTGGGTTTCAAAGTTAAATCAGGATGAAAAAAGACACTGAAGCAAGGAGGCGTTTCTTCTGAACCATTCTGATCCTGACCTGAACATTGATCTTGCTGTTAAAGAGAAGGACCAAGTTGTATTCAACCCTGGATCCAATCCCATGGATAGAATTAAGAAAACACCAGATAAGAACTTTATAATCCTTAAATCTCGCTTGGAGATTGTCACAAATCATGCAAGGAACTGCCTTAAAGCTAGTACCGAAATGAAGCTTTCTTTCTACATGTTTGCATTATATATCATCCTCCAATAAAATTGAGAGGATCCAACTGGAAGAATCAGGAACGCAATTCATATGCCCTCCCACCTTGTGTGTCCGTTCTTTCTATATCAAGTTCTAGTAGTGCAGGTTTATGCTATTTTCAGTAATTGGCTTAGTAAAGCTCTGCGTAATGGATTAAAGATGCTGGAATATGGGTTTTGCTTGTTATCTTTTCTCATGGAGCAATTCTTACCATACATTTCAGTATATAGATAATTGCCTGAAATTACGGTTCTTTTTCTTCTTTATGATGCTTTATTATGACTGATAAACAAGGCAAGCAGAGGAGGAGTTGCTATCACCTTATCCTACCTTAAAGAAAGACACCATGTCCACGTATCCCTATGGCGCTCTCTTGGTTGCCAGATGTTGGCTTATGCCTCTCTATACATATGATTCCTCTAGAAACAAAGCAAAGACAAAAAAGGAATTGGGTAAAAATTAGGAAGCTAAGTAATAATGAAATGAAAGGAAGAACACTTAAGTCAAAACGTCTTAATCTGCTCAAGAAAAGGGCCTAGGGACTATTAAAGGACCAGTTGTCTAAAAATGCAGGACTGACGTTTTTGGTAAAAGAAAGAATAAGAAATTAACCCAAACTCTAATTCAGCTTTTACTAGGGTAAAAGACTAAGCACATAATTGCTAAGAAAGAAGGCAAAGAAAATAGAGAGAAAGAAGTGCTTTACACGCTAAAAAGTTGTTACAAAATCACTAGCAAAGCCTTCATATTTGTTGTTATTAACAACTAAATTCCCTTAGCCCTATATGGACATTATCAATCACACCATTTAAAAGGATAACCGATTTGTTAATGTTAAATCTTTTAGGGTTTTTTTAAAATATAATTTCAGTACTAAATCTTTTAAGTTTTTTAATTAAGTGATTAACTTTTTAAAATTCGTTCTATCAGGTGAAAGCGGTAACTTTGTTAAGTTTTAGTGACAGGGCTAACATAGTCACTTTTAAGCTAACATTTGAGCATCTATGTAACAATATATTAAACAAGTGAACATCCATGTGGATTGACCTATAATTTATAAACTTAACCCATGACTCACTTTCCCAAAATCTAAACCCTAATTTGATTTTGTAAAAATAAATTATCTTATGAAACTTACATTTTTTGCGCTGCTCAGTCCCCTACTATATGAGTTTCTTTGGTCCTTTATTGCATTTTCTTAATCCCTCACAATAAACTAACATACGTCTTTCATTTGCTAGGACTTTTGTCCCTGACGATAAACTTATGCTTTCGTTTTATTTTATAGGTGTTTTTTTTGGTGGGGACAATAATAACGGAAGAGGAGGGAGCTTACAACAATAACAATATTACCTAAATATTTTTTGTTTTGTTCACTTTTAATTCTTATTGGTGTCTCACCATTTAAATTCCTTTCTATTTTAATGGCTTTCTT
>JAOQMQ010000196.1:11695553-11708306 GCA_027563845.1 Erythroxylum subrotundum
ATTTGTGTATTGAATTGAGGTATGAATGTGACTTGGATATGGATGAATGTGATTGAAGTGCTATGGGTATATGAATGGGTTTGTTTGTGTTGGGATTCCGGAGAGGAGGTCCGATGAATTGTGTTGATGGCTTGGAAATATTGAAGTGCTTTTGTTTATGGTTTGAATTGGTGATTTATAGACATGTGTGCGTCTTGATGGCAAAAAAAAAAAAAGTTTTTGTCTAAATTGATGGTTATGATTCGCTTATGAGGGATAAAATGAATTGAGGTTATGGAATTGATGAATTCAAAAGGGGAAATTGAATTTTTGCTTGATTAAAGAATGAAAGAAAAATTTTACACCGTTTTGTATCTGGATTAGTTTAGGCCGAGTGTGTCGTATGGTTTCCAACGCGGTGTTTTTTTAAGGTACTCGTTTCAGATGTCGGAATTTTGTGAATCCGTTCCCTAGATTCCGCTTTTTATTTTGTTTCCACTTTATGATTTCCGAGCCTTTCGATTTCTTTTGGTTTTCGCATTTTGTTTTGGTCCACTTTCGGGTTTAGGATCCGTTCTTTGTTTCACTTTTCGTTTCCGTTTTCCATTTTTCCGATTGGGGTTCGGTTCCAAAAATTGGGTCCCAACATTAATAATTCTTTGGTCATTTAAACCTTATAACTATTCATAAGTATGTATTCATAAAAAGTCAAGCTATTTACAAGTTTGGTAGATTTTGTTAGAAAACATTTTTTTAATTATTAAGTATGGACTTAGTCTTTTACTCAGAGGTAAACATTGGTGATAATGTCGATCTGGTTACTCGACAAAGTCATTTTTATTAAGCTGCTTGGTTGAAACGTAATTATAGCCTTTTGACGCGGAGGTACACATTTGTGATGAGTGTCGATCCGGTTACTCAGCTATATCACATTTTCAACTGGCTACTAGCTCTATTTATAACCAGAAGGTTAGTGGAATAGTTATTTATTAACCAACACACTTTTTTTTTGCCCACCTTGTTGCTTAAGCTATTCTTTTTTATGAAAAAGTATTAGCCGAGCTACTTAAGTCAAAATACATAAAATTATGAATGAGTGTGACAATTTCGAGGGTGACAACTCACACTAAATTCTAATTAACTAGCATATTTAGCCAAAGAACCCAATTCACTAATTTTGCGGGCTAATGACTCTTTACAACCTATTAGACTATGTTCAAAATTAAATCAATTTCAATCCATCTAAGCTATTGACACATTCACACAATTCACAAAATGTAACCTAAAAAAACTATCATACAATAAGCAAAATTCACATTTAAAACAAAACACATAACCCTCCCTACACTTGAACAACACATTGTCCTAAATGTGAGAAGGAGACAATAAACACACATGGCACTGCGAAACATAAATTGAAGTAAAACAAAAAACAATAAAGACTGAATTTAAAAAGAAAAGGGTTAGAGCAAATCCTCACGATGATGGAGACGAGAATAAATTGACTGAACCCCTGAGATTGTTGTCTTATCTATGAATTGCTTAAAGAGAGTGAGGGACTTAGTGATCCCAGATCAATTCAAATCACCAAAGTTTTGTTGACAGTTTAAAACAACCTTATCTAACCTAATGATTTTAATTGAACTACTAAACGTGCTAATTTATGATCTTTAGCTTGACCTTGCATCCATTGAGGCATCTTAATTGTTCAAACAGAAGGAAATCACTTCCTTGTCCTTGGGAATCGCTCCTTCGAGATATGGCTTGCAACGATGCCCGTTGACTTTAAAAGTTTCCTTATTAGCATTTTCTAGTTTGAGGGCTCCATGATCGAAAACTTGAATAACCGTAAAAGGTCCACTCCATCGAGATTTTAACTTCCCTAGAAACAGCCTTAACCTTGAATTATATAGCAGAATCGTGTCTCCTACTTTAATTCCTTTTGTTTAAGACGAGAATCGTGCCATTTTTTACCTTTTCCTTATATAGTTTGGTGTTTTCATACACATTGTAACGAAACTCTTCAAGTTCGTCCAGTTGTAGAAGTCTCCTTTTACCCACTTGCTTTAATCACCTAGTATGCCCAATGTTCTAGTTCGACTAGAAAATGACAAGCTTTTTTGTACACAAGCCTATAAGGAGTTGTTTCGATAGGTGTTTTGAAAGCAGTCCTATAAGCCTATAAGACATCGTCTAACTTTATTACCCAATCCTTCCTAGAGTTGTTCATCATTTTTTTTCTAAAATTTGTTTCAATTCCCATTTAACAATTTCCACTTGGCTACTAGTCTGTAGATGGTACGATGTAGCAACACGGTGGTGCACTCCATATTTGTTTAAGAGGGCATTAAGAGATTTGTTGCAAAAATGTGTACCTAGATCGCTTATTATCATACGTGGCACTCCAAACTGGTTGAATAATCGTTTAATGAACTTTGCACTACCTTTCCATCATTGGTTGGAGATGCTACTGCTTTGACCTAACGTAAAACATAATCCACTCCCACTAGAATGTACATGTTTTCCATTGAAGATGGGAAAGGACCTATAAAGTTGATGCGCCAAACATCGAAGACTTCCACTTCTAAAAAGTTGGATAAAGGCATCTCATCTCTTTTGAAAATGTTACCTATTCTGGCATCCATCGCATTGTGCTACGAAAACCTGAACATCCTTAAACAATTGTAGCCAATAAAATCCACTCTCGAGTATCCGAGCTGCCGTTTTGTTGGCTTCATAATGTCCAACATACTGACCTTCATAACATTGCTTTGAGATGTCCAACATTTCTTCCTTTGGAACACATCGTCGCATTAACCCATCTACACATGCTCTATATAAAATTGGCTCATCCTATATATATCGGTTGCAATTATGTAAGAATATTTTTTTTGTTGGTAAGATAAATCTGAAGGAATTTACCACTGGCAACTTAATTTGCAATATCGGCAAACCATGGTGTGGTCAAACTTTCAAGTAGCATCAGGGTTTCATCGGGAAAATTTTCACTAATATCATCACTTGGCTTGCATTCCCCTCCTTCCAGTCTGGATAAGCGGTCTGCAATCACATTTTCTACTCCTTTTTTTTATTTCTCACCTCCATATCAAATTCCTGTAAAAGTAACACCCATCGAATAAGCCTTGATTTTGCATCATTTTTGTTGAAAAGGTATTTTATCCCCACGTGATTAGTGAATACAATTACCTTTGACCCCAAAAGGTATTGTCGAAACTTATCACATGTGTGCACTACTGTGAGGAATTCCTTTTCTGTAGTAGTGTAATTCAGTTGAGGTCCTACAAGGGTCTTTCTGGCATAGTAGATTGTATGTAACCTTTTTATCTTTCCTTCGGCCTAATACACAACTTATGGCTTGGTCGCTCGTATTAAACATAACTTAAAATGGAAGTGTCCAGTCTGGTGGTGATAGAATTGGTGCTGATATTAATGTCTTTAGTTTGTTGAATGCAGATATACACTTGTCATCAAATAGGAAGGGTACATCTTTAACTAAAAGATTTGTCAAAGGTCTTGCGATTTGCGAAAAGTCTTTGATGAATCGACAGTAAAATCTTGCATAACCTAAGAATCCCCGCACACCTTTTACATTGCTTGGAGGTGGAAGATTTTCTTTCACGTCTGTTTTTTCTCTGTCGACCATAAATCCTTGGTGTGAGATTTTATGCCCTAACATTATCCCCTCTTGCAACATAAAATGTCATTTCTCCCAATTCAGCACCAATTGTGACTTTTCACATCTTTAAAGAACTCTGTCCAAATTAGTTAAACACATTTCAAAAGAATCTCCAAAAACTGAAAAATCATCTATAAACACCTCCATTATATCTTCTATCATATTGGAAAAGATAGACCTCATACATCTTTAAATGTAGCTGAGGCATTGCATAGTTCGAAAGGCATCCATCTGTACGCGAATGTACTATAAGGATAGGTGAATGTAGTCTTTTCTTCATCATCAATGTAGATGAAGATATGATTATATCCTAAATATCCATCTAGGAAACAATAAAACGAATGAACTGCTACCCTTTCTATCATCTGGTCTATGAATGAGAGAGGAAAATGATCTTTCTTCGTCACTAAGTTAAGTTTGCAATGATCTATGAATACTCTCCATCTTGTGACCGTTCTTGTTGAAATTACTTCTCCACCATCACTTTCTATTACTGATAGTCCACTCTTCTTAAGTACAAATTGTACTGGACTGATCCATTCATTATCGGAGATGGGATAAATTATCCCCGTATCTAAAAGTTTGATTATCTCCTTCTTGACCACCTCCTTCATGTTAGGGTTCAACCTTCGTTGACGCTTCTTCACTATTTTACATCCTTCCTTTTGGTTTATTCAGTGCATGCAAACATTTAGGCTTATACCTTGAATATCAGCAATCTTCCATCCGATGGCTTTTATTCACTTTCTAACAATTTCTACCACTTTACTTTCTTGTTTCTTGTTCAATTGATTAGAGATGATTATCAGTAATGTTCGAGCTTCACCTAGAAAGGTATATCTGAGATGTGTAGGTAAAGGTTTAAGCTCTAATTTGGGTGGTTTTTTTGTAGATGGTGGTATGGGTGCTTCGGTTTGAACATATTTATCTTAATGCATTTGAACATCTGACTCCTCCATCTCATCGTCTCATTTAGATTCAAGTTTTTGATATCCATAGTCTGTCTCTACTTCCACTAACTGTACTTCTGCGATGCAACTTTTAACTTGTTCTTGCAAATTTTTATCCATAATTTCAACCTTCATGCATGCGCTGCTCGCTGTTGGATTCTTTAAAGCCTTATTCATATTGAATTCGATATGATCCTCGCCTATTCAAAGTGTTAATTTCCCTTCGTGAACGTCAATTATGGCTTTCTCTGTATTCATAAATGGTCGACCTAGGATCAGTGGACAATTCTTATCTTTTTCAAAATCGAGAATCACAAATCTACAGGAATAATAAACTTGTCTACTTGTATCAAAACGTCTTCCACTATTACAAATGATCTTTTAATGGATTGATCAGCTAACTGAATTAACATCGAGGTTGGATTAACCTCACCTAGCCACAAATTCTTGAATATTGATTAAGGCATAAGATTAAAACTTGCTTCTAAATCGCTCAAGCACTTTGTAAAATCAAATTCACCAACCACACAAGGTATTGTGAAACTCCCTAGATCCTTTAATTTAGATGGCATCTGGTTGGTGACTATGGAACTACAGGTGCTAGTTAGAGCTAACGTCTGATTATCTTCCCAAGTATGCTTCTTTGATAATATGTCCTAAAAATTTTTTGCATATTTAGGCATATGTTCCAACGCCTCTACAAAAGAGAGACTTATCTATAGCGTCTTTAACTTCTCAAAATTTTTTTGCAAATTGCGCATCTAGCTTCTTCTTTTGTAATCGTTGAGGAAAAGGGATCTTGGGTTGATATGGTGGAGGGGCGACATAAGGATGGCATTCACTCATATTCACTTCTTTCTCCATTTCTTGATTTTTCTCAACATGATGGATAGGCTCCTCTATTGTCTTTTTGGGTAGTTCAAGTTCCTTCCCACTTCGAAGTGTAATAGCCTTTAATTGCTCTGACCGCGCGTCGTAACGTTAGTCAAAATAAAATAACTAGACCTACTATTATAGCAGTGTTGAGTCTAGGTCTATGAGTGTGTATGTGTAAGGTTTATGAAATGAAATTAACCGGTGTTTATGTTTAACTGGGGGTTTTGGATTTTGGAATAAGAAAATGAAATGAAACTAACTATAAAAAACAAATTAAAGAAAACATGCAATAAAATGATAAAAGTGGGGAATTTGATAGGGACTCGGTTCTTTGGTTCAATCTCGACCTACACCCTAACTAAGCATAGTTTATTAATTTGTTGTTCTTTAACCTCTCCTAGCAACTATTAATCATGGGTTAATAATTAATCCGAGTTTTTCCTTAGGTTTTATTTAATCAAGATACGATCGTTAATTAAACCTAACTACCGACCAACCTAGGATACGATCTCTAGATTTAATTAGGCAGTAGCATTATGAATTAGGAAAATCGATTAATCAAGGCAACAACCGCATACAATGCGTCATTTAACCTAGGTCATGTTATCCCTAATGATTATGAATCATTAGTCGCTACACATGAATTTCAACAAAACAATTACGGATTATATCGAAATTCTAGCAATAAGTTTGCAATTAACGATTCAATGAACACATTAAAATCATCAACTCATAATACCCAATGGGTTCATACACAAATAACCAAATAATGACAAAAATCTGAATATCTATACACAAGACCCAAATCAATTAACATATGATAACACAATCAATTTCTATTGAGAGAAAGAAACAACAAAATAATTAAAAAATACTTAACCCGGATCATCGGCGTCGATATCGCCTTCGAATCGGTGTAGGGACATTTAGCTCTTCATAGGTCTTTTCCAAAAAAATGCTTTGGCCTAATTCCAATCCCTAGCCAAAAACCCCTTTGTAGCCTTCTCTTTACAGTAGCTATAGCTTGATTTGACAATTAAGGTTTGATGGACCATGGACCATGCTGCTATTCAATGCCCTCTCTCACGTAGCTCTCACAGTTTCTCCTCGCAAGCTCCAGCCTTCTGTTCACACCCACAACTCCTTGTTCTCCAGCCTACCAAGCCGAAGCCGCAGCTGCCAGCCGTCAGCTTCACGCCCATGCCTGCTCGCCCTACTGTTCCCGCCTTGCCCCTGTAGCATCTCTCACTGTAGCTAGACTTGACAATTTAATGAGCTAGGTTATCACCAATTCTTCTGCCGCACTAAACGAACGCTTGTTGTTCCCTTATGAGATATGAAACGCCAACTCCATATGCGTTAAACGTATTTTTTGCCAGCATTTTTTTCCTGTTGTACTGCGTTTTGGCTGCTCTCGTCCCCACTTAATTCACGTTGTTTATCTAAAGGACTGTTGCGTTTTATTCTCTTATTTCCTTCTTCTATTTTCGTTTTGTGATTCATTTTTCTTGTCTTTTTTTCCTTCTTACTCCATGAAGACAAGTCAGTATTGATCTTTAGAAAATAACCCAAATGCAGTACTTTTGAATCACTTTAATTTATTTGCTTCCAAATTGTACCTAAAATCATATATGAATTAAAGTGAGTATCTTAAGCATTTTCGCATCTTTAATCGCTAAATGTAAATGATTAAATATATCAACAATTAAACACATATCAATTTTTCCTACACTTAGCTTTTGTCCGTCCTCGGGCAAAATATCCAAATTAAGCTCAAAGACTTGAAACATTTACTCAATTCCCATATTTTCTAAGAATATATGATCATAAACGAAGATGAATAACTTTCAAAAATCGTAGCAAGAAATCATCATTTCAAGCTTTTACTCATGATCAATCAACATTCAATATCTTCAAAAGTTGAGCAATCTAATGATAGACTCGAAAAATGTGTTTAAATAAAATATATCCGCGGGTACACTCAACACCATTCATGATCATGACAATCCACAACTTTGCATATCATTTCATTTCTCTACCACTAAAAGTCACATGCAAAATCACGAATCAAAGGACTTTTTAGGGTTGTAATGTAGGAAAAGGTAAGGTGAGATATATTTGGGTCAAGTAGCTTGAAAGTCATCAAAGCTAGTGAAACAAAGCAACACTCATCAAAAAATGGGTACCGTCAGCTATGACGAGTGCAACATTTATATTTCACAATCCTATTCAGCTCTCATACACAAACCACATGAAGCATATATCAATCTGAAGGAATCACTCGTACCATTTATACTAATGACATCACAAGAGTAGACCTTCCAAGCCATCCTCTACCTCATATTCAACATACTCAAATAATATATCCATTATAACTCTAGGAAGATTTATAAACCATAAACAACTTTTCAACACACATGCAATTCTTCCTTGATACATTTATTTTAAACAAATTTTTTATTTTTTTATTTTTATTTTTTATTCCTTTTTTTCTTTTCTTCCCCCCCCCCCCCTTTTTTTCTTTTTTCTTATAAAAATTAAAATAAACTACATCAACACGAGAATTTCAATGATAAGATATAAAATAACATCCCAACATTATAACCAACCCTCACATATGTATACCCCCATACTTAGAATTTTGTACATCTATAAACTCAACAATCACAAATGTTCCACTAGCTTTGTGACTTGGGTAGGACATTTGGTTAAGTTTAAAAGCATAAAATGTGGTTTATACAAAAAGAAAGGTTAAAGCTCAAAGGGGTTTATCAAGGGAAAAATTATGTCAATAGGATAGGTTATTTGACTAATGTAGTTTATGAAAAATAAAGAATGCCTAATCATATCTATGTTAATGCATGTGAAAAAAATGTGGTCTTCAATATAAATTCAACGTAATATCGGGATGTACATGTCATGATGGTTATACATTATCAAAAGGCAATGAGACTGATATGAATGTGTCAGTCAAATAAGGCTCAAAATCTCACGGGCTTTGTCTACTATTAGTCACTTCTCTTCAAAAAATAATGCATATCGACCAATCACAAGAGCAAAAGTACATGCTAAAGTTGCTATGAAATTGTCTAGTCAATCCACACTCTAATCATGATTATAAAATCCTTGCAGCAATAGAAAACAAGAAAATGTTTGTTTAATTTGTTTTATTCTTTCTCTCATTTTGATTGAAAACTTAAAAACAAGTAAAACAAACAAATTCAAAAACACACATGCATATAAAAAGTATTACAGAAATGTAAAGGAAAAGAAATTTACTTCCCTTGGCTTGCCTCCCAAGAAGCGCCTAAGTTTAGGGTCGCTGGCTTGACTCCTTCTTTTGCTAATGTGACGAAATTGTGATCTTCAGGTATTACAGTTAGCGCCGCTTCCACGCGAGGTAGTTCCGGATAGGGCCTTAGTTGATCATCATCCTCATTCAGCGTCTTCCCTATCCTCAGATTCTCAATCTCGACTGAGTTCATACACTCTGGAAAAATATTGAACGTCTCTTCACCTTTTTCTTCATCATCTAATTCTTCCAATTTATTATGTAAAGGTAAAGAGTTAGTTTAAAAAATAATCATAGACTCAGTACTTACCTCCGAGCTAAAAGATATGTCCTTTTCGACTTTGAGCTCCTTCTCCACTTCTTCGACACAAATAGTTCGTTGAGGGTTGACCTCAAAATTCTCAAGCTCCTCGTCACTTTGCAATGTTTCCACACAAACATCCATTGGGTAAACCTCGGGTTGATATGGCTGCTCCTCTTCGCTTTGTGATTCTAGGCGATTAAGCCTTATTGCCATCTGACCCATTAGGTGTTCCATCCTCTGTTGGCTTGCTTTTGTCTCTTGTCGGAATTCTTGCAATTGCTACTGCGTATCCTGTTGAAATTGCAAAGTGTTAGCAGCTAGATTCTTAACAAGTTTTTCTAAAGATGCACCTGAATCATGTTGGCTCTCCGAATCTTGGGCGCTAGACTATATATTTTTTGGAAATTGCCCTCCATCCTTCTGGAATTGTAGAGTATTCTCCTGCAATTTTTTCACAATATTATTCAACTCTTTCAGAGATGGACTAGAGTCGTGATAGGAAGCTTCTAGTCTGCAAGAGAATTGTTGTGCGTGCTGCAAACTATCATGGAGGTAATTCTGGTGATTGTCCCATCCATAACAAAAGTTAGGATGATCAATCCAAACATTGTTATAGGATTGAGAATATGAGTCATAAAAGAAATCACTTCCGTCCATATCGATTTTTTTAAACACGAAACAAAAAATGAAAAGATCATAAAATAATAGAAAAGAAATCACTTATGAACAAATATATACAAAAAACCAATTAATTCACAAACAAAAACTAAAACACCACACTCCCCGGAAACGACGTCAAAATTTGACAGCGCGTCGTAACGCTAGTCAAAATAAAATAACTAGACCTACTACTATAGCAGTGGTGAGTCTAGGTCGATCTTACAGAGAGTGTGTGTAAAGTTTATGAAATGAAATTAATTGGTGTTTAGGTTTAACGGGGGGTTTTGGATTTTGGAATAAGAAAATGAAATGAAACTAACTAATAAAAACAAATTAAAGAAAACATGCAATAAAATGATAAAGTGGGGAATTTGATAGGGACCCGGTTCTTTGGTTCAATCTCTGCCTACACCCTGACTAAGCATATTTTATTAATTTTTTGTTCTTTAACCTCTCCTAGTAACTATTAATCGTGGGTTAATAATTAACCCGAGTTTTCCCTTAGGTATTGTTTAATCAAGATACGATCGTTAATTAAACCTAACCACCGAACAACCTAGGATACGATCTCTAGATTTAATTAGGCAGTAGCATTATGAATTAGGAAAATCAATTAATCAAGGCAACAACCATATATGATGCGTCATTTAACCTAGGTCATGTTATCCCTAATGATTATGAATCATTAGTCGTTACACATGAATTTCAACATAACAATTACGTATTATATCGAAATTCTAGCAATGAGTTTGCAATTAACGATTCAATGAATGCATTAAAATCATCAACTCACAATACCCAAAGGGTTCATATACAAATAACTGAATAATAACGAAAATCTAATTATTCATATACAAGACCCAAATCAATTAACATAGGATAACACAATCAATTTCTAATAAGAGAAAGAAACAACAAAATAATTAAAAAAATACGTAACCCAGTTTATCGGTGTCGATGTCGTCTCCGAACCGACGTCGGGACGTTTAGCTTTTCATAGGTCTTTTACTAAAAAAATGCTTCAACCCCATTCTAATCCCTAGCCAAAAACCCTTTGTAGCCTTCTCTTTACTGTAGCTGTAGCTTGATTTGACAATTAAGGTTTAATGGACCATGCCATGTTCAATGCCCTTTCTCATGCAGCTCTCATAGTTTCTCCTCGCAAGCTCCAGCCTTCTGTTCACGCTCGCAGCTCCTTGTTCTCCAGCCTATCAAGCCGAAGCCGCAGTTGCCAGCCGTCAGCTTCACGCTCATGTCTGCTCGCCCAGCTGTTGCCGCCTTGCCCCTGTAGCGTCTCCCACAGTAGCTGGACTTGACAATTTAATGAGCTAGGTTATCAACAATTCTTCTGCCGCATCAAACGAACGCATGTTGTTCCCTTATGAGACATGAAACGCCAACTTCGTATGCGTTAAATGCATTTTCTGCCATCATTTTTTCCTGATGTGCTACGTTTTGATCTTAGAAAATAACCCAAATGCAACACTTGCGACTCACTTTAATTTATTTGCTTCCAAATTGTACCTAAAATCATATATGAATTAAAGTGAGTATCTTAAGCATTTTTGCATCATTAATCACTAAGTGTAAATGGTTAAATATATCAACAATTAAACACATCTCATGCTCCCTCGGTTTTGTTCCCGAAGTGCTAGGAAGACTTCCAACATTTCGAGTAGAGAAAGTGGTTGACAATTGATTTACCTAGATCTCTAGATTGTGGATTAAAGAGGCATAATTCTTTGTTACTTGTTCAAATTTGCCTTCCAGCTTTTTTTTTTCATCGTCTAGAGTTCCAAGCTTATCTAAAATCCTATCCAACTTGGATTCCATTAAGCTTGGTTTATCTTGTTGGAAGCTTCGTTATCCTTGAGGTTTAAACTGTCCTCTAACATTGTTCGTCCATGAGAAGTTAGGGTGATTCTTCCACTGGGGGTTGTATGTGATAGAGTAGGGATTGCTTCCCCCTCTTCTTCCATATTGAGCTTCCATATAATTCACTTGCTTTGGATCGCTTTCCTTTATCAAGAAAGAGTCCATTGTATCATGGTTCAATTGTCCATAGAGTTTGCACATTAATTGCACAGTTTTTACCTAAGTTAAGGACGAAACCTTCATATTATTAAGATGTCGAGTCGAGTTCTCAATTTCTCTTGCATCTTCGTCATTTGATCAATAGCTACAATTCCTTTTTGTTCTCGGAAAGTAGTGGTTTGTCTACTTCGGTCGTTCGTCTATAGACAGCTATTACTTGCCATCTTCTCTATCATGTCTTTTGCTTCATTTACCGTCTTTCTTATCAATGATCCTCCTGAAGCTGCATCAATCGTGCCTCTCGTATATGGGGTTACTCCATTACAGAATGTTTGCAACAAGAATTCCTTGGGTAAGTTATGGTATGAGCATTTCCGTTGCAAATCCTTGTATCGTTTCCACGCTTCATAGTTTGATTCCTCGTCACTTTGCTGGAATTTGGCAATCTCCTTGATAATCTTTGTGGACTTGGTAAGGGGAAAATACTTATATAAAAAGGCAAGAACTAATTGATCCCAAGTTGTGACATTGGCTGAGTTGAGAGAATGATTCCAAGCCTTTGCTCTATCTCTAAGGGTAAAAGGATGCATCATCCGACATTTGATGGTACCAAAAGTTATCCCAGATTTTTAAGGAAATTCATTATATGTGCGTTGGGATCTTCATTCGTTAGTGCATAGAAGTACATGTTCTGTTGAAGCATGTTTAGTAGGTTGGTTTAATTTCAAAAGATACGGCTTGTATTGGTGGCCTAGCTACTCCTCGATTAGTCGCATTAAACCCTGGTCTCATAAAGTCCATAAAGGTTTGTTGTTGACATCCTTGGTTCGCTCAGTGGACCAAATCTTACTGAAATTACTGGACCCCGTTCCCGAAGCCCGGCCATCGGTGCCGGACCCCGTTTTCGGAGCCCAACTATCCAAAATGGAATCACAAATCAGAGACCGTTGGGCCCGAGTCC
>JAOQMQ010000196.1:11708406-11719701 GCA_027563845.1 Erythroxylum subrotundum
TCTCCATCCCCGCCCCGAATATAAATGGGGAAAAATCCCCATCCCCTACCCCGTTTATTCGGGGCAAAATGTGCCCCATACCCGCCCCGTTCGGGTCGGGAAATATAGGATCCCCATCGGGGCGGGGCTTTTTGCCATCCCTAAAAATATCTCAAGGCCTGCCTCTTAGATAACCAATTTTGAGTTGTCTCCTAATATGACCTTAGCAGAATCTTATGGTTTGATTTTTTTGATGCATAAAATCTCCTTAGAGAGTCAAGTATAGAGCATACTTATATCCCTTAGGAAGAGAAAGGCTACTGATAACTCCAACTTTTAGGAGAGGGATTTTTAAAAAGAAGCCATATGGAATAACTAGTGTTATTTCCTTTTCCCCATTGCAACTAACTGAAGGCAAGGCTTTGCTTATATAAGCAGGAGAGGTTCAAAACAGACACACTCATTACATCACAAATAATACAATAATTTAACTTAATGGACTCGTTAACATCCATCATATAGTGTGGTTCAAATCATTAAGCTTAGTACGTCTACAGATTGGCCAAAGTAAGGCCTAAGGGAGGTGAGGAAATATTGTTTAGGAAAATTTTTAAGGTCACATAGGAACATCTTAAGACTTTTTATGACCATGTCCTTATGCTTAGGCCACTCAAGAGAAGTATACTAGATGTGTGCTTGGTTAGGTGTGTAGATAAGGCCATGTTTTGATTTTTCTATCTCAGGAAGACCAAGCATTAAGAGAATTAAAGGGATAGCCCTAGTAGGAGTGAGAAGTTAAATATTCTTTTGGGGTCGAGAGAGGTAGTCAACTATGGTATTTTGGAGCCCCCTTATGTGTCGAACTGAGAATTTATAGCTAGAGAATTTGGCTTTCCACTTAAGCAACTAACTACCTAGTGGGGTCATTTTGTTAGGATCTATCATCTTTGGAAAAGTTGTATTATCCATTTCAATAGTAAAATGATAAGGGCCAAGACGACCTTTTCTTCCAAGAGCATTTTGCCATTTACTTGTGTTTAATCGTCAAATAGGGCTTTTCATAAGTCTATGTAAGATGTGTTTTTTCCAACATCATAGTCTTGAGGAATTTCTGTTATTCATATAGTTTGTCGAGAGTAGCTAAAGCCAATTGGTATATTTCTCCTAATGATATTTTCTTTGGAGCAGAATCGGTATAGTAACATTTGAAGATGACATCTTGACCAACTTTAAGACTATGGTTTACATTTGATGACATTCCACACACGAAGTAGAGAAATAGTTTATATGAATTCAGGGCATGGATCAATATGTCCAAATTTTCCACAGAGATAACGTCGATCTAAATTCTTTGCTTGAGGAGATCCTTGGGAATTATCAATTATATCTATGACTTTATCCCTCATTTTTCTAACTACACCAGCCATCTATCTAAGCTTTTAGAAAAGAATGCTCCACTATAAGGAACAAAACATACACAAATATTACAATATCAAATAGAATATTCTCTAAAATAGTTTTGGTACATGAATAAATAATTTAAAATATATAAGAATATTTTAAGTAACCTTAGTTATAATGAATATTCTATTTCTGTTCCGTAAGCAAGATAATTAAATGAGCAAAATTTAAAGAAGTAAAAATGGAGGAGGGGTTGACTAGTAGTAGGTGAACTCTACTTTAAATGCTTAGTATATTTTTTCCTTTTTCAATATTCTGTGATTTTCAGCATTCAATAATTTCTACAATCCTCTAATCTTGCAAATTATTTACCTGAATTGCCTAAAATCTTCAAGTTTTGTGGCTAGCTTGCTTTTTTTAAAGATTGATCCTATGTAAATGCTATAACTACTCAAAAGAATCAACTTAGAATTTGATTTTCTTTTTGAAATAGGAATTGAGGACAGTCGCAAATGGTAACATAGGTGGACTTCATCCTTTTAATTACAAGATGAGAGACATGTTAGTAGGTTAATCTCCTAATATAGACCTTAAGTACTGTTAAACATTGAGGTCTTTTTGGTTTGACCTATATTATTTTGTCTTTTAGCGATCGCTGTAAATAATCCTAATCATGCCTTCCACAAAAAAATTTCTTTTTTTGAAACATCTAATGGCTCTAGATTTGGTGATCAAGTCCATAAAGGATCGAGTGAAAAAAACATGTAATTTTTTTATAAAAAAAGTTAGGGGTGCCATTTTCTTATTATGATCATTATTATATAAATTATTAATATATATGATAGATAATATTAATTATAAAATTTACAAAAATAATAACCATATAATCTCTTTCTTTATTTGTATGTGTGTTAGCTTAGTAATAAAATACGAAAGAAATAATTATTACCTTTGACATGGATAGGTTGTAAATAAGATTAGGGAATTCCTTGTAAATTTTTCATTGAATTTGTAAAATCAATTCAGCTGCATACTTTTTGTTAGCAGACTGTAGGCAGAATTGGGAAGAATCGAAGTTGGCGATGTCAAGAAAAGCTTAAGAGAGAGTAAGACAATTGAGAGGAAATTCCAATAGTTTTATTAAACTGACTGTAACAGACTTGGCTAGCTAATTGCCTAAGTCTATGGAATTTTAATAACAAACCAAGACAAAGTCAAGGATGTCCTTGATATCTTGTTAACTGATCAAAGATCCTAACAATTCCTCCCTTAAACTAAATACTACAAGTGTTTAGTTTATATTAGACATAGAGCAAACTCCCAGAGATTCCTGTAACTTCAGATAGACATCTAGCTTGAGTGGTTTAGTCATCACATCAACCATTTGCTCCTGCATAGTACAGTGTACCAAATCCACAATACCAGTCTTGGTGAGCTCTCGAAGAAAATGGAAACGCACATCTATGTGCTTGCTTCACCCATACATGATTGGATTCTTTGAAAGCTTGATTGTGGAACTATTATCATAATGAATAATAGTTGTCTGACTTTGGCTTGAGTCCAGATTCTATAGAACCTGTTTCAACCAGACCGCTTGGCAAGCACACAAAGCAGTAGCTATAAACTCTGCTTCTGTGGTAGATAAACTAACCACTGGCTGCTTCTTTGATGACCACAACACTGCTCCTGAACTTAACAAGAATACGTACCCTGAAGTGCTCTTCCTATCCTTCAAGTCTCCAGCATAATCATTGTCTGTGTAAGCAACAAGATCATCGTCTCCTCCCTTCTTATAGAATATCCTGAAGTAAGTTGTTCCTTTTAGATACCTAAGTACCCTTTTAGCCACCTACAAATAAAGATGAGTGGGATTCTCCATATACCTGCTAATAAGACTCACAACAAACTTCATGTCTAGTAGAGTTGATGTGAGATACATAAAGCTGCCCACAAGCTGCTTAAATTGAGTTTTGTCCACCTTTACTCCTCCTTCATCTTTTATAAGTTTGAAGCTAGGAACAATTGGATTACAAACATAATTGCTTTTGTCCATCCCAAACTTTTGCAGTACCTCCAAAGCATATCTTCTTTGATTGATCAAAATCCCATATGCTCTTTGCAAAACTTCTAAACTAAGAAAATACCTGATTTTTCCAAGGTCTGTCATGTCAAATTCACGCTTCATAGAGTCTTTGAATCCTGCAATCATAGACTCATAATTTCCAGTAAAAATAAGATCGTCAACATACAAACTTACAATCAGCACGTTGCCATCTTCCTTTGTCTTGATGAACAAGGTGTGTTCATAGTCACACTTCTCAAATTTTTCTTTCAAAAAATAGGCTTCTATACGATTGTACCAGGCCTGTGGTGCTTGTTTAAGTCCATAGAGTGTCTTCTTTAACTTGTATGCCTTATGTTCTACTCCCTTCTGCACATAACCATTGGGCCGCTCTACAAAAACATTTTCCTGCAATTCACCATGCAAGAATGCCGACTTCACATCAAGTTGATAAATTGGCCATCCTCTTTATGCTACAAGTGCTATCACTAACCGTATTGTCTCCATACAAGCTACAGGAGCAAACACTTTTGTATAGTCTACCCCATATTGTTGAGCATACCCCTTTACCACAAGCTTAGCCTTATACTTGCTTAGCACGCCATTTTCATCAAATTTGGTATTGTAAACCCATTTTACCCCAATCTTTTTCCCTCCTTCGGGCAGCCCATTAGTTCCCAAGTGTCATTCTTTTCTATTGCTTCCATTTCTGCATCCATGGGCTGTCGCCAATTTTCACTTTTTATAGCTTCCTCAAAGTGTATAGGATCAATTCCAGTGGCTGCAAACATAACCATATCCCCTTCTTCTTTTGGGAGCCCTTCCCCTGCTTCATAATCTTTCATCCACACTGGTGGCACCCGAATCCATCTATGAGTATCATCTTTATGCAATGAGTTAGAAGATGAAGTCACATATGCTTCTGTTTTTTTCACCATAAGAATCTTCTTTAATCTCAGTGGCTGCATCCACTTCCTCTTCTTCCCATTCTAAATCACACATAATGTTTTGTTAATGCTTCTTGTCCCAATTCCAGAACTTGTCTTCTTCGAACACAAAATCCCTACTTATAATGATCCTTTGTGAGATTGGATCATAAAGCCTATACGCCTTTGACTCCTCACTAACTCCCAACAGGATACAACGTACACTCTTATCATCTAGCTTTGTCCGAGTACTGTCTGGAACATGAACATGAGAGATACAACCAAAAACTCTAAATTACTCAATTGATGGCTCGACTCCACTCCATGCTTCTTTTGGGGTATTATTCTTTACTGCCAAGGTGGGACTTCGATTTAACACATGACATGCACTGACCAATTGATTGCTTCAAGCTAGAAAGTTTTTGAAATTTGCTTCTCTAAAAGCATGCTTCGAACCATGTTCATAATGGTCCTATTCTTTCGCTCTGCAACCTCGTTTTGTTGTGGCGTGTAGGTAGCTGTCAATTGTCGTTTTATTATGTCGTGCTCATCACAGAAATTAGTAAATTCTTGTGATATAAATTCTCCTCCTCGATCTGTCCGCAAACTTTTGATGAAGAAATCTGTCTCCTTTTCAAAAAGAGCCTCAAATCTTTTAAATACAACAAATGCTTCTGACTTCTCTATCAAGAAATAAACCCGTAACTTTCGGCTGAAATCATCAGTAAAGGTGAGAAAATACCTCTTTTTGCTGGTAGGGACAGGTTTGATTGGCCCACATATATCATCGTGGACTAAAGTAAGAGGTTGAGAAGCTTTCTAATTGCTCTTCTTTTGGAAATGGATCCCGTTGCTGCTTTCCAACCAAACAATCTTTGCATAGCTTCAATGGAGACTGAAGCTATGGTAAGCCATACACGATTCGTTTATGCAAAAGTGTCTTCAAACCTATGAAGCTTATGTGTCCATACGTATAATGCCAAAGCTGCACCAAATCTTCTGTGATCATGTTAAAGCATACAGATACAATAGGTCGTGAAATAGCATGCATAGTGAGCATTCGATTTACAGACATTGTTGTGTCCATAATTGACCCTTTATCAGGATGATAAACTTTGCATTTGATACTTTGAAACCGAATGGCATGTCCTTTTTCCTGTAGCTGCCCAATACTCGACAGATTATTCTTCAACTCTGGTACATAAAATACACCTGTGATAATTTGTGCCATGCCATGAACTAATAGCCTTATGTTGGCTTTCCCTGCTACAAGCAAGCTAGAATTGTTGCCCAGTTTCACAGAATCTCTGTAGCTCTCATCGAAATCAAAGAAATTTTCCTTGTTACCACACATGTGATTGCAACATCCGGAATCAAGAAACTAGGTATCTGCAATGTTGGCAGTGTTTGTTTCTACAAGTGCCATCAATAGCATCCCTTCATTTGTCTCTGCATAATTAGCCTCCGTCTTTGTTGGACATTCCCATTGAAAATATCCAAGTTTATGACAGTTATAGCACTCCACCATTGATTTGTCAAAGCTTGATCTACCTCTTCCTCTTCCACGACCTTCTCTCCCTGGTCCTCGACCTCATCCTTCGAATTGATCTCCATGAGATATTTTTAATGCATGCTCTTCCTCCACAAGACTGCTCATGAACTATTCATGCACAAGCAGGCTGCTTTACAACTCATCAATAGTTAGTGTTCTTGTATCCTTAGATTCTTCAATGGAACACACAACATAAGCAAACTTGGGGGTCATAGACCTCAAATTTTTTTTAATAATGGCAGTATCTCCTTTGTTCTCACCATTTGCCTTCATCTTGTTTGCAATGGTAAGAGTTCTGGCAAAATACTCATTCACAGTTTCTCTTGCTTTCATGCGCAGAACTTCAAACTCTTTGTGAAGGGATTGCAACTGTGCACGCTTGACTCTTGTTGTGCCCTGATATTTCTACCTTATAAAATCCTATATATTTTTTGTCGTATCCTTGTTGAGAATTGTCTCCAAAACTGAACGATCTAATGACTGAAAGAGATAGTTATTTGCTTTCAAATCCTTCAGCTTATGATCTTCAACGTTCTTCTTCTGTCCTTCTGTCAGTGTCTCACCTTCTGCTGCTGCAAGAATCCCATTCTCCACCAGGTTCCAATACTCTTTCGATCGCAGAAAATTTTCCATGAGTATTTCCCAATGATCATAGTGCCCATCAAACTTTGGTACTGCTGGTTGGACAAAGGAACTTTCTGTGGACATGTTTGCATGAAAAACAAGTAGAAGACTGCTGCTTCTATTAATCCCGTGGTGGGGCTCTGATACCAAATGTTAAGAAAAGCTTAGGATAGAGCAAGACAATTGAGAGGAAATTCCAATAGTTTTATTAAACAGACTGTGTTGTATATATACAACATACAAAACAGACTTGGCTAGCTAATTGCCTAAGTCTTTTAAATTCTAATAACAAACCAAGACAAAGTCAAGGATGTACTTGATATCCCTATAAGATAGGGATTTATTATTATCTAATTAAGTTATGCCGAGGATAAGTGTTTATAGGTGTCCCTCAAATAACAGGAATAAACTAGATTAAAAGTAAGACGGACACAAGAAATCGCAATGCTAAAATAGTTTATAAGAGAATTTGCAAAAAAGATAATAAAATCAAATTTAGAGGTAGAATCTTCCAGGAAAACAAGACACGTCTACAACTATATCTTATGAAACAATAGAAATATATGAATAGAATTCTGGATTACGTATAAATGTCCTATTAAGATTTGAAAGACCAATTGGGCAAATTTGTGAAAGATTTTTTTGGGCATTGTTTAAGCAATATATAATAATAAGAAAAGGGAAAGGTGGCCAAAAAGTTTGTTTTGTAAGCTGGTTTGATTATAATTTAAAAGATCGGAGCAGGAAGAGTAGAGGTTCCTTATGCAACTTGCTGAAAGGCTGCTCCTGTGAAAATAATATCCGCCATTAACACCAAAAGTTGTTTAATAAAAAGTCAAGCATATCGTGGTTGCCTTGGATCTTTTCATGCTCAAATTTGATTCAGAATAATATATAGGCAAAGCTTTGTATGGGCGGGTACTTGGGCTTTTTTACGATGGTCGTAGGCTTGGAGCTTGAAAGAAAGCAATTGAACAACGACAAACATTGTTATGAAAACCACAGTGCTATTTATGATTGCTTTTACATGTGGAAGGCCTCGGCCAACCCTTCGCGATCAATTGAATTGATCCCTTTCAGGGGCCCCAGATGGTGAGTTCGGGGATTTGCATTTCCTTTCTCTTTCAAAGGTATTTGCATATCATGATTGTCTCGACGGAGGTAAAAAGAGATTATCAGGAATTCATTCTCTTAGAATCTTTCCGGCAAATTCTTTCTTCGAGGTCAAGAAAAGAATCACTTGAAAGCCAGATTCTGTGCTCCCTAGAACAAGCTTACATGGTGCCCAATCATAATCTAATCGCACTTTCTACTCATGGGTTGGCAAATAAATACATAAACAAAAAAGAATCACAGAAAGGAATGATGCTTCCATAGACTAGTAAAAGAAGCTGCTATATGTATATATGCTGGCAATTGGGTTGGCGGAAAGAAAAAAAGCCAAATGCCATGGTATTGGCATTGGTTGAAGAAAAGGATGATGACACAACAAATTAACAGCCTTACGTGGAACTTTCCGTTTGATAATCAATTAAGTCGAATGCGGACTCAGCCGATCAAATTAGCTTTACTCAACTTGACCATAAGACACGCTTAAAGTTATAAAGGAATATCTGAAAGGTGTCCTGTCCTATGGAGCAAGCAAAAAGGTAACCAAGACAATCTATTTCCACGGAATTTCAAAAAGAGTGCCTGCTGACTCAGTATCTAACTTGGCCAAATCGCTCAGTGACACAGAGTCTTACTGTCATTACTACAAAGTTGTTCCCGCGTGCTAAACCATAAGCTGCTTGTCCCAAGTTTTGCACATTATTGTACTGCTATCACATTCTGTGTAGCTTGGAATGACTCTAGAGTTATGTGCCTGATTTTAAGAATTTCGTGAGCTTTCTGCTTTGGTGACAGGTATTCAAGACCTGCTTCGTCGTGATTGGGATGTACATTTGGACCACACGCCTCGAGAAGGGAACCGCTGTGCAGATCATTTGGCTTCTCTAGCTTCAGTTTCAGCGCCGGGACTACATTTACTACAGGAGCCTCTCTGTAGCATTTTGGATGACCTCTACCGGGACAAGCAAGGACACCTTTACACTCGCTCCCTTCGTAGGGGATTAGATTGTCGGAGCTAGTCTCCTTTTGTTTTCTTTTTCATGTAACAAAAAAAAAAAAAGATAAATCCGTCTGCCCTTTAATCTCTCTATGCTGTCTTTTCACTTTCAGCTAAAGTTCTTTCGTCTCAAATGGGAGCATTTGATTCAATTATCATAACACGAACTAAATTTATCTTCTAAATCATCTTTTTTAGAGATCTAAGCTACGATCTGTTCATATTCTTGTATTTGACTTTAACAATCTGAACGTTGTTAGCTTACATCTTTGGGTTTGGAAACGTCTAAATTATTCAGAAAACTATATGCAGAGATAAGTATGCCACAAGCATTAGCATACTGATCCTATTTCAGACAACCAGTTTTAGAAATTGGAAACATGACAAGGAACAAAACCGGTCCCCTTTTATCCACGGGTTCGATACTGCATTTGAGAAATGAAGTTGTGGGGATTGACAGAAACCCCGCAATGAACACCGGCGTACACATTTTGACCCTGAAGTTTTAGGCTCTTTGAAGGTGATGACACACACAAGTTGTCTTGAGCTGAATCCAAGATCAGTATTGATCCATCATTTGAGTGATGCCGGCTAATGAGAACGTTCTGCATGTTGATGGGATTCTGCTGTGGTGAGATCACATTAAACTGATTTAAAACTCCATGCTTGTTTCCGTGAGATTGAGTAGTAGTTTCTGTGGGATTGACCGTTGTGATGTCATGTATGCTTGGTCTTCTCTTGTCTTTCGATCCAGAGAGCTGCTGCCTTATAAAATACTTCTGTGCATGGCTTGCCACTTGAGTTGGTGTCTTAGAAACCACGAAGTTTCGAGAGATGTTCCTCCAATCCCCTTTGCCATGCTTTAGTAGCCCCATCAGAAACCGCCTGCAGTTCGTCGAGAAAGGTCCCAATAGCGTGATCGAGAACAAGAAAAAATAGAAAGAGGAAATATTTCTAAAAGAACTCTTTTTGGTGTGTATGTATGTATAATTAATCCGAAGACCTATGGAAGTATTGGTATCAAATCAAATGAAAATGTTCAGTATTAGATCCTGAAGCAGTTTGTAAAATCAATTTGACCTATGACAAGGGAAAAAAACTTGGATAATCAAATACCTGATGTCACGAGTTACTTGTAAGTTCTTAAGAGCACTGGATATGAGTTGTAAGGTTCAAGGGAATTCAATTCACCTGTGCTCCTCTTCTGTCCATGGTGCACCTCTTTTCCTACCCTGATCAACGCTCTTAGATGTCAGTGGCCTTTTCCTATAGACATCAAAATCACTACTTTCGACCAACTCCAATGTGAAAGACGAGGTAAGGTAACCTGGAATTGGTACCCTTCCTGATTCTATGTCGCCAATATCTTCTTCGAGTTCCCTATACTGCTTGATCACATCATAAACTGTTTTTCCTGGTATCATTGCTGCCACTTTTCGCCATCTTTCAGGGTCATGTTCAGAATATATAGCCAAAGCACTCTCGAACTTTTTGTTCTCCTCTTTTGTCCACTCTGTGCTTGCGCTAAACCAACTCAAATTCGAGCTAAACGAAGATGGATACTGAGTTTCCATGTCACACTACTAGTCCCGATAGGCGCTTACAAGTTAATATCAGATTGAAGCTGAAGGAGTGAAGGATGCTTAGTTCAAGAGTACAGGACGGGAGAGAAGGAAGCGAAGAGTATATGCAAAAACCGAGGTTTTATTTAGTTGTGGTCTAATAGGCATTAAATGCAGAATCACGTACTGAGAATCAAGAATCTCCTTTTCATAACATCATAAATCAGAATATCTAGTAAGGACCGACCTATGGAGAATCGATGAGAAATCTTGAAAAGTTGATAGAAATCCGATCTTCTTTCCAAGCAATAAACAAAGATATCAAAGAAGAAAACCCCGGACATGGTTCAAGCGTTAAGCATAGGAACTCCAAGAAAATGAAGTGAATCTCGAGTACGAATGTATACACACACACACTTAAAAGATTTGAAGTTTCATACAGTGAAGATAAACCTTGGAGATTATAAAAAGAAAGAGGCGTTAGTATCAAGATCATACGAAGAAGAGGAAAATAAATTTTATCTTTGTTTCCTTGAAAATGTGAAAGAAAAAACAGATTGTACGTGAGAAATGAACAAGAAAGAGATGAGTGCCGGTAGTTCAGATTAGTTGGTGAGAGTCCAATCAAAGAGACTGATCAAAATGCAGTGAAGTTAGGTCTCCAGTTTTGAGGTGACACACAACAGGAGAGTTTATAAGCGCAGGAGGTGGCTCTTGAGTATTGGGCGGTGGCTAATAAAATGATTAATGTTCTAATATAATTAATTAATTAGCCATCTAGTATTTTGTAGGGTGGTAAAATCGGCGTGGCCCAGTTTGAACGGGTTACGGGTGGACCACGGATCGACCATAGTTTAGCCTGTAAATCGATTATTCTTTAAAAAACGATATTATTTTGTAAAATATAACGTTGTCTTTGACTTATATATATATATATCTATATATATGATAGGTAGTGGTTTGGGCCGGGAGCCTCACCGGCCAGGTATTGTTCCTGAGAGTGAGCCCTTTAGTGAACCCTATCCTTCCATGGGGCATGCGGGAGTCGAACTCAGGACCTCAGGGTTTTGGTGCGGTTTGGA
>JAOQMQ010000196.1:11719922-11739548 GCA_027563845.1 Erythroxylum subrotundum
GGATCTCAGCGTTATCGTCAAGACGAAGAACAGCCGACTCATGGATCCAAACGGCAACACTCAGTTTGGCCAGAATCCGGCAGAACCAGGTAGGGTTTAGCCCGGTTCACTTGTGGCTTGTCGAGCTCCATCCCGGCCCGTGGGCTTGGCCCATTGATATACTTAATTTTCTGTACCCTTTTTTACCACATTTGGTAATTTATAATTTTTATTTGGAACTAATTGTATATTGTTTAAGTATAATATAAAATGCAGATATGGGCGCCTGTAGCTCAGTGGATAGAGCGTCTGTTTCCTAAGCAGAAAGTCGTAGGTTCGACCCCTACCTGGCGCGGGATTTCCGTCCTAAATTTATTTACCTGATTAATCAACACGGCTCATCAAACCTTTTTCTTGTTGAATTTAAATTCAAAATAATAGCTTTCTTTCCAAATGGAAGGTTAAAATCGCAAGCAAACCCAACTTGGGGCAATTTTTCTGGGACACTTTAAGCAGCAATCTTTATTGGTTAGAGAAAAAACCCAATGGTCTCCGTCCTCTGTTTGGATATTTAGATGTTTTGAGAAAATCAACTTGGTTCTTAGATAAATTCTACTACCTTGTTTTACAATGCCTAGTCTCAATTCAAACTTTGGTTCGGAAGCCGTTTCCATGTTTAATTTTTAGCACTTTGGAAGGTCTTCAGGAGGCGATGGAAGTGACTCATAAGGCCCTCTTCCATTGTCCCCCATATTGTGTGTACTTCCAAATGGCAGTGCAGGAACCAAATGTCACACAACCACCACTATATCAGAATCTTTGAATAGCTCTCCGACATGCCACTACCTGTTACATTCTTTCTTTCTTTTTTTAAAGGACCTGTTACATTCTTTCTATACAAGAAAACCGAACAAAGCTATGAATTGAACCACAAGTACTGTATTCTATTCCTGCTCACTCTTCTATTCTCAGGAATGCCTGATTAATATGTCAAGTATACTAATGCTGAAACTTTATATTCCTTCCATCCTGCATTATGAACAACAAACCGGTAATCGAAATTGGCAAAATACACTAACTGTGTCCCTTTCCACTGGATCAACCAGATCAAAATTCTCAGCGTCCCTGTTTTTATTGAAGTTTTCTACTCCTTTACCAACAACAAAGAAATCAAATCTATGCAGATGGATTGGGTGGCTTTCAGGGGCAATCATGTTCGTGCCCTGGAGCACTAATTGTACCGTGTCCTTGTAAGCAAGTCTATAGAGTCCAGTCCCGCTAGTGGTCTCCAAATTACTCGGAAGATTGCCAGTATAATTATAGGGCATTGGTGGGTTAGCCGGAAAATCGTCGGTGAAAACCCCAGTAATGTTGTAGTAATGTGCTTGAAGTAGAGCATTAGTTGGCATTACAAAACTAACGTTTCTAATATCTGCTACTGATGGGCTGCCATTGACACATGGTGGACAAGGGTTAATGCCAACCCCATCAGCGAAGAATAAGGAATGATGTACTTTTAACGGTACTTTCGCTGGGTACTCCTTTGAGTATAAGCTTCGGAGATTGTTTAGAAAATTCGTTGCGACAGGTGTGGTGTTTATGGCAGGTGTATTGGTTAGGAGTGGTGGAGAAATGCGAGAGTTCCTTTGTATAGTAAAAGGGCCACCGCAGTTATGTTATCGACCGCGACAACATTGTCCATAAAAGGAGAGACGCCTGTGAAGTACTTGCCAACATATTATTTTTTTGAAAGTAAGGCATTTGCGGTTTGGCCTGGGCCTATATATGAAAATGGTGTCGGTGGTGAAGGGTTTGGTGTAAGATGCATCCACTTCGACAACTGTTAGATTTTGCCCTGCTATTTTGAAGAACTCGTCGTTCACTGCTGCGTTGACGATTAACAAGTGGGTCTTGCCGCTTTCAACTTTCAAAGTGAAACCTGTGAATTAATGAAGAAAAGAATTGAAGGTTCAGTGAATGTTTCAGGCATATATTACAATGGTGAACTTCTTTGATGTCATTCATAGATTGACAAGATAAGCCATGCAAGTTAATAACCTGAGACAAGCAATTAGGAACTGATCCTGGATGGCCATTAACTGTATGTGTATCGGATATATTCGGCGGCAAACCAGTTTTCATTGCAACTTCAACGTCTGCTTTCCACCATTCACGTACAAATTAATAGCAAAGCCTAATCCCATCAGGCAATTGCGACTCATTAGCTTGATCTGACGGTAAAAAATAAAATAAGAAGTTTATTTAATTACCTAGCGCGATGATTTTTCTTTATCAGGCTCTGGAAAAGGGTAAGGAACTCCTATTTTGGGCAAAATGGCTATGGCATCATGTATGGTTGATCTTAAGCCATGAAATATGGGCATGTCATAGAAGTGTGCCTCTCTGGCCCGCGAGAGTGAAAACTGTAAAGAAAGCTTTGTTCAGGTTGTGTTGGGCACTGTGTAATGTATACCCGTACGCAATTGCTTCACTCCATGCCTGTCAAGACTTGAAACTTGAACTCCAGTTTTCGACCATGTAATTAGTACAATACGATCTTTCATGTCGTTATTTTCTTTATTGGCTTCTCATACTAATTAGGACAAGGAGTGATCCTCAGTTCTTACAAGTGGATGATAATATTGTTCTGAACATGGTTGGTGACCCTTACAAGAACATGATCGTCTTCCCTTGCACAAAGAGTTGTTCCCCGAAACTTTCGGTTGATGGTAAAAATGGACTTTGTTACACAAAGTTTTTTCACATTCTTCAAGACCACCTGCTTCGATAAACACTCCTCAAGGAATCGAGTGCATAAGATAATTACCAGAAGTGCAGGAACAAAATTAATTCCTCAAATAACTCAACAAAAAAGATGAATATATGAAAACTGCTTAGTTATACAGAGAGATTATTTTAATAATACGATTGTACACTTATTTTTTCACATCCTCTTTACACTTTAAAAAACGGTCTTAGGTATAATTAATCAATCTATCTCACTTTTGTTATAAATAATTTAGCAAGTCCTGAGCAGTCTGAATTTTGCTTTAGTGCTTGATACACAATAGCCTCCAACATGCATATATAATGAGCCATTAAGTAGCATGTTATTTCATAAACTTTTTAAATTGTTTTTGTTGAGTTTTGGCTCCTTTATTTTTTCCATATTGATTGGGAAAAATAATTGGGGTAAGTTTCTTGCCTACATAAGGAGGTTGCTACCTCCTTAGTTAATGTACCAATACAAAGTCAAAGATTTGTATGACAAATTTGACTCTAGTTAAATTCCTCTTTTGAGGTGAGAGTTGGAGAGTTTGTTGTGGGTATTTCTTTGTGGGTGTGTTGGTGTATTGGGTGATTAGGTGAGAGGAAAATTTGTGTGATTATAAGAATTTTTCACATAGTAAATTTTCTTCTTGTTGCCCGTGGTTTTTTCTTCGGTTTGGAAGTTTTCACGTAAATTCTCTTGTGTTGTTATTATTTCTTTATTTTCTGATATTTTTGTTTATCAAATATCCTTGGGTGTAAGTTCGGGAGGTCTAAATTTTCAACAATTGGTATCAGAGCCAAGTTGTGTTTTTCTTGAAAATTCTGAGTATGCTCTGAGGTCGCAGTTTTGACTGATCTTTTACATTAGAAAAGATTTTCTTGAGAAAGATTCATTTGGTGAGGTGGAGCTTTGGTGTGGTAGTGTGGAAGTACATGTCTAGGAAAGTTCTGGCTAAGGAAAGACTTGATATTTAAGTGTGTCCTTTGTGACTCACCTCTCTTTTCTGGAAACTTACCTAATGTACTATTCATTTTTACGGTAAATTTCATTAAGGCAGAAGAGCACAAGAAAAACGTTAGAAAATAGGGTTTCGAATCCTCTTAGATTTGAGGTGGAGAAATTCGACGGGAGAATCAATTTTAGCTTGTGGCAAGTGCAAGTTAGGGATATTTTGATTCAGTCGAGGTTACACAAGACATTGAAAAGCAGACAAATCTCTAGTATCAGCACTACTACTAGTGATACCAGCAAAACGACTAGTACGAACAGATCTAGTATGAGCGATGAAGATTGGGAGTGTCTGGATTTGAGAGCAGCAAGTGAGATACGATTGTGTTTGGCTAAGAATGTCCTTGCGAATGTGCATGAAATATCTACAGCAAAGGAGTTCTGGGAAAAGCTCGAGGAGTTGTATCAAACAAAGGACGTCTCAAATCGGGTGTACCTAAAGAAGCAGTTTCATATACTGCGGATGAGGGAAGGTACTACAATTTCAGATCATTTAAGTGTTCTCAATGGGATCGTCTCTGAACTGGAGGCTATTGAAGTTCGTATAGATGATGAGGATCAAACTTTGAAACTCATTTAGTCTCTTCCACCTTCATATGAACACATGAAACCTATTTTGATTCATGGGAAGGAGAAGATAGTTTTTTTCTGAAGTTGTCGGAAAACTCTTTTCAGAAGAGAGAAGACTGAGTGGTGGAAAAAATGTTCCTCCTAAAGACTCAGCTCTGATGGTAGCTGGATATCGGAAGAAGAACTCCATGAAGAAAAATATAGTATGCTGGACGTGTGGACAATCTAGGCACGTGAAGAAAAATTGTTCGAGAGATGGAGCGGGTTCGACAAGAGACTCTAGGTCAGTTAATGGAGAGACTGACAATGTCGCTAACATTGTCTCCATGGATGATGATCTTGCTCTCTAAAAAGGCGGGCATGTACATCATCATGGCATGCCGCTAATCCTAAAGTTGCCATGATAGAGGATGTGTTACTGTTAGCAGGTCCACAAGTTTGCACATGGGCATTGGTTTGGTATTAATGCAAGGTGTGTGGTGGAATTTATGCCGATGGCTGATGAACTTCCAGGACAGCCAAATATGGGAGTTGCACCATAATTTTTCAACAAGGTTATTTTCAACATATGCCGAAGTAAAAGGCTTGGAATTGATTTATTCTGAGATGGTATGCTTTTATGGTAGAGCATGATGCTGTGAAGCATGATAATTCTCTACATTGAGAGTTATGTTATTTTCAAGAGATCTTTATTGAGGTGGAGTGTGATTGTGAGATCAACCAAAGTCGCCAAGGTAAAGATTGTTGAGTTTTGGCTCCTTTGTTTGTCCCATATTGGTTAGGAAAAATAATTGGGGCAAGGCTCTTGTTTACATAAGGAGGTTGCTACCTCCTTAGTTAATGCACCAATACAAAGTCAAAGACTTGTATGACAAATTTGACTCTAGTTAAATTCCTCTTTTGAGGTGAGAGTTGGAGAGTTTGTTATGGGAATTTTTTTGTGGGTGTGTTGGTGTATTAGAGGATTAGGTGAGAAGAAAAACTATGTGATTGTAAGGATTTTTCACATAGTGAATTTTCTTCTTGTTGCTCGTGATTTTTTCTCCGGTTTGGAAGTTTCCACGTAAATTTTCTTGTGTTGTTATTATTTCTTTATTTTATGATATTTTTATCTATCAAATATCCTTAGGTGTGGGTTCGAGAGGTCTAAATTCCTAACAGTTTTAAAGATTTGAACGACTTCCTAATGTGTTCAATCTAAAAGAAAAATTGATTCCATCAATCATTTCTACAAATTCAACAGTAATAATGAGTATTGACATTTTTTACACCCAATTCAAGCCATACACTTCACAAATCTTCACCTTAAAGTAATATAATCCCATTTTCTTTGAATAGTTTTC
Source organism: Erythroxylum subrotundum (assembly GCA_027563845.1). Classification (NCBI taxonomy): domain Eukaryota; kingdom Viridiplantae; phylum Streptophyta; class Magnoliopsida; order Malpighiales; family Erythroxylaceae; genus Erythroxylum; species Erythroxylum subrotundum. The sequence continues at coordinate 11,725,596 of JAOQMQ010000196.1, forward strand.
GCACCTTATATACGTGTCTACCTATTAGTGTTAAGTCATGAACCTAGGTTCATAATAACACTGAAAATTTATTTATTAATTACATAAGGTATTGTTGAATTCATCTATATATGAGCCAGAATCAATAATGGAACTCCACTTGACAGAGTACCTTTGGTAACTAACGTGTGCAGCTATCATAAATTTAACCATGTTAAAACATGTTTGAAGAGGCATATCGATCCAACCTCCTGAACCATAAGCACGTTTTTCTCACATTGATATTATTTTTGCAAATAATTGCCACCACTGGTTTGAATACGTCTAGCTTCTACATATAAATTATCGGAACATTCACAAGAGTTGGAGTTACTTGGAGATAGAATATTTATTTTTGATTGAACAAAGTTTTCAACATTGGCATGACCTAAATTATGTCTGTTTTTAAAAGTTACAAATAAATTTACATTTTACATTTAAGGGAGTGTCTAATTCCTTGAAAATGCATTAAAATCCATGACCACCAAATATGGGCGTGGATATAATCCATGTAGTGTTAAAATTTTCATAGTTAATATAGTCTGGACTACGGTCATATCCCAAGTTGTGGCCAACCAAAAACTTTAATTTTTATTAAGTATTGAAATCCTAGTTTTATGTTTAATATTTAAGGCATGTTTCTTTTTAGTTTTAGGAATTTTTGAGATACTCGTTCGTTAAGAGATGGTAGAGATTCTTTTACTTGTTTTTTATTGAACTTCAAACTTATCAAAAGAAAATTTTGTGGTGTTCAAATATTTTATAAATTTATTTCTTGATTCTTTATAATCGTCGAGTCAATTCTTTTATACATAAGTTTTGACTTTCTTAGGTTAATTCAAACTTACTTGTGAGTTGTCTAGGATATATTCCCAGGTGATTTCACCTTGATTGGGATTAGATTTTGACTCTAAATCATGTATGATTATCCCTTTTATCTCTATTTTGTATCAATATTCTTATATTTTTGTTTCTGTAGTATTCAAAAAAAGAAATCATGTTCCTTGTGATTCTATAATTTCTTATATTGAATTTTCTTCTTGTTTCTATAATGTCAAAAAAATGTTATTTTCTTATTTAAAGTATTTTCCATTTATTCATCTTATGTTAGGATTTTCCTATCTCTACTTTTGAGTTAAAGAGTTTCTTCATTTTTGAATTTATTTTTCTCATGTCATTTATACTAATTATCCATGTGGTTGTAAAAAGAAAGGAAAAGGAAAAGGAAAGAAAAGAAAGAAAAGAAAAGAAAGTGTGCAATAACAATTACTTCAATAATTTTCCAATATAGTTGGAAATTCTTGTTGATATTTTCTTATTTTATTCAATTTATGTGTTTCTTAATTAACTTGAGATTTATTTTTCTATTTACCTAATAGGTCTTCAATTTTTGGATTTTACAATTCTTTTTTGAGTTTGTCTAGTTCTTTAAAGAACTTATGAAAGAGTGAAACATGAGAGATTTGTCATTTTGAGAGTAAACATATAAGAGAGTAAATTTTTTCTAGCTTTTAAATATGTTTACTAAAAGCGTTTTATCACCAAAGAAGGACGAAGACAATTTGTATTTTATGTAGGCTATGCAATAATAGTTTGAGAGCATGAATATGATGTTTGACAAGATTAGAGAAACATTAAAGTTGTAAGATGCTACCATAACTAGTTTGCAAAGGGGACAATCACTACAAGTTCCTAATACATGTTGAAAATAAAGGTTAATTATCTAAGATGATTTTGATGATAGTGATCTAGAATTTGAGGCTGAAGGTGACATATTTAGATCTTAGTGAAGAGTTAGGCATGATTAGGAGTAAAGGAGGAAGCTCAGAGTTCAAGAAGGGTTGGATGACAGTTTTGGCATCATCAAGATGATTATACCTTCCTTTAAAGGTATTAATGATCATGAGACTTATTTGAATTAGGAGATAAAGATCAATTTGATCTCTAACTATCATCATTATTTTAAGGAGAAGAAGGTAAATTAGTTAGTACAAGAGTTTACTAATTATGTCATTATTTAGTGAGATCAATTAATTAATAATAAAAGAAGAAATTGTAAGCTACCCATAAAGACCTATAATAAATTGAAGCTCTTATGAAGAAGAGATTTATACCATATTATCATTATAGAGGAGGGAAACAGATACTCAATTTAAAGTAAGCAAACAAAATTCTAAATGTATTGATGACTATTAGAGGCTACAAAGTCTTACCAAGATATCAATGAGTGTGAAAGACTATCATAAAGAGACAAAAGTAGTTAATATTCGAGCTGATTTGGAGGAGGATAGAGAAGAAATTATACTGAGGTTCTTGGATGGATTAAATAGTGAGATAACTAATTTAGTAGAGATATATCATTATATAAAATTAGAAGAGATGGTGCATATAGTTATAAGGATAGAGAGATTGTTAAAATGTAAGGAACATCCAAGTACTCCACTGGTATTAGTGATTCTTGAAGATATGATTAGAAAAAGGATGATAAAAGTTCTTTTAAGCAAAAGTTAAGCCACAAAAAGCTAAGGATGATGTCTACAATTAGGGCATAGTTAAAATTAATTCTCAACCTTTTTTGAAATAAAAATACAAAATATTTTGTTATTTAGGACCAAGATATCATTCTAATACCGAAATAAGATCATTATGATCACAAAGGAGGATGGAGAGGTGGAAAGTGTAAGTGATTCCCAAGAAAAGGAGACCATGCCAACACTTAAAGATTATAGAGATGAAAGCGTTGAGTATGTTGTTAAAGGCAACATGCTTATTACTAGGGGAAGTTTAAGTCTTCAAATAAAAGAGGATTAGTTAGAGGTACAGAAAAAAAAAACACTTATTCAATACTAGATGTTATATTTATGAAAAGGTATGTAGTATAATTATTAATGAAGAAAGTTGTACTAATATAGCTAGCACTACTCTTGTAGAGAAATTGAGTTTACCTATTATGAAGCATATGAAGGCATACAAGTTTTAATTACTAAATGATTATGGTGTAACGAAGGTCACTAAATAAGTATTAGTTTACTTATTGTTTAGTGGATATTGGGATGAGGTATTATATGATGTAGTATCTATATATGTTGGTCGAATTCTCTTAAGGAACATTGCAAATTTGATAGAAGGGTCATAAAAGATGGATTTAGAAATAGGTGTTTCTCTTAGAGAGACCTTAGAAATTTGATATAAGGGTCATAAAATATGGGTTTACAAATAGGTATTCTTTTATCATTAAACCCATTACTCTTGTACCTTTAACACCTAAGTAGACCTAAAAAGACCAATTGAAATTAAAAAAAATAAGAGATTTAAGAGAAGAAGAATGAGAGCTAAAAAAGGAAAGAATATAAGGAGTGCTCTTTATACTGACTTGCCCATGTTTGTACCTTTGTATAAAATGATTTGTTTTTCTTTTGATGTTGTTAAAATTGTAAGGATTAATCCTCTAAAGAGTGTGAGTATATAGTAAACATTGTTATTCTAAAGTAGGAGATCCTCTACATATAAACTTGGGGTGATCACAAAAGCTAAAGTTAGAGGAAATTTGGAGGTAAAACTCTTATCTTTAATTAAACACTATCTCCAATATAGATGTGGCCTAAACTCTATCTATCTTCAAAAGTTACAGACAAATCTATAGTTTATATCTATAGGCATGTTTCACATTATATCCAACTTTTCCCAAAGATACAGTAGGATTTATAACCACCCAATATAGGTGTAGATATAAGCCATGTGGCATTAAAATTTTGTAGTGAACATGGCTTGATATATAGCCGTGGCCTATAGCGTGCTTAATTTAATACACTAGATTTAATTAAGTATTGAAACCCTAGTTTATATTTAGAATTCAAAGCCTGTTTTTTTCCAATTTTAAGAGCTTTTAAGATATTTATTTATTGAGAAGAGTCAAAATTTCTTTTAATTATTCTTTATTGAACTCTAAACTTATCAAAGAATTATTTCTTTGTAGTGTTTAGATGTTGGTTATTGATTCTTTATAATCAATGAGTTAATTCCTTTATACATTTGTTTTGGCTTTCTTAAATTGATTCAAATTTGTTCATGGGCTCTACAATGTATTTTTAGGTGCATCACTAGCCTCTTAATTTTTTCAAATATTAACATAAGTACCTGTAACTTCTTCATCATTATTTTTAATTATGTATTGAGGTCTTTATTGCATTTATAATTAGAGGATGCAATCAACCACGTACTTATGCATTTATGACAATATTTTTTTCATATATACTCCACTTATAAAATAATTCTTGTATCTTATAAAGTCTAACCAACTGAGTGAACTTAGATTTTTATAATATATTACACCACTTAAAAATGTATTACTATGTCGATCATTTTAAATTTATTGTTTCAATTCCAATAATATTATAGGATGAACCATCACAAAAAATTACTTTGCTTGTCTTTTAGTTAAAGCATATATGGATTTCATACCTCAAATTTTATAAATTATTCTTTGAAAAGTTATGACCAATGCTTTTAAGGTACAAGGAAAACTTTAACTTTATCATTTTTTAACTAAAAAATAATTACTACCACTATTATAATCATTGCCTTTTATTTTTATTAAAATAATCACATTTCAAGGGACTTTCTTCCTTACCATAACTTTGGAAATCAATGTACTTTTATTCTTATCATCATTATATTAACATCCTTTTTTATAGTGTATTACCATTATTATATCTTGTTCATTCTCAATCTCTTCTTCTTTTATGTTTTCTATTATAACAAAGATCTTGCAGATGGTTAAGATTCATTATGTCCTTACTGTAGAACAATTTTATGATCAAATTATCATCGGAATATAAAAGTGAAGTAATTAGTAAAAGTACCTAATCTTCTTCTTTAACTTTATACAAAATTTAGTTAATCTGAAGACCATTGAACATGACAAAATGCTTTATAAGATATCCGCTTTCTTACATCTTTAGCTATTACAATTGTTATTTCATATTCTAGTAGACTCTTTGATAGTTGTAGGTTACATGATGTTTTAATAGGCATTTTAGTTTGTTTCTAGTTTTTAATTAATTGATTCATGCATATTTAAGGTTAAAATTGTGATAGTTGGTTAGATATTTGTGTTTTGAGTGTTATGTGGGTTAAAGCATGTTATTGAGCTTTAATTTTGTGTATTTGAGGTGATTTGATGTGTTTGTTAATGTATGAGATCAGATATCGAAGAATAGAGAAGATTTGGAGGAAGCCTTGTGGAGGACCTAGGGCCACAATCGTGAAATAGACCAATTCATCAGGCCACGATTGTGCGCGGATAGACCTGGCCTCTCAAACTTAATTTTTTACAGGTTATTTCGAACTTTTGAGCTTGGGTAAAACCTAGTTTTTACCCTAGTTAGAAAAGAGTATATAAGACAAGAAAATAACCTAGAAAGGGAGCCTCTATTTTGCCATCTTGGGAAAAAAGTTAAGGAAGAGGAAGAATGAAGAGAGAAAAGAAGAGAAAGAAGAAGGTGGAGCTTCAGCTACTTCAACCATCACTCCATCAAGTTACCTTTTCTTTTTTCATCTTTTATTTCATTCATTTGATGTATGATATGGAATTGTTGATGATGAATCTTGGGCTAAGGATGTTCTAACTTCTTTTAGGGATTTATACTTGATTCAATGTTAATCTAGTTGCTTTTGTTGTTAATGATGTTGGGTGTTGTGATTATTTGTTGTAATGTTAATCTAGTTGCTTTTGTTGTTAATGATGTTGGGTGTTGTGATTATTTGTTGTAATGGCATGCTTTGGTAATAAATCCAAAGAGTAAACTTAATGCAAAATGATTAGGTTGGTTAATGAGAGTTAAACGATTTAACAAACTATACAAATAATCAAATCAGTAATTATACAGAGAGAGATCTTGTAAGCGAACCCATTTGTTTATAGGAATGCTTAAGAACTAATTAGGTAATGGACTGGTGTGTTAATCGAGAGATTAAATGTTCGATAACTCAACTTAATTATGGTTTACGATTTAAGGCTTAGTGATTACAACTCGAGAAAGACTAATCTACCCATCGAAAGTCTAGGACCTACATTGCATTAACACAAGAGTGACTATGTTAGGATTGATGATAGGATAAATCCCCTTTCTCCTAACTTGTTAATCTTCCTTGTTTGAATTTCATTGTCAATTAGTGGTGCTCAATTTTAATTTCTACATTAATTTAGAGTTTTAATTTTCAAACACTCCATATTCGATTGTTTACTTTTTTGTTTAGTTTTTCTTTTCATTTTAATTACACTTTTTAAGCCTTAGACAAATTAGGATTTGATTAGTTCTCTAATTCCTCGTGGGATCGACACCTCATATACTATGCTACGACCCGTGTGCTTGCGAAAATATTGAGGGTTTTATAGGATTAAAACTTGCTCAACAAGTTTTTGACGCTGCTCTCGGGGAGTGAGTAGGATTAGTTTAATTCTCTTAGTGTAAGGAGTTTTCACCACTCTTGTGTCGGTGCGATTGATGACCACAAGTGTTACTAGAAATTTGAGTTAGATCACCGAAATGCTAGAGCTTGACATCGCCTATTTAGAGCCAACAATTTAAAGAGCTAGATGAGAAGAGTAAGAGAATACTGAAGAAACTATAACAGAGGAATTTCATTAAGAGTTTTAGCAAAGAGGAAGCCAACTGTGGACCCTCATAGATTTCATGAGACCAGGGTCCAATGTCACCAATCAAGGTGTCGTTAGACCACCTGTTCAAGTAGCTTCGTTTGAAATAAAACTAGCTTTATTAAACATGCTGCAAACTAATGTTCAATTTTACGAACTAACTAATGAGGATCCTAACGCTCATATAGTCAATTTCTTATAAATATGCGATACAATTCGATATTATGGGATGTCAAAAAATGCCATTAAGATGAGACTCTTCCCTTTCACATTAAGGGATAGAGCTAAGGCATAGTATCACTCATTAAGTCATGCGAATGTTACAACTTGGGAACAATTAGTGCGAGCGTTCTTAGATAAGTACTTCCCCCTTACGAAAATTACAAAGATAATCAACTGACGAATGCATTGTCAACAAGATGTGTAGGGAGCCTCCCGAGAAATACTGAAGCAAACCCAAGGGAGCAACTCAAAGCAATCACACTCATAAGTGGGGAAGAACTCAATTAACCAGCGGAGGAACAAACTAAAACCTACTAAGAGGAATACCAAGAAAAGAAGAAGCAAGAGATAGACATAAGTGAGTACCCTCCTTACATTGCCCCTCCGTCATATCCACTTAAGATTCCATTTCCCTAAAGATTAATAAAGAACAAACTTGATGCACTTTTTGCAAAGTTTATGAAGAAGTTGAAAACTTTGCAAATTAATCTATCTTTTGTGGAGGCACTGGAACATATGCCCAAGTACGCAAAATTCCTGAAGGACATATTAACAAAGAAGCGGACTTGGGAAGAGGATCAAACGGTCACACTAACCGAGAGCAGTAGCTCTATTAGCACTAGTTACATGCCTTCTAAGCTAAAGGATCTTGGAATCGTCATAATACCCAGTGTGATCGATGAGCTAGAATTGACAAAATGTTTATGCGACTTAGGTGCAAGTACAAACCTTATGCCTTTGTCGACCATTAGGAAATTGGAACTCGGCGTTGTGAAGCCAACTTCGATGCTTTTTCATTTGGTAGATTGAACTATAAAGAAATAGTTTGGCGTGGTGAAGATGTTATCGTAAAGGTGAACAAGTTCATTATTCCTATGGATTTCGTTATATTAGATTTCAAAGAGGATAAGAATTGTCCACTAATTCTTGGACGACCTTTTACGAAAACCGAAAATCATTGATAGATGTCTATGAAGGCAAATTACTTCTTCAGATTGCTGATCAATAAGTAGAGTTCCGGATGAACAAAGACTTGACATATCTGAAAGAAAGTAACTCTTGCATGAAAATAGACATTATGGATGATTATATCAAAATGCAAGAGAAGGGATGCTTTGAAGAACTGAGCTATGAGGAACAGGTGACAAAAGATAGAGAGTTTGCGGAATATTTCAAAGTCCCTGTTCAAGAAGCTAAAGTGGAAAAGTGGATGATGGTGAGCGCTAATGAAGCAATCCACCTTCCTACAACATAAACTATTTGATTCGATTGAAGATTCATGGGATTTCATCATTCCTGATTATATTGACAATTTGTTATAAAAAAAAGACATTACAAAAATTACTTGGATTCTTTGATTTGATTTATTGTGTCCTTTTCATTATCTTCCAATATGTAGCTTATTTATAAGCTACGAAGCTAAATATTGGCAACAAAGGTGAAAGTAAGCCACTCATAATTGATCCCAGTTAAGTTTTGAAGGATGCAAGGTTAAGCTAATGATCATAACTTAGCACATTTGATAGTTAGATTGAAATTGTTGTGTAGTTAGATTTGTTTTAAATTTTTAAAAATAAATTTTAATGATTTGGAATGCTTTGCATTGCTAACTCTCTTAGTCCTTTAAAAGCAATTATAAGATAGGGCAACAATCTCGAGCGTCAAGCACATTTGGTTTTAGACTCTAACGCCATCACCACCTCAATCGCTATGACCGGTTCTTATGCTCTAACCCTTATCTTTTCATTTCTGTCTTTATTTTGTTCTTATGATTTCATTTTTTTTATTTCCACCTTGTATGTTATTTTTCCTTCTCACATTGAGGACAATGTGTTGTCCACGTGTGGGGAGGGTTGTGTTATGTGCATTATATGTTTTTATTTTGAGTGTGAATTTCCATATTATATGTTAGTTTTGTTTAGGATTTTATGATGTGACTCATTTGAATGTGTCAATGGCTAGGACTTAATGGATTCGGTTTAACTTTGAACATAGTCTTTAAGGTTGCTGAGATTTATTAGCTTGTGAAATTAGTTGTTGCTGAGATTTATTAGCTTGTGAAATTAGTTTCCTAAGTTGCTTTGGTTAAATTTGCATGTTAATTAGGATATGATGTTAGTTCGTTCACCCTAAGAATATGACATATTTATTTTATAATTTTAGGTCAATCGAATAAGTAGCATCGTTAGTATCTTTTCATGAGAATGATTAGCTAAAGAAAAGAGGCAGGCAAGAAAATATATTTAAAAAAAGTGTGTGTTTTTGTTTAATAAATAACCATTTTACTAACCCTTTTTGAAACAAATCGGGTTACGAATAAAGCTAGTAGCCAATTGAGAATGTGATATAGCTAAATAACCGGGGGACATTCATCACAAGTGTTTGCCATCGCGTCAAAAGGCTATAATGATATTCCAACCAAGCCGTTTAATTAAAACATGACCTAGTTGAGTAATCGAGGGACATTCGTCACAAATGTTTACCTTCACATCAAAAGGCTAGGTTCATGTTAATGAAAATTAACAAAAATAATGCGTTGTTTAATAAATCCTATTGATCTTTGTGAATAACATGAATTCTCATAAAAAGCTACTTAAGGATAGTTACAATTTTTATTAACTAACTAATTATCAATGTGTGTGTGTGAGTGATAGGAGTGAATGAATTTGACATTAAGTCTTGATTAGTATGTACATGTAGTCTGAAGTACTTAGACACATGCTTCATAAGTTAATAAGTTAGAAAAACTTGAAGGATTGTATTTGTAGTTAAATTTGTTTCGTGAAATTCAATGCCATTGTACCATTATTGCATATGTGTGTGTTGTTGTTGATGTTTGTGTTTGTTTGTTTTGTTTTTCCTAGAGGACAAGCAAAAGTTCAAGTGGGGATGTGATAGTTGTATTATTGTATTTCCTACTATTTTCAGTTTTACTATTGTATAGAATTGGAATAACATTTGATGATAGGATTTTTAGATGTTGATGATGTTCTAAACTCACCTTCAGGGTTTTATCTTTGATTTAATAAAATATGATTGTTTATGTGTTATTTAGATTTATTGTGATTTGATTTTAACGTGCATAATTCGATAATAAACTAAGAGGGTGAATCGAATGAAAAATAATTAAGTTGGACTAACGACAGTTAGGTAATTTAATATAATAAGAATTAAATCAAATCGGTAAATTGTGCAAAAAGAGATCTTGCGTAAGTTTCCGATAGTTTATTAGACAACTTCAAATTTAATTAGGGTTTTGGATATGTTGTTAATTGAGAAATTACAACTTTCATAATCTGATTAGGGTTTATAATTTAGGGTTAATGGTTATAATTCGAGAGAGAGTAATCAACCCTAGGATCGTCTAGAACCAATAATCTAGTAATTCATAATCAATTATGTTAGCGTTAAGGATAGGTAAAATTTTCTTTATCTCAATTGGTAATTCTTTTAGGTTGATTCTTGAGTATGTGTTGCAACTGTTAAATTATTAATATTTTCATGATTGATTCTTGAATTGATTTGAATTCTCATTTTAGTTCCGTTACATTTTGAATTTTGCAAATTATTCTAGCCTTATATTTTAGGATTAGATTATCCCTCCTCATAGGATCGACACCTTAGGTACTATGCGAACAAACCATGAGCTTGCGGATTATCGAAGTTAATTAATTAAAACTTACACATATCTAATAACCCGATCACTTAGACTTATAGTTTATGAGGGGTTACTAGTTTGGACAACCGGCTATCTTGCATTCAACCATTAGGTGAGGAGAAGGATAAGACAATTTGGGTGCATACCACCTCTAGGGAATTTTCCAATAGATATTACTACAAGATGTTTAGACAAACTCTACCAAAGGTCCATCGGTTTGAACTAATTTGGAAGATTCCGCTATCTTTTAAAGCAGCTTATGAATGAAGGATAGGCTCAAAACTAAAGCTTCATGGTTTGGTAACTCAAACAACATGGACACTTGATGCGGCTTGTGTGGTAGTGAAAATGAAACTCAGGATCACATGTTTTTTCAATGTAGAGTTTCTTATCCTGTCTAAGATACAATCCAAAATATAATGCAGGTACATTGTGCTTAAGGGAAATGGGAGAATATCATTCATTGGACTACCACCATGATGACAATAATGAGGTTAATTGGAGTAGCTCTTAAGACAACACTATGTTGTGCTATTTACACAATCTGGAGAGAAAGAAATGGCAGGTTACGTACGGGCAAAGAGGTGGAAGCGCAGAAGCTGGTGGAAACAACAATTTAATGGATTAGAGAACTCTTCTTAGCCAAAGAAAAACAGATCAAGCTTAGTACAAACACGAGGAAACACTAGAATTTGTGATGCACTGATAAAATTCAGTTTACTAAGAATCGCAGATTTCTAGATCATCGATTTGCTCTCTTTGTTTTGGCGTTGTAACGATTATTTTATGCCATCGTGATGTATTCTTTTGTCAAGCTTAGCTTGAAATAATACAAATACCTTTTTTTCTTTCAAAAAAATTGCAGCAGTATACATTAACGTCTAAAAATTGCTGAGCAGTATGTAGTTATTGTCTCTCTCTGGTAACTGAAAGAGAACTAGGGAAAGAATGGTCCTCAAGTAACATGTATTTGCACTTCTTCTGACACTAAATTCGTGTCGTGTCAAAATTGTTAAATCCCAAATTATACTTGGAGGGCATAACTATTTAGGTTACAATTATAGCACAATTGACGTGCAATGGTGTCTTCAGTGAGACCTAACTAGTAGCTTGGATTAGAAGATCATTTAGATACTCTTACCTATTAAAATAGAGGATGAGGAGAATGGATGGAACTATCAGTCAAGGCATACGAATACAAAGATAATCATATAATTTCTTAAGAGATTATAATGTTAATTTTTAATTTCGTAAACCATGACACGATATTAGAAAATTTCCTAAAGATTTTAAAAATATTTAAGGGTATGTTTGGATGTGGGTGGAGGGATGGAAGAGAATGGAATGGAATGGCATGGCAATTGTTTGGGAGTCTATTTTAAAACATGATGGAATGTCAATTGATGGCTTTGGAAGCCATCCTTTGTCATCCAAAATCTAATATTTTGTGACCTCCCAAATTAGGGGGTTAAGGATGGAATGACATGGCTTGCCTTCCAAACCCTCTCTTATTTTATTTAAACTTCCAAACAATGAAGTGACCCATTTCATTCCATTCCATTCTATTCCATTCTATTCCGTTCCATTAATTGTCATTCCATTTCATTCCATCCTAAACTCCCAAGCATAGCTTAAATAGTTTTAAAATACTCACATGTATTTTAAAACTCCTACTGCTTGGGTTGGTTTCTGGTTAAACTTAAATACCTTAGAAAAAGAAAATTAGAACAGAGACAGATAGATTGGACTTGGGTCCAATTTTATCAACATTCATTTTAATCCAAACTTTGAAATACAAAACCCATATTTATTACATGTTGGGGTGTCCTGTTATTTTTGCTACATTGTCAGACCACCTCGGAAATTTCACCATCACGATCATGTATGAACTTTTCTTGATGCAGCTTCTATGGCTCCAGCGATCCTATTGATGCAAGATTTGTAGAGAAACCCCAGGTAATCTATAGTGCTATCCATAGACGCACCTTCTAAAGGGCTAATCTCAAAAGACCAATCAACAAGCGTTGAGTTGTCCCCATAATCAACAAGCCTCAACCTGTTTACAGATCCGTCGAGGCCAACGTTGCTTGCTTCCATTTTATAAACATAGCTGTGCAGTGAAGGTTCAATGGAAACTAACCTCTCCTTAATCCATGACCTGTCACCGTCTTCTTGAGGGAACATGAAACCTGAGACTAGTCTAATGTACCCTGCCACTCCTTCTTCTCCTTCTAAGTCTGTGCATCTTTCAACCATTGGCATCCATTCTGGTAGTCTCTTTGTCTGAGAGACCATGTTCCAGACTTTGTCTATCGGTGCATCAACTAGACCTCCAACTGATCCACACCATTTCTTCTCTTGGTCTTCAGCTTCCTGATTAAGTGGAGAAGTTTGAGTTTGTTTGAAGTTACTAAAACTGCCAATAAAAAAATGATCTCATGCGCTGAGAGATTATCCTAAATCGCAAAGAAAAATTGAAGAGATGATTAATTCAGTGAACAAGGGGAAACCCATTTATCGTTTCCTGCTTATGTTATCTGGAAACAAGCATTCAATTCAGATCGACAGAACCGAGGAAAAAGGTAACGTACCATGTTTATCTTGGCGTCGCCGCTGTTGGATCTTGTGTCTCTAAATAACGTAAATGAAAGTCTAGACGTTAGATTGGCTATTCATTCATAGTATTTACTATCAAGGCAAAGTACATGGGAGGTGGCTATCACAGTATTTACTATCAATTCCTGACGTCAAGAGGAGACATTAAATAGGATAAATTCAAGCCTTGGGGTTGGGGATATACAGTGAAAGCATTAGATTTCCTCGTAGATAACGCCTTAGGTATAGTTGATGCTTGGTTGTTCCATTATAGGAATTGATCCAAACATAGGTCAGAATTGGCCTATAAGATTAGACAATCCAACCAAAAATAGTCTAGAAAACAAGTTCGCTAATGAAATCGTACAAAACTGTAACCATCGAAGCCCATAAACATGACGAAAATTTATATGCAAAAGGTCTGCGTGATTATCACTTCAACACGTTTTGTATAAATTTTAAGATGTCTCTTACCATGTTTCTAAAAATAATTTATATTTTAATATTTATAAAATAAATATTATTTTTTTTTGACGAAATAAAATAAATATTATTAAATTTTTGTTGGATTTTTGTCACAATACTGTTAATTTGTAATAATGTGGTATGTCAAATATGTCGTTACGGTAATATAGTAGGGTCAATTTGTTTTCATTTTTATTTTTGATTTTTTGTTTTTATTTTTAAATTTAGTGAAAAAGAACCTATTTGTTTGATTTTTTTGTTTTTATTTTTTTAATTTTCAAAAATTATGAAGACTATAAAAAGTAGTTTTAGTTTTTTATGTTTTTTTCAATTTGAT
>JAOQMQ010000196.1:11764490-11784152 GCA_027563845.1 Erythroxylum subrotundum
TCATATTATGCAAATCTCCAATTGAATACAATTAAATAATTGTTCAATGAAAATAACCATTACATTTGCATGGTTAACAGTATATATCTATCATCGATGATGTTCAAGGAAATTCCATAAGATTAAGCTCACGTTCATGATCCGAAGTTGGACTCTGAAAACGGTAACCAACAGTTGTGGTATCAAAGCAAGAAGATGAATTGAAGATGTTCAAGGAAATTTCATAAGATTAAGTCCACGTTCATGATCCGAAGTTGGACTCCGGAAACGGTGGCCAACAAAATATCTGAAAAATACATGTGAAACTACTATTGCAGGGCCTAAGAAACATAGAATCACGGTAAAGTATTCTTGTGAATGGAATCTAGGGGAGGTCTACGGGGACCAAGATTTTAGAACTGAGATTGGGGTTAGGCACCGTGTTTGAGATAGGATGTTCCAATTCTGTTCTTTTTAATCTGATCCGCATATTTGTATAGATTATACGTAAATTTGTAGAGGATACGATATTGTCATATTGATCCGTGACTCAAAACTTTCAGATTACCTCTTCATTCATCAACAGCATCAAACAAAATGATCTGTTTCATGTCTGGCATCACGGCGATTGACAATGCTATCTGCGGAATTGACGTGAGAGAACAATCATTAAGCTTTTATGCTTAATCAGAGGCTCTGTGTCTCCGGTACTTGCCACTGTATCTAATGTCTGTTCTAGACGTTAATCTGTAAAAGTATTGTGGGTGGGTTGCAGGTGTTCCTATCGGAGTTGATAAGGTAGATATCATCCAGCAGCATTGTTATATAAATTTAGACCATTAGGTTATGACATGGTTGATTAAACGTGAAGGGTAAGGCATGCACTGAAACTGCCAATTTAGATGGGATTTCTCGCTGTTGTTGCTCGTTCATTTTCTTTTTGTACATTAAAATGTTTGTAACAGTTTTTACTTGATTCCAAGGACAGAGAGTTTCATATTCAAAGAACACACGCATCTTCGTATAACAAAACTACGAGCCTAACTCGTCCGTTTTAGTTTCCTTTCTCAACGACTGAGAAAAGTAACAGAAACGCCACCTTTTAGACTAACACAGAAATAGAATCACGAATCAGGTTCAACACTAGAGTCGTTTCCATCTACGTGTGTGGACATTGAAAAGTTATGAAATTAGCCAATACTTCAATATACTGATATATCTTGGTGCCCTTTGAATTAAAGATATCACGTTAGCAAGTCTTTGACAGGAGACGCTAGAGCTAGGACTTAACGAAATAAAAGAAGGTAAGATTGAGCACTCTGTCAAGCATTGATGAGCAACCATTGAATAGAATTTTATACATCAATACAATTCAGACAGACACAGGGCGATTTCCAAGCTAATCATACGTAGCAGAAGAACTGCTCTTATGTTTCAAATGCTGTATAGACTCTCAATAACCAAAATCAAAACTCTGCTCTATGTACGAGTCGCTAGACAAAGAATTCTAAAGCTATCTAAAACCAGCGTGCAATTTGCCATTGTTAACTCTGCCGCAACACAAACAGAAGACGCTAAAAGTTCCATAGAAATTTAACTGACATTGCCGATTTATAGTTTCTTTTCCAGCAAGAAACCCGAAAGTTAGTGAAAAAGGAGACCAATTAACGCCAGCCAAATACCCACCAAAATCTCTATACTTGCGCCAATCTTGGGGCTAATAGAGAAGTCAATTTTGTACTTGGTAGACATATTAGCATGCAAAATCCCCCATTTTGGAACACCATGCTGCTTCTCCTCCTCCTCCTCCTTATCAACCAACTCATAAATGTACACCTCTTGGGCACCTTCTTTTCTTAAAGGAGTCCCCAAACCAGACTTCAGGTGTGATATCAAACCCTTTATATACATCTCAGCTAATACTGGCGTTGCGTCAACCTCGCCGGAGCTCGGCCAACCGGTCTCCGTAACAATCACCGGAATATTCTCGTGACCGGCCACTGCCAGGGACGTAATGACAGCATCGAGCATCATGTCGAAAAGGTTCCGGTACCTGACTCCAGTGACCAAATCGTCCCTGAAATTAAAGGGATGATCTTGGAACAAAGCAAAGACTAAGGGAATCTGTGAGTTGATCCTGTACAAGTCGTAAGGGTAAAGATTCACCAAGAAGGACGAATTTGTCTCTTCCAAGAACTGAAGCAACGGCGTGATCACGAGTTCATCAAGAGGCTCGCAGAACGTTGCAGAAGAAGGTGGAAACGGCGTGGTGACGAGGGTGGGGAAAGAGAAAGTGGTGGAGACGGATACTTTCTTGATGCCGAGGTCGCGTAGCGCCAAGTGAACGTTCCTGATTGCAGGGACAAGGAACTGAGAAAGGTGAGTGACGGCGTCGTTTCCGACGGAGATGAGGGAGATTTTGGAGCGAGGGTAGAAAGGAAGCAGGTGACCGTACAGCCATCGGAGAGCGAGGGAACGGTTGGCAGCGAGGGGAGGGAGGAGGATGTTTGGGATGGAGAGGAAGAGAGAGGTGTTGCTGAATGAGAACGATCGGATTAGTTTTGGGTCAGGGTTGGGGAGGCGGACCGAGTGGAGGCGAAGGGCGGAGATGGCGGAAGCAATTCTGTCCGTCGACTGTGAGGGATGGGGAGGGGCGTTGTAGGTGACTCCGATGACGGGAAGAGAAGCGACGTTGGAGTAGAAGAGGAAGTTTAGAGCGATGAAGCAGAGGAGGACATTCATGGTCGCGACTTGCAAGAGAGGAAGAGTGGGGTCAGTGATCACTGTAACTGTTTGGGTTGCTCTTAAGTGGGTCCCATCCCTTCTGGTTGCTAGCCGTTTGATTCTGAACAGCGCAAAACGGCTTGATCTTGCGATGGCGGGAAAGGGCGGTTGAGTTTGATGGTTTTAATATACATTTAACCCATCATTCCACGTCGAATGAGAGAGAAGCTCGGGATGATCCGTTCCGTATTCGTGCTTCTCCAGTTTTCCGCTTCCTCCCAAGAATTCATTCAATCCTGGATCTTTTTCTTGCCTACGTTAACTTTAACTTGGTGGGGTCCACATCCACTCGCGGTTAAAAAATGATAAGGCAAGGCGTGAAGCCGACAAGATTATATTTCCCATACCATGATCAGCTACCATCGAACGGCATGTGGCATGATAAGTCGCATGGCATTCCATTGAAATATTTGTAGTTACAAATTTTGCGACACTCTTTAAATTATCATTTACCCTATAAATGAATTAGGAACAAGTTACACATTATGTGCCCCATTTACTTTGCAATTTGAAGATTAAGAAACCATATGCGAGAAGACTACGTACACGGTTTGTTTGTTTTCTGTACATGCCAAATTCCATGTCGTTTTGTTCATTATTTATTTTTCAAAAAGATTTCCGTGTCGTTTTATTATGTTGAGACTTGAGACTGAGACCGAGCAAGAAAGCGTTTTCTCAAATTTAGATAAAAAGGACCTCGTTTTTCTACTAATTAAAAATAAGACTACATTTAATAAAATTTTTCCAAATTTCGTTTTCCAGCAAATTTATACCGGATACTGTTGTGGATGAGATAAAAAAATAACCTCGTAAATCGTAAAGGAGTTGTCGTTGGACAAGACAAACCAAGTAGAAAGTGCTCAAGGCGTGGACCCCAGTTGTTCCAGCTAAGAAGATATTTCTCTCTCTCATCTCTCTGCGCTCCGCACAATCCAATTGTTTATATTTTATAAACATAAATATCAAAATCCTTCTTTCTCTCTCTATAATCACTAATCATCGTCATCATCCACTTCGCAGCATCCGCTAGCGCCTAAAAGCACCCAATAGTCGCTCCCGCTCCATTCCCTTTCTTTATAGTTACCAAATTTTCTTCTAGTTCATAGCTGACCTCTCTCACCTCGCTTTGCTTCTTCCACCTTCTCATTTCTTTCATCTGCGTCATTTTACCATTCTTCTTTCAGATCGAGAGCCTTAGTCTTAGACTCAATCTCATCGAGGTACGCCTACATCTGTGAATGACTTCCCCATTTCTGGATCTCTGTATATTTACTAGTTTATCTGTTTTTGTTGCTTTATGTTTGCTTATCTTTGATAGGTTATGTGGGTTTGGCTTTTTTAGGTACCTGCATTTATTTGAAAGTGTCAGATCGGTTACATATGTTTGGGAAAGTTAAATCTATGTTTAGGAGATACCCTTTAAAGCACATTGAAAATGAAGATTTGCGCCATATATAAAGATTTCAAACTTCAATGCTTTTCTGTACCTTCATTCTCCATTAGATTAAAGCATGCTTTTTGGAGCAACTGATGCTTATAAATGGGTTTGCTCTAAATCTGATCCGGGGTTATGTGATCAGTAGGTTGTGTTGAGGAGGTAAGTTACTTGTCAGATCCGAGGCACAAACTCCTAGCTACTATGTCTTTTACGGGGACTCAACAGAAATGCAAAGCTTGCGAAAAGACTGTGTATCCTATGGAACTTCTATCGGCGGATGGTATTAATTATCATAAGTCTTGCTTCAAATGCTTTCATTGCAAAGGCACCTTAAAGGTAGCATCTTTATCTTTACCATTACTGATCCGGCTCTTTTATGGTCTCTTTGTGAATTTGGTTGAGTAGCTTAAGTGTTGCGCAATTTAGGTTGTTGGAATGTATAAAATTATGGGATTACACTTGGATCAAGCTACCAAGTTATGCGCTAATAGTTGTTGTCAGTAAATTGGTTAGGTTGAAAGCAGGAGTGTATTAATTTGGCTGTTCATTGTTTCTTTGTTGACTAACAGATACTTGAATAACAGTTATTGCTCATCCCAATTACGGGACTATTTATTTCTTGAATTGTTTGTATTTTATACCCGTGGTTTTGGGTTATTAGAATCATATCGCTATCAGATTGCTGCTGACTTTGACACATGATTTTTTAACTTTCAGCTAAGCAATTATTCTTCCATGGAAGGTGTACTGTACTGTAAACCTCATTTTGAGCAATTGTTTAAGGAGACGGGTAGTTTCAACAAAAACTTCCAGTCCCGTAAGTCTCTTCTTTTTGTCAACATAAATTTCTATGTTCAATTGTTCTATAATTAAACTTTAGGTCTTCAATTATCTAATAATTTCATTTTTCAACAGCTGCAAAATCAGCTGAGAAGTTGACTCCTGAACTGGTGAGGATCCTTATTATGACGTACTTATTTGACATTTATTTTGATGTTAAAGTTTTATTATAATGTGTTTTCTAAGTTAGTGGAGATGCCTTTAACTCTCAATAGCTTGTGCTGGTTTCAGACAAGGTCACCCAGCAAAGCTGCTAGCATGTTCTCTGGAACACAAGAAAAATGTGCAACTTGTGGCAAAACTGCTTATCCACTGGAGAAGGTAAAATTTCATGATATACTGGTTCATTATCATTTAATATTATGATCTGATTAGCTTCTCCAGATTCTTTTGAGTGCCTGAACCAGTTAAGTTTCCTGTCTGATTTGGATCTTAATGGTACAAACTGAGAGTAATGGGAAGATTTGTTAACTTAATCTTTTGACTAAAAAAGTCACGTTAAAGTCAAAATGTGGGGCAGAAAAGAGCATTTGTCTCAACTGGATGACGAAACATATGATTGAGTGCATCACTTTCTATATGGATTAATTTTATCCCAAGTAATACTGTTTTTCTTAATGCTGCAAAACAAATTGGCAAGGGAAATTTTGTTATAAATGAAAGATATAAAAAATGGGTAATAGAATGGATTGACAAGTCATGTTGATAGCTACATCTTGCATGAATGGAACATTAAGCAAAGCAGGAGTGCTTCATAAGCATGTTCTGATCTGATTAGTTCGTTGTAAGTTTGGTCAATTGTGCTGTATGTATTGTATCTATGTTAACATGGTCTAGGTTGGAAGGTTATACAATGGTAATAAGAACTAAGAAAGTTGCTTTAGCTGGGGATAATTTTCATGAAATTTGTTGTCTATTGGTTTGGAGGACAAAATTTGGCCAGTTAGACATACTTAAGCTCCATTGAATGACGCTGGGAATCACCAGAAATTTTTGCTTTTCTCCAGCGCCTCATGTTTAATAAGTTTTAAATAAATTAGAGTTAAATAAATGATCAAACTTGTACATTTATCTTCTTGTACTTGTACTCTCCTTGAGGTTCACTTGTTTATCTGCAGGTGACAGTGGAGAGCCAAGCTTATCACAAATCATGCTTCAAGTGCTCACATGGTGGATGTGCTATATCCCCGTCAAATTATGCAGCCCTGGAAGGTGTGTTGTATTGCAAACATCATTTCTCCCAACTCTTTAAGGAAAAGGGGAGCTACAATCACCTTATCAAGTCCGCATCAATGAAGCGTGCTGCTACCGCTGCCGCCGCCGCTGCTGCTGCCGCCGCCGTGCCCGAAGCCTGATCATCCTATCCTAAAATGTTTCATGTCTATTTGTGTGGTTGGCTTTATGTGTTTCTTTTAAGGTGTGTTTTCTTCCCCCCTTCCCCTCTGCCAACTAAATCGGCGTAACTTGATTTTCCCCACCTTTTATGCTTTTGTCATATGTTGTGTTTGATTGATAGAACGTGATGACAATGCACATTCTTGGCAACTGTAAAATTCCATTTGGAGCATCAAACTTGGGTGCTATTGGTGCCCCCGCCATTAATTTTATCCGGTTCTTAAAAGGGCTTAATAGAGGGCATAGTGTCATTGTGTATGTATCCGAATACATATCTTTTTACTTTTGGGGTCTATTTTCTTTGTCGAAATTCTCATGTGAACTGTGTTAGACGGGAAAGGGCTTTGCACTAGTTCTCGGAACTCATGCAATGTCAAGCCCAAGGTGCTGGTGCTACTTGGCGGTTGGAAAATCAAATTTCCATACGTAGACTCAAATACATGGACACAATGGCAGATTCATAGTCATAAAATAGTAACTTTGTATAGTAATATTGAATCAAGACGCCACAGGCAGTCGAATTTTCGAGTTTCAGGAACAGTTTAGCAATCTTTTTTCTTTTTCTAGGTTGAAAATAAACAAAAAAAACGCTGGTATAAACAGTTTTTTTAAATTTGTGTTCGCTTCCTTTCTATTAAGAAGCAAGTGTACCTTTTCTCCGTGTACGTGACCAGGCTTATTCTTTTTTTTGTTTCTTTTTGTTTACGAAGTGTTTTAAGAAAGTTTTAAAAATACTTTTAAGCTATTCATTTTTAGATTAATTTTCGCTCGCATCAGATCAACTTATAAAAAATAAAGTGTTAGTTAAACAGATTTTTTCATTCGTAAGACTCGAACTCAAAATTTCTGATTAAAGGATGAGAATCCTAAATTACTCGCACCAACATATTTGGTTAGACCTGGCTTATTCTTATTGTCAAGTAAGTTGATTATGATGGTACACGCGGGAATAAGTCATCCTGCAAAGTAGAAACATCCGTTTTGCCACCTTAACATACTACGCCGCCATTTGAAGTGTGTCTATGACTTGTGAAGTTGCTCAAGTCCAAAACTAAGCCATTTTCAACTTTCAACTGCGAACCAAAAACATGTCGAATTCCTTGACAAGTCTCCATGATCATCTACTCAAGTAAGCTCCTTCTGACACATCTATATATGTATATGAGATCTGTTTAAATGCTCATGTCAAATTTGTGATAGTCTTTACAACTTGCAGGTTAAGAGGGTTACTACTGGAGGATCTCTCCAGAACACACTACACACCATCCGAAGGCTCCGCCATCTCTGTGAAATCCCTACTCCAATCTCTTCTCTCCAATGGGAACCCTAACCCTAACGTCTCTGAGAAGCAGCTCCAATATTCAATCAAGGATTTTGGTCTAGCATGTGCTTTGTTGGCTTCCTCTCGGTCCTCAACTCACGAACTACTGTCCTGGATCCCCGAGGGCCTGTGCGTTTCGGCGAAATCTGCTTTCTCTGACCTCTCCAGGGCTTATTGTGCCAGTGGTTTGGGAACTGAAGAGCTTTTGGGATTGGAGTGTGGGTTAGTGAGTGAAGAAAACAGATTGGTGGTGGAATTGATGCCTGAAGTCTTGCCGCTGTTGAAAGATAGGGTTAAGGAGAGTTCGATTGATAAGAGTGTTGATGGTGACGAGGTCTGCGCCGCAGCTGCTAGGGTTCCTGTTGGATACGCGATTTTGGCTGCTTATCAGTTCAGATGGTTCGTTACTCAGGTTTGGCGCCTTTTTCTTTTTTTACTTTCACATCTGCATAAGTTTTGTTGCTAGTTTGGGGAAATAGAGATTTCATATTTGTTTATTTTGCAGGTTGAGTATCCACATTTGGGAAATTTGTGTACTCTGGTGATTCCTTGTGGATTGACTGCCCTTGATCATTGGTCTCCGGAGGTCAAAGTATGTTCTTCCTTGAACTATCTTCCCTTTTCTCGTCATATGTGATTGATAACACTTGATCATTGGTTTATTGTCCTCTTTTCTGTTTCTTGGTTATAGGGGCAGGGTATGATTAGCTTCATACATCTAGGGAAAAATGTTAATGCTGCCGAGCTTGTTATGTATGGAGATGTGATTCTTGATGCTTGTTGCCAGAATATTGCCTCATCTGATGAGATTTGGCCTTATGCAGTTGAGATGTCGGTGTTACTTGTGAGTTGTATCCAGCGAGGGAATCCTCGTAGCCAGTGGTATGCATCCAACCTTTGGGAAACACAAGTTATGTGGATATGATAGTTTTGAACTGCATATGTGGATATGATAGTTTTGAACTGCATATACACAATATGTTATTAAGTGTTGTTCATAATCTTTTCTTTCTGATCTCTTACTTTTTTGTATAGGTTTGAGAGGATGCTGAATGAGATGCTTGGTCATTTAGAGCGTCAACCAAGGAATAAGGATCGTCGCATCGCATGGCTTAAATATATCGAACCACTTCTCTGTGAGGTTGGGGTCTTTTTGTTGGCACATTTTAGGCGGATGTTCCCTCTTTTCTTTCAGTGGATGCATGCTGATGATGATCAAACAGTTTTACTGGTGAGTGCAAGTTGTCCAATATGTGTTAATTTTCAAAGAGTTGGTGGTTCTATCATATTTTCACTATGTAGACTCAGATGTGCTTTATGAATGAAACTTCGTAAAATAAAATTGTTACTAAAATCTCCTTTGGGTAACAATTTCGTAAAGAACAAAAGATGCCATTCACTGTTTAGGGGAGCATTTTATCTATTTATGAGCTTGTTTTGCTCCAAATTTTTGTGGACCCTTGCAAAGAATGCTAAAGTATATTGGATGCTGATCGTTTTACTCTTCTGCAGGTTCTTAAACAAATTCGGACAGTTATAAAGTTAACTTGGATAAGGAACACACCATATGTTGAGAGGTGACCAAATTATAATCTATCAACCCCATTTGTAAATTAAATGTCAATATACAACTCTTTGATTATGAAAGTATGTTGAACAATGTTCACTGACTTCCGATTGTCAGTCAATATTCAGAAAATTGAAAACCTTGTTTTTAATGATGTTTCTTCAGAAGTAAAATTGATGATCGAGGATTTCATGTAAAATCCATATCCTCTTGTTTCTTGTGGAACCACTTGCTGTATGAATGATCCTGAAGTTGCAGTTCCGAACCTATTCTGTTGCTGATCTTTCATGTGATTCCCTTCATCAAGCATGTAATGTCAGGATTAAATTTTAGCATCTTTGGCTGCAGATTGGTCGATGAACTTGTTATGCTGTACAAGGAAGCAGCATTAAGAATAGCTCGTGAAGAAATTAGAACAACTATTCTTGAGATATTGTTATTGATCCAGCGGTAAAGATTGATAGCTATTGTCTTCGTTATTGCCTTACGTTATTTTATGTTCTTTGAAGTCATATTTTTGGCTAAAAATTTGCTGTTTTATATGATATTATCGCAAGATGCAAGGGCCCCCAATTTGAAGCATGCTGGGACAAGTACAAGGATGATATGAATTTGGTCACTCTAAATTCGTCTTTAAGCAGAAATATGTTGACCAATGGCTGTCTACAGTTAGAAGAGACTCGGAGTGTTGAAGTGCCTTGACATTCTACAGTTAGGAGAGACTAAGAGTGTTACAATGCCTTGACATTAAAATTTCTTTGACGTGGAACTCTCGCTGAACGGTATTAAGAACTCCATAAGATTATAATTTGGCTGTTGTTGCTCTGACCAAAACAGAGTTTGGTAACGGGGCAAACCTCACTGACAGCTTTTTATCCTCTATGGCTTGTGGGTTTTACTATCTTTACTGCGGCCAGTGCTGGAGTTTGTAAGGCTCGCTCTTTCATGTAGCTAAGCATCCCTGAACAGGATTTAAATTGTTTAACGTCAAACGTTTTGATACTTGAAAGCCACACGCATGTACTAATGTCAGGGGAGTTCCACTAGGTGCAAAGATAAAAGGTCATCCATATCTCATGTGAAAAGGCGACGTGCCTTGAAATTAGAGGAAGTGTGGAACACTGTTTGGTTTTAGTTTTAGTCTTGATCTTACGTTGCCTTTATTCTTAAAATTGTATTTTTACTGGAGTATGAGGTAGTTGTGACTGGAGTTAGTGTAGGCGGGAAAAGCTGTTACTGGTACGTTTGTAATTATATTAATGACTGTTCTGTAATTATTGCTTAATTTTCTGTTTCTTCTTTGTGTGTATTTAGCGTGATAGTTAACGATTTGTATAGACAAAATGCTCCGAAAGTAGAAATTGGGCTTTGTTCGGGTATTAAAGCTTTGGATAAGTAGCCCTTATTTGTTTTGGGGTCTCGGAACGGACAGAATTTCAAACAAAATTGGATTGTCAAATGATGTATTTTCAAAATATTGACTGA
Source organism: Erythroxylum subrotundum (assembly GCA_027563845.1). Classification (NCBI taxonomy): domain Eukaryota; kingdom Viridiplantae; phylum Streptophyta; class Magnoliopsida; order Malpighiales; family Erythroxylaceae; genus Erythroxylum; species Erythroxylum subrotundum. Next base: position 11,775,300 of record JAOQMQ010000196.1, read on the forward strand.
AAGTAAGCTAAATGTAACATGTCCAGTTGTGAATGTATTCCTTTAATTGAAAAGATCCAGAAAAGATTACAGATATGGACCAATAGAGCACTACCAGAAAAGATTAGAGACATGGACCAATAGAGCACTATCTTATGGAGGGAAATTTTAATTACTGAAGTCGGTAATTTTATCTACGAATACTTACTAGTGTTCATACCTTTTTCTTTCTAAAGGGCTTATTAAAACAATAGAAAAATTGATAAAGCAATTTCTACGGGGGGGAAGGGAATGGAGAGAAAGGAATAGTCAAAGTTAGTTGGAAGAAAATCTGTCAACCGAGAGAGGAAGGAGGATTAAGATTGGAGTCAATCTCCAATAAAAATAGATATCTTACGTCCAAGAAGATTTGGAGAATCCTAAGTGAAAAATAATCTATGTGGACTAAATGTATTCAGTTTTATTTATTAAAAGGAGGGAGTTTTTGGGCTATAAAAATCAAAGACAGTTACACGTGATTTTTTAACCAACTTCTTAAAATGAGAGAGGAAATGTACTAGCACATTACTTGCCAGATAAGGGCAGGGGAAAGAACTCTTTATGGTATGACAACTGGACATGAAATGGACCTTTAATACAAAATTATATGGCAAAATCCCTATTAAATCGATTTCCTAAGGATACTAAGCTCCAAGAAATAGTTAGGAATGGGAACTGGTCCCTTTCTTCAGACAAGACTTGACTTCTGCATTTTCCTCAATTTAGAAGTCATGGGGAGAGAGATAAGATATCTACCTATGGAAGGGTATTCCTATTTCTGAGATTACTATTAAGGAAGCCAGAAAGATGAGGGAGGGGTTTGCAAATCGAGTAGAATGGGATGCACTGATTTGGAACAAGGCCCTTAGACCTAATGTTAGTTTTATGCTCTGGATAGCAATGTGGGACAGACTTAGTACCTTGGATAGGCTAAAATTCCTAACCTCCTCTAAGTTATGTATCCTATGCAATCTAAGGGATGAAACTAGAGATCACCTCTTCTTTGAATATGTTTTCTTTAAAGAAGTTTAGGCAAAATTTTCTACTCTATGTGCCCCTGATTTTATCTATGACAAACTCACAGATATCCTGCAGGAATTACCTAATTTGCATATTTCTAAATATGATAGGGCTATTATTTTACTCTCGCTGGCTACATGTTTTCAAGTAATTTGGAATGAGAGGAATAGTAGAAGGTTTAAAGACAAATCTACTTTGCTAATACCTCTTATAGAACTCATTACTGCCAGCATAAAGGAGCAACTGATCATCAATCAGTTAAACCTACACTGAAGTAGGAGAATGGCCCTTGTATGGAGAATATAGCACTAGCCCTATCAGATCTCTCATAAGTTCTAGTTACTCAGTTCACACATGCAGAAATGAAATCCAAAACAATTCTTCACAATTGTTCTCATACTTTAAACAAGCAAATTATTCTTTCACAGCCTCTAAGGAACAAATGAGGTTTGTTCAGATCTGGACTCACCTGGAATTACTAAGATCTTCTCCTTTCTGGGTTGAGCATCGTTTGAATATCCATGCTATCCATCCATATCCCTGTCATCAACGAATTAATGTTTAATTAGTGGAGGTTTCAAGAAAAAAGAAAGGAAGCTTTCAAAATCTTCGAATGTGTATCTTTTTTGTGGATGAGATCTCCTCTCCGATCTTCCTCTCTGGTTAGCGTCCGAAGTCCTTTGAGAAAATCAAATCCTGATGAGATGAACTTAGCTTAGCCATGCCCTAAACGATCATAGAGTTTGGTTGTTGAGTTTGATACCTGTGTCGAGCTTCTTGTATGAAGATCTGAGTGGGAGTAGCCAGGACCATTGATCGACTAGCCAAAACCATCACCCTCCTTATATCGAGAATTGTTGCGAAGATTCGAGAAAGGATATAAAGAATGGAATCACACTGACCTGAATACATTTACCTGAGTTGAGGGTTTGTCTCTGAAGAGCTGAGCCCCCAGAGAGTCTCCTCCCTCCTCCGAAAATAAAGCAAGGTTTGAACAGTTGAAACATTAAATAGTCATGCCCTAATCGCTAAAGTCTTCTGAGGTTGAGTTTGCTACCTGAGTCGAGTAGGAGAAACTCCGTGGACCCACCACTAGTTAGAGCGTCGACTCTCATCCTTCCAAATCGAGTAATAGCTGAAGATCTGAGAAAGTCATAGATCGTTATACCCTAAATGATAAACGACTTCGCCCTTTAACATTGTTTCTAAACGTCACCGTTTTGCTTAACCTTGATGTATTCAGTGTATCAAGTGGGTCTATCTCACGTGGGAGAGACCCTCTCCTGATGTAATCTTCTCTATTCTTTAATTAAATTTTAAATTCTCAAAAAAATATTGCTAGTTGTGTTATCCTTTAAGTAAATGTTAAGTATGGCCTATATGTACAGATGTATAATTTTGGAGGTGTTTTGTAGAATGTATTCAGTATATTTGTTAAAACGAACTTGTTATCTTAGAGTTCCGAATTAGAAATAGTTATTCCTTGGATGTTTTTTTGGTAAACATGGTCTAGCATACAAGATATGTATGGCTCTATATGAATGTGTAATTTTGGAGGTATTCCTTGAAATGTGTTGGTTGAATATTATATGTTTGTTGTATTGAAGATCATTGTGTATGATTTATATATAAGGATATATATTCGTCAAGGTGGAGGCTATAGTTTGTAGCTCATACATACAATCATACAATTTTGGAGTTTCTAGAAGGAAACAGTTGATTCTTGGATGTTTTCTGGGGTGAATGTAACCTAGGAGTATGTTCTTTTTAAAAAATCAGAGGTGAAAGGTAAATGCTAAAGACACCAACATGATGGTGTGACAAGTTTTTCTTAAGGAAGATATGATTTATAACACGAGCATGATTTAGGCCTATAATGACAATATATAACTTAATCTGAAAATAAGTTTTTGGTAAATTTCAACCTTTGAAAGGATTTTAGACTTATTAGAATAATGTTTAAGTTACGTTGAAGTTGTTAAAAGGGTAAATTGTATTAACTTATACAAGTTAGAGTTTACAATTAACTATACTAGTAACAACATAATCTATATATAAGAAATCTTTATTAATTGAGTTATTGACTAATATAGTAGAATCAAAGCTCTTGACGCTCATAAACTTACGTTTATACTGGCAAATACACCCAATTGGTTGAAACTCATTAAAATATTTTTATTTGTTTATTTCTTTCATACAATTAGACCCTTATTGAATGTACCCTAATTCTTAATAAGTAGTACTAGGCCATCATTGATGCGATAATGAGTTTGATTATAAGATTTAAAGTGAAAAAATTTAATGGAACTAAGAATTTTAAAATTTGGCAATAGTGAAAGATTTGTTGGCACAATAAGGCAAGTTAAAGGAGTTCCAGGAGAATAAGCCAAAAGATATAAATGAACTCAAGCAGAGCAATGAGCAGGTCGGGCCTTAGGCCGACCTGAATTTTTATATAAGAAAAAAGAAAAATGACGTCATTTTATGGCAAAGTGACATTGTTTTGTGTTACCAGGCTCAAGTGGCCCAAACCCGAGCCCGACCTAAGGCTCGATCACCCAGGCCAGAACCTAGCCTGAGGACCGACTAGGTTGACATAATCAGGCCTGGGCCTTTTTGTCATCCCTAAACTCAATTGGAAGAGGCTATACACGAGGAGTTGAAACCATTATATTATGTTTGACATATGAGTCATGTACCACTTTATGGATATTGGATCCTCTATAGAGATATGGAAGAAGTTGGAGAGCTGATATATGTTGAAGTCTCTCACAAACAAGTTGTATTTAAAGCAAAGGCTAAATATACTGAAGATGTAGGAGGGAGCATATTTTCAATCAAATAGTTTGTGATCTGTTGAAACTCAAGGTAATTATTGTGGATTAGATAATTTGATCATTTTGCTTTGTGTTTTGCCTCTTTCTTATGAACATATGATGATTATGCTCACCTTGGGTAAGAAGACAATTAGTATGGAAGACATTATTGTTCTGTTATTGTCTCATAACCAATAAATAATCAACAACTGTGAAAGCTCTCAGGTCAAAGGGATAAATGTGAGAGGAAACTAGGATCGATGGAGAAAGAAAAGAAAAGATGGTTTGTCTAAGCAGACTTCTAAGTCAAAATCCTAGGTGGAAATACAACCTGGTGCTACAAATATAATAAAACTAGGCACATTAGGAGGGAATGTCCAAAAAGCAATAGAAGGATGAAAGGAAAACTAATGATTCATTCAATAAGGATTACTAATATAGTATAGAGCATTAACTCAGATTACAGTGATGGAAATATGCTTTACATTTCAATTACTCTATTTTAGAACTCAGAGTTTTGGACACATAATTCTCATATCATATGACACCAAGAAGAATTAATTTGCGTCATACACGTTAAACAACTTTGGGATTGTTCGATTAAGGAATGATAAGCTCGTAAAATCTTTGAAATAAAATTTGTCAAGATTAAGATATTTAATGATGTTGTTAGGACGTTAAGAAGTATCTACATGGTATAAAATTTGAGGAAAAATTTGATCTCTTTGGATACCTTACATACAAACAATTTTAGCTATAAAACTAACGAAGATAGCATTAAGGTGGTAAAAGATGTGATGACTATAACGAAAGGGTTAAATTTGACCAAAAAAAGTCTAAAGATTGATAGAGAGCACATCTATAGGTGGAGAAGCTACAAAAGTATTGTCAAAGGAAGACAATACTACGTTATGCCACATGTAACTAGGTCATCTTATAAACAAGAGATGACAAAACTTTATAAAGAGAGCTTATCAAAAGATGTCAAATACAAAAAGATAAGCTTATAGTTTCATGTACTTGATAAAAAATCTAAGTAACCTTTAAGGATTCATCATTTTAGGGAGCAATATATATTAAGACAAACATATGGAAAGGACTAACTAGAACCAACAAAGAGCAATATTATAGTAGTATAAGTTAAACTAGAACAATTCATAACATATGCTAAAGAGGTTAGAAATTTTGGTTTGAAAGATGAAACAATGTCAAAAAGAGAGCATCAACATGGTATAAATAAAGATAAAGCAAGATGGACCATTAAGTTATTAAGTAAATATGGTTGGAAAGATTTGGTCACGTATAATTTTACCATTAATGATGGTAATACAACTACTTTTTAGGGGACTATCGTCAGTGATGAGAAAGATATATGGAAGTTTGCTCTAGTGAATGATGTGAGTCAAATTGGCAATAACTTAGGTCGGGTCTGAGCCTGAGACTACCTCTAAGCCCTTTACAAGCAACTTAAGCTTGTCCAATAATGCTTCCATATACTCAATCTTAGTTTACAATCTAATCAAACTTGAATCATATGGCTCAAACATGTGTCTGATTGAGCTAAACTAGGCCCAAAAATTTTGACGAAAAAAGTCCTCACAACTTACAAACTTAGTTTATATTTGAACTCAAATGCATTCTAACAAGTAGAATAAGGTAATCTTATTTGTATGAATGAGGAGGAAGAATTTGTAAGACTTCAAAAACTCAAATTGTAGCACCCCACTCCCGCGATGACCCGAACCCGACATCGATGGTGATATTCGAGTCCGTGCCCCGCGAGGGTGGCGTGCTAGAGCACTCTAATCACTCAGAAATCGGTACACTTTTTTTTAAGCACTAAAGACAATATACAGAAATCGATACTCAAATTGGGCCCACATTTATTCATAAACATTTTCACTTAACATAATTTCAATAGTCATTCGGGCCCTTTCACACTTTTACAAAACACTTGAGTTATTTCAAAATACAAATTTATACAAAAAAGTTGCGGAATATACACTTCAATACAAAAATAGAGAAATACAATGCAGACGCGAACTGAGCCCGACCTCTAATCTTCACTTGAAAGCTGTAGGTATACTCTCGTTAGCCTAACGGGATATTATCCTAAATCCTGAAAAATATTTGCAAATTTTGGGTGAATTTTGCGAACTCAGTGAGTGACTATCATCGATGGCTCACTCATCACATAACACATATAATTCACATAATTCACATCAGTTCATTAACAATCATAATGAATCACATACACCTAATCAATCATTTCACATATTACATTTAACACATATTGCGTTCAGAAATCATTCATATCATGAATATGCAGTGCATATGAGACTCTCTTTCCATTTGTTATTTTATTGTGACCGAGTGCCTAAACTGTCCCGTATCTATTGGATACCGGGCTCATTGATAACTGTCTCATATAGGGCTCATTAAATGTTAAGCCTGAGGCTCTGAATCACTTTTGAGATCGATGCTCTTTTTCACACGTTGAGCTTGTAGCTCTAATAGGTGGCTACTCGGGTCACAACTACCATTATGTTTCATGCATTCATGCAATGGAATGCATCACTCATATGTGCATGCTCTTATTCATTCATATTCGCTTATCATCGGATCGTAGTCCGATGTTCAACATATAGTTGAGAATTCACACTTTCACTTGCATGCAATTTCTCATTCAGAAAACACGTAGCAATAGGGGTGAGCATTCGGGCTAATTGGGCCAAATTTTCACTGTTCGGGTAAAGCCCGAATTACCCAAAAAAAATTTCATCTTACCCAACCCGAACCTAAAATTTCATTACCCGAACTTACTCGATCCGATCGAGTAATTCGGGAAAATTTCGGGTAATTTTGAGTTACCCGAAATTTTGTTTGGTTCTCTTTCAAAAATTACACAAAATAACTAAATACTTGAATTACATTCTCATATCTCATTTGAGAGACATAAAACAAAACAAATAGTTGAATTCACAAATAATATAACCAAATATTTCAATTAACTAGCATAATTAATCTGTTAATTCTACAAGCTTATATTTTCATAATTCTTTTAAACCTAATTCGGGTAATCGAGTAACCCGAATTTTTTCGAAGTTACCCGTCCCAAACTGAATACAATTCGGGTAATACCCGGCCCGACACGATTTAACCGTATTTTAGCATTTTATTACCCGAATTAATTCAGGCAGGGCCGGGTAATCGGACCGGCCTAAATAATGCTCACCCCTACGTAGCAATCACTTCAATATCCAAGTCGACAATAACAATCATAATCATTCATGAACACTTCATTAATGACATAAACAAAACAAACAATAAAGTAAGACCATGTCAGTCTACTCACAACACGCTCCAAATTAGCATTTGCTTTCAAAGTCTGGGAACGCCTGAATGTGGACACTTGACCTAGTTGGCTTGCAAAACTTCAAGTCAAAATTATCTTTCCCCTTGTTCTCGGGTAGGATTCTCTTGGTTTCCTTTATTCTTCACCAAAAAGAGATCTTTAGCTCAAATGGAAGTTCTTTTCTTCCTCTTCCTTTTTCTTCTCTTGAACAACTTCAACATCTTTCTTGAAGACTACGGAGAGTTAAACCCTAGCTCAACTCTCTTCTTTGCTCTCAAACCACCAACTCTCTTTCTCTTTCTTACTTATTTTCATAAATCACTGCTGCTTATCCTCCAATTCACGTTTTCCTTATTCATATATAAGCAAGACAACACTTCTTCTTCCAATGATGCCCTTAATGATTGAGAATTGTCCCATTTGCCCTTATATTTAAGCCTTATGTCTTTTCTACTTAAGTGTCTTGCCACAATTACCCTTGAACAATCTGACATAACATTTCTTCTAGAAAAATCTCCCCTATTGTCTTACATTTCTAATGACACCAAAATTATTCAATTTGGTTCAGTGATTCAAAAGATATACTTCAAACATTTTTGGACTGCTCTTGTCTACACAGTATACTATGCACTACTTCCATATAGAATTTAAATATCTTAGAGAGTGAATTAGATTCCAATTTCCTCGTGTCATTTGTAGCTCCATGTCTCTAGTTTACGACAAAACAAAAATCATTTCATTTGGGCCTTTACTGATCCAGAAAACATCAAAATACTGAAGTATGTTCAGTAAGATAACACCAGTTCATATTATTGAAGAACACACTCACTATACCCGTCCCACTCTTTTCACTCAATCTTTCTCTATTCATTTCAGATGGTTATGATTCTTGGTGAAGATGTAGATCAATGTCTTACGAATTTAATGGTTCAAGAATCAAATCATTTGGATGTCTAGAGAAGAAGTTATGGTCAAAAGAAGCAAACATGTTTATGACCTCAATCAAAATGAACCTATTTTGGCGTGATTTCCATAACTTTCATAAAAAATGTCAGATTGACTTCGTTTTTAGACCATTGGAAAGAGGACTTCGAGATCTACAACTTTTATGAAGACCTAAAAGACAAATTCTATCATCTGAAGGATCAAAAAAGGAACAAAAGATAGAAGATGAATAGTGACTTCGTCTTAGATGAACAATACTAAGACGAAGTAGATGAACAGTAACTTCGTCTTACTTTTTATCCAGAATGTCTCCACTTAAAAAGATCATAACTTTTGACTCCCATGTCGAAAATTTTCATACTATATACCGTTGGAAAGATAAAAGAAAGATCTACAACTTTCTAAAAGGAAACTTTACTAAAATCTATTTATATCAATCCCAAATTTGCCCCTAAAGTCCAGAGACTAATTTCCCACTCATACACCCACGTACTGCACCCAATTCTTAACTTCATGACATTTTTTAGACTCTTAGAGATAGAATTGAAATTTAATGTCTTCATACGAAATGTAGCCATACGTTTCTAGTTTAATGTAAATCAAGAATCATCTCATTTGGATTACTAGAGAAAAATTTATGGCTAACAGACCAAATCACTCTCAATGAACATTTTCCAGATCACTACCAATCTTGTTTCT
>JAOQMQ010000196.1:11784252-11807243 GCA_027563845.1 Erythroxylum subrotundum
CAAACGTTCAATATTTATGTGCATATATGCTAACATGATGCATGAGCAAGAAAATGCATTTCCTTCATCTCTCTTTGAGCTCCCATGTACTAAAATTTCGGGTCCTCACCCTTAACGTGGAGACGCGATGTTACACAAATGCATGATTATTAATCAATAGTCTTTAACCAACAATCAGATACGATTCTTAAGCAATAATGAGGCAAACCTCAAATGCATAATTCTTAATCAACATTCGTTAACCAACAATTAACTGAAATTCTTAAGTAACAATAAGCAGACCTCAAATGCCTAATTTTCATTAAGCAAATTCTCATAAAATACCTTTTAATCTCTACAATTAGATGCAGTGCCATGATTAGATTTACTATGATTAGTTATGAGAAATTGGTATTTGAGCAAAATGAATTAATTTACTAGGATCAACAGTGATAAAAATTAGCAACATACAATAAGCAACACACAGTAAGGAGACACGAGAGAGATATGGAACTTGAAATGTTAGTTTTGGTCCAAAATGCTATAGAGCAAAAGTTTTAGACGGTTAAGGTAATTAGGCAAGTTATAAGCACTAATTAATAAATGATATCATTTTGTTGCATAAACAAAACAATGTCATTTTGTACAAAGAATAAGTTCAAGTTTCTGAACACTACTTGAAGCTCAAAATTAAAAAAAAAAATTAAGTTTGAGTTGAACTCGTTAGCTTTATGCTTAAATGGACTAGATCGAGCCCTTTTACTATTCCTAGATGTGAGGTTTCATAAGGTCAAATAATTGAGTGCATATGGAAAGATTTTTTTGAAAAAGGTTCACATTTCAAAAGGATGCGGCTGATATGTTGACAAAATCAGTTACCAAGTAGAAGTTAAGCATTACTTGAACTTAAATAATGTCTCATATTGTTAGGCATGATTACAATCCATATAGATAAAGTATATTCATCAAGGTAGAAATTATTGTATATGGCTCATATGTATGAACCTACAAACTTAGAGATGTTTCTCGAAATGTATTAATTAAACACGGTATATTCACCAAAGTAGAGATTATTGTGTATGGTTCAAATATATGAGTATGCAATCTTAGGGTTTTGAGAGAAAGGTAATTGTTGGATGCATTTAATATGAAATTGTTGGATGCATTTCAGATGACTACAACTTGGAGCACGAGTGTGGCCCAAAACATGTTCCTTTCTAGAAATCAAAGGTAAAGGCATGGGCTGAAGACACGGGCATATTGGTGTAATAGAAGTATTTTTTAAGAAGACACGATCTAGCATACAATTGTGGCTCACGACATATCTATGCTAGAAACATAGTTTTGGTAAATTTCAAATTCTGAAAGAATTCTAAAATTTATTAAAATTATGCTTTAATTTGGGTTGGATTTGATAAAGGGAAAAATTATGTTGAACCGTATCAATTAGAGTTTACATTTAACTATAATTGTTTAAACTTAGTCTATGTATAAAAAATATACATTGCTCACATATTGAATTATTGATTAATATAATAAAATCAATTGCCCTTGGCTCCCTAAAATGAAATCATACCCAACTAGTCTAACCTTATTAAAAATATTTTTATTTATTTCGATTTGTTTCATTTTTTATAAAAATTTATTTTTACTAGATATAGCTTAATTCTCAATAATAAATCATAAAGGTCCATTAATGGGTCGTCAAACTTTGGAAAACAATTGAATTTATAAATAGTAACTCTCTCTCCGAATTAATACTGTTGCCACGCCCTTTTTTTTTTCCTAAACAATTTCACAATTTTCTCCACTTTGTTTTTAAGTTGTCCCAACTTGTAACTCTCATCTTCTCCTTCCTCCTCAAATGTTGAACTTTATTTAAGGTTAACATTAGATCTTAAGCTTCTATAATTGTTCTACTGCCACCAGTCTAGATATTCAACTATCTTGAAATAGTTATCTTTATGTGTTCATCTTTATTACAATTCTCATATTGACATTTGTCTTTCTTAGACTTCTTCTCTTGATCTTTTTTTTGGTTGACTGACTTTGTGCTTTTGTGACAAGTGTTCCCATTTCTGTTACTCATTTAAAACTTTGTAGAGCCTCTCTTCGAGTTTCTACTCTTGGTACCATCGAATAAGTTTAGTTAGGATCCTCTAAGAACTGATTTCTCACTTGGACATACCCCTTATGAAGTCCCATCAAGAGTTGCATCATTTTGTTCCTTCTCTTTACTTATTTAATCTGATTAGCTACTCCATAATCACATTGTGGATGAGGATCTAATTAGCTAACTTATCACATAATTTGTTCAATTTTGTCTAATAATGAGTTATATTTGAGTTACATTATGTGAGAAAAGTTATGATAAGGGTACATTTTTGAGAAAATGATAAGGGTACATTACTTTCTTCAAATCTATCATATATTTTATCTCAAAGTTCCTAAGAGCATGTGGTATAGATAAATGCCTCTACCAGATCCTTTGAAATTGAAGTTAGTATACAAGGAAGTCATCATGTGTTTTGTTCATTGCTCAGACATTTTAATCTTGCCATCAACAAATCCTAAGTTATTCTTAGCTCTCAAAGCTATTTTAAGGCTATGTTTAGTTAGACGTAAGGTTTTTAATGAAATGAAATGGTTTATAATGGAATGAAATGTAAATAGATGTAATATTAGAAAATTGTTGTCTGTGAGGGATGAAAGAGATGAAAGAGTAATGTAATATAGTGAATATTGTTTGGAAGATGGATGGAATGAAATGTAATATATGTATAATAATAATGAATGACTATTCTATGCTTAATAGAATGAGATGTATTGTCTTGTTGCTTGTTATTAAGGTTTAGGGGATAATTGGTATTATAAAAAATTATTGAGGATATATTAGGTAGTACATATTTATCATTTTACATTCCATCTTAAACCCTCCAAATCGGAGATAACTCATTTTTACTATTTAAGATAAAATATGATATAATGTAAAACCCTTTCTTCCATCTTATTCCATTCCATTTTATGATAAATTCTCCTCTCAAACGATGGAATAATATTACATTTTATTTCATTCTATTACTAACCGCCCTATCAAACATAGCCTAACATTCCTACTCATTGTTGTTTCATTTTATGTTTCTTCTTTGTATTAACGTACTCGGAAAGTAAATATCAAGAGTTTAGGTAAACTTTTGTTCAATTAGGCCGTCAAACGATCACCTAGATTGAATCCAGCAAGGCTAAGGTGAGGGACATTGGCCAACTTACATTTGAGACGGAGAGTGTGTCTAGCTTAACAACCGAGTTGAGAAAACGAGAGGTCGTTCCAAGCTCAGCGGGTAGCAGAAATTAGATAATCAGTAACAAAAGAGCCATTGCTAATGAATCAAAATAATACAACATACATTCTCGCTTTCTCAAAACATTATGACTAAGTTCCACGGAACTCCATAACAATCCATTTTTCATAAAACAAGAAAACAAAACACCATATTAATTTTAAGGTTTCTTCTTTGTCCATTAATTGATCAATATGACAAATGTTAATAACAAACCGATCGTATGTATTCTGAATTCTGCAATTTTTTCCTGGAAAAAAATAGAAATGATGAAATGATAATCCGTTACAACCCCAAGCTGGGATGGGAACAGTAGAGATAAAATCAGTCACTTATTTCCTACTTCTGGCTATTTCTGCAGTTGTTGCTGATACAGATGGAAACCAAACTCTGGGGGTTTCCAGATCAAAAAATAGAATTTTGGGGGCTTAAAATCCCTTAAGCACCAACAGCGGCCGAAACTTGCCCCAAAGAAGGATGCTGTTGCCCCGGTGCTAAGGAACAAGACCCATATGGGATACACTCTTCCTGTTTCCCGGAAATAACTGTTCATTTGCTTCTTTTCTTGGCTTCACTATAGAGGATGACTCCAAAAACTGTAAGGGCATAACCAAGCATTCCAGTGACAGATACCGGATTTCTGAAAATCAAGATCGAAACAACAACAGCCACAGCCCCTTTTGCATTCCCTAGAACCTGGAAGATCAAGTACTCTTTTTAATGTCTTGGAAATGAGCAGAAATAAATGGAACAAGAAAAGGAAATGGTTTCTAGGCGCATCAAGAGAGAAATCAGCAAGCCAGGGGTCGAGAACCTCAAAACTTTGAAACTCACTTTCTTCCAATGAGCAAATTACCCAAAGCCCCTTTCCACGTCTATCAGAATAAAGGCATATATTTCGAAAGCAAAGAGTGTTGAAGCATAGTGCAACCTCACAACCACCAACCCCAAGGATTAGATGACTTACAGGGCTTCTAAAAGTAAAATTTAGAAGTACCATCACAATCAGTAACATAAGATCGATTATCCTGTATACCTAGCACGTCTTCAAGTTAAATATTTCCATTCTATGACCTGACCTTCAACTCTACCGACAATAGGATTGCCTCTTTACCAAAAAAAAATCTATAAAATAGGCAGTAAAGTGCAAAATCATTTGATCCACTAATTTTATTGCCTAAAAATTGTCAGGAAACACCCACTAAGAAGTGCACAGCAGAAAAAAAAAGCCCAAAAATTCAAAAAATCATTTACATTCATGTGGTTATACACAGCATATTTGACTAAGTTATGGCACTTTGACGCATCAGTTCCCTGTTATTAGTTAGTCGAGAAACTTGTTTCCATTAAGTTCACAATAAGCATATATCAGTAGTTTAGAACACCACAAGAGCAGTAAACGGCAAATTAAACAAACCCATAAGCAAAGTATCTCATAGACTCATACCTGGAGAGTCAGAGCACTGGTGTGTTTTGTGACCAAGAAATTGGTCAAATTTACAAAGTATGCCAGCGATGAGTTGAACAGCAGGTACCAGATGATCTTGACGTCATCTCTGGCGAGAGCCAGAGTGATCCCAACAACATTATCCTCCATAAGAAGGGTAGCAGGAAGTAAAAATACGACAGCAATTGGAGCCATGTATAGAAGAAGGTTCATAGAATTCAGCTTCTCCCTTTAAGAACGGAAAACAAAGCATCAGTATTCATTTCCACATTCATAATGACTAAAGTAACTTACTGCTTTACTTTCAAAACAAGGAATTCGATTCAGAAATCAACTAACAATCAGCCTTACCCCTCGGAGGAAAGTAAAATCCCTTGTAGCACTGATTTGAGTGCCCTTGCAGCTGTGGCAGCAACACACATTATAAACCCAAATAGATGGAAACTCGGTTCACCCTACATCATATGAAAAGATAAAACATTAGATGATCAGTAAAGGAAATAATTTCAGCTATAAGAATACTGGAGCTACCAACTAACAAAGCACAATCTACGATGTTAACATTTTTGTTGCAGTATAAAGTAGATTCCTAACTTTTTCGTTAGGATTTTTTTCACCCTACACTACATGAAATTGACCCCATTAAAAAAGCCGTCTCTTCTGATCAATCATGTAAAAGTACACATAAAAATAACCGTAATGAGTATATACTACAGGCTAATTCCAGGAGATAGCACCACTCAATCTATTCTATAAGAAGACCATTTCATGTAAAATTAAAACAATCCAACGAAAGGGAACACACAATTGAACACGGCTGACATCAACAAAACTAAAATGAATGAACCATATAGAAAAATTGTTAAATCCCCAAATCATAGAAATCATAAAACAACATACCCCACTTGCAATAATAACACCAGTAACGACAGGAATCAAGGTAACATAGGTCAACCAGGCCTCCCTCTTGAGAGTCATCAAATAAGCGAAAACCGCAGTGAAAAACGGCGTCGTGGCACCAATGGCCTGGTTAAAGGACACAGGCAAAAACCTCAAGGAGATGTTCCCAAACACTACCGACACGCAGAAGACGAGACTCAAGGCCGTGATCTTGAAGAATTGTTGTCGGGAGCGGATGGTCTGCATGGGGACCATCTTCATCCAAGCAATAGCCACGTAGCTGAGCAAACTACAAGCCGTCATGTGGCACATGGTCAAGAAGATCGGGTACTTGAACCCGTAATTGCTCAACAAGTACTTATTCAGCAGCAGCACTCCTATGTTCGACGAGTACCACGCTGTAACTAGCCCGATTGTGAACAGCCGGGACGTGTTCTTCATCGTGGTTTTTTTTCTCTCTTCCGGCAAGGATCTGAATTTAATTTTAACGGGGGAGATTGAGATTGAGGGGATTCTTCCCGAAAACGCCTGGGGGTTGGGGATTAGATGCGGTTAGGCGCAGTGAATTGGTGTGGATCTACGAAAAGAGAGAGCGCGTGATTGTTATCAGACTGGTCTCCCATGGATCTGTGACATAATAATTAAATTGAGATACGTGTAGATTTGTAAGGATTCGGCGGAATGCGGGTCTCTATATGAACAGAGAGAGAAGAGAAGCAGAGAATTAGAAAGTGTAGCGCCGGCTGTGGCTGTAGCGGTGGCGATGGCGGAGACGATGATGGTGGGTGGTGGAAAGCGCGTGGTGGTTTCCGTTTTAATTTTTGGGTTTCCGTTTTCTGTTCGTCTCTCTCTCTCTCTCTCTCTTAATGACTGTATGGACGAGAGGGTGAGAGTATTTATTTACGGAATTTCAGGCAGGTGCTCACATTTTAATTTTAATAACAGTTTTGACTTTTCGCGGTATAAGTTTCCAGGTGTCGTTTGTACGCATTTATTTTTCTTTTAACATCAAATATTAAATTTAAATGGCTCCAAAATTTAAAAATCATTTTCGCCAACTAATCAATTAGTGAATGGATGCGTATGTAATTAGAAATGAGCCACTGCTTCAGAGATATTCATATTTCGCAGGCAAAAGCGGTTAGTTAAAAACATAAGTGGTGGGACCTCCATGGACTCAATCATCATTTTACCAGTCCAAAAAATACAACTCGGTTGAGTTGAGCTAGGTCATTGCAGAACCAAACTGTTAACTTTGTTTTTTGGTTTTCTATTCTTTGGCTGCTTAGTTGGCTATCAACGTTGCATTTACGGCTATAGTTAACGTCGGAGAGGAAGGTTCACGTTTGAAGCTTACTTGTCAACTAATTTTGGCAATTAACACGTAGAATATGATTGCAGATCACCCAGCAATTCACGTTGTTTTACATATATATTTTAACTGCCTAAAATGAATGTATGTGGGTTGTGACGTGATGTGATGTATTTGGGGTCAACTTCGCTTGAGTTGAGAACGTGAAAGAGTTCAAGATCCAAAATACCATTCCTTTATCAGAAGTCTACTCCACTTCAATTAAGGGCAAGCAAGCATGATTTGTTTTCACAAGTACCCTTATGCTCCCAACAGATCTCTCCCTGCACCTGCAGAGGTGTAACTTCAAAATGCTAACCATTCTACAAATGGCACCCCTCTTTATATATCTTTTCTCCCACCAAAATGACAACCAAACGAGATGTACACAAAGTTAACATACACTAGCCCCCGCAGGACATTAGTTCATAAAACGTATAGATTCAGTATCCAATATACGAAGGGCAGCAATGAGAACATCGCTGGGTTTGCCTCTACTGTCTCTAGTATTATTATTTTTAATTTCGTTGGCCCATAATGGCTGTTAGTTAATGAACAAAAACGCAACTGGTCAGGCCGGGATGTTTTGGGATGCACGTATAAAAGATCCCATAAGAATAGGATCATGCCAAAAGAAAACGGAAATCTATACTTCAGAAGTCGAATCATCTATATAATTCAATAAGAAAATGGCCCGCTGAATATTGTGATTAGCCAAAATTGATGTTCATACAGTCTTTAAAGCAGACAAAAAACAACTCTTACCAAAAGAACACACAATACTTAGCATAGAGAAAACGAGTAACAAATGCAGATTGCTTCATTACTTACAACGAACTCAATCTGCCACCTACAATGCCTGAAAATTGACAAGGATTTATATATATATGGATTAGGAAAAGAATATAATCATTACAAGATTTGAAAGATAACTAAAACTACAATGTCCAAAACCCAAACTAATGACAACGGAACAGGACATCTAAAGCAACAAGATAAGATTATTGTTTTCTATTTAAACACTTCACGAGAAGACAAGCAACTAAGAGCAGGATCACGGCTGTATCAACAGTCAAATGGATGCACAATAAGAATATTCTGCAACAAATCAGCCATATATACTAGACAACACCCCTGAAATAAACCATGAAGGCTTCATATTAAACCAGGGTCTCACTAGGCAAAATCTCAAAAAAAAAAAAAGAATAGAAAAATCCAACCTCATGATAGCCATAACACGCCCTCCAAGAGATATGGTTAAGCAACGAAACTCGGCAAAATTAAGAGGAAAAATGGAAAAGTTCAATAAATGCATGAGAAGCATTACAGATGGGATTAAAGTACCTTATATGTTACTGGGGTACATGAAGACTCGGACCCTAGCTCCCTGCAGATGAAATAAGACATATTCAACAACAAGAACAACAAGAAACTTTGATACAGCAATCAAGAAACAGGTTTACTCCATTACCATGGACTTTGGAGGCAGATTGGACTTGAACTTGGCTCGAACAACACCACTGTTACCATGAGGTCTGGTGACCTTGCCCCAAATGCAACGATAATGTGATCCATTCCTCTTTACCTTGGCCTTGTAAATATAAGCCAAACGCTTCCCAGCATACCATGCAACGTCATCCTTGGTATTCACTCCCTCAATCTGGAGAAGTGAAGTGTTTGGATATTGGTTTGACTTCGACCTGGCATCCAACTAACCATCACATCTCCAAACCAACTCATACGACATAATTCTACACTACTACTTTTCCAAATCCCCATTTTCGGAAAGCAACAACAAGATCGAAATTGCTTGTCAAGAAACTAATATTTATTTAGCTACAATTTTTCTGCAGCAATCATATCTTGCATAATCTACAAACCCAGAGATACACTATAGTACTGTCAAACAAAAATAACCCAACTATTTCATTTCCATTCTTCGTCTAGAGCTTTTAACAATGAAAAACCAAACACCCTATAAATGCCCAAACCTATGACAACAAACTTTCAATTTAACAGTTCAAGTTTCTCACAAGGCAGGCTTAACAACAACCCACGAACTATAAGGCATGCATACCAAAGTTGCGTTCAGGGCCAAGATCATTACCTCTTATACCCCAAGACGGTTCCTCTCACGTAGAGTCTAAAACATGAAAAAGAAAACAGAAGAAAAATCACGAAACATATTAGATCATACTAAATAAAAATGTTCGTACATAGACTAAATGCATAGATTTCAGACCTGACTCTCTCCCCTTGGCGTCCCTTGACCATTTTCGATTTGGTAACCTCTCTCACCCTCAACTCTGTCTCTGCGAAACAGCTGAACCGAACTGACTGCGAGAAGCACACCCCCCAGAGGCTAAAACCCTAGTTGCCGACTTGTCCGCTTAAATAAGAACCATACTCAATGGGCTGGCCTGGGGCTCCTGAAATTATTATTTATTTGGGCCTGTTAAATCACAACATGGGCTTATTTTTAATTTGATTTTGAGAATACTGTTGGGTAAGCACAGGCTCCTAATCATGTGGATTATGTTTGCATTGTTCAGCTTTTAATATCAGGCAGCCGTGGATCTTAATGTCTCTTAATCAGTTGTTACTGGTAAGGATCCACGTTGAAAGTGGGCTTGTTGCTTTCATTCGGAAAGTCAGTGAAGGTGGCATAAAGTACATATGTTAAGTCGCATGTTTCTTAATGTAAATGATTTTATTTCACAAGATAGATATAATTACAAATGATTAAGGTTGAGGGTGAGAACTTGTGTCTCCAACAAAAGATGAAATGAGAGACATAAACGCATGAGACTCGAGATTCCTTCGGCAAACATTCCGCAGCCAACTATTCAAAAGGCCATTGAAACCAAAAGAAAATTTAAGAAAAAAATTTACAAAAATAATCCGTTAAGCTTCATCTTCTCCTTTTCCCTCTTTCCTCGTTACCACCCCACTTTCCCACTTCCCTCTTCTCTAACTTTTTTTCTGTTTCTTCTCTCATATATAAAAACTATTTTATATCTAAAATTCTGCGTCTGTTTATCTATGTTATTGGTCTACCTATATCATGTCGAGTCCTCATGACAACTTTTGCAGCACCGCTTCTTCTTACATGACAAGAAGGAGAGTTATTGATTATGGGTTCAACACGTCGATGACCGCAAGAGCAGCACTTCTCCACAAGAGAGTGCGTCACTTGCCCGAGCTTTTGAGGCCCGGTAGGATTCTGGGGCGTTGGATATTTGTTGGTTTGATGTTTCTTGCATTCTTGACCATGCTAGCCAAGTTCGCATTGTTAAATAGCTTGCAAAAGTTGGAGCCCAAGTTGATCCTTAAGCGACATACGATTATGAATCATTTAAGAGCATATCGCGTTCTTCAGGATTCCCCCAACTCCGTCAGATCACCTTCCTCAACCCAGAAGTTTCCGGTCAGATTCTGAACATTTCTATCAGGTTCAAACTGTGTGTTTGCGTCATCTCCAGTATAACTTTTTTGCAAGTGTAGCCCTGTCAAAGTATGATATAATCATGTCAATGGCTTTGTTGCGTACCTCGTGCCGGACACGTAACCTTTATATCCATGCAAATTGTGCACTAAGATGAACGTCTTTCGTGGTTCTTTCGCTGGTCTTTCCTTTCATTTCCAAAATCTTGTATTGTTTTAGTTTCTAACTATTGATATACGTTACACTTCAGTTTAGGTAGATAGGTATTCAATAAGCAGATAAACAAGCTAGATTTGAGGCGGAATGTCAGCCGTCAACAGCTTTCATGGAAACGTGTGTTTGATACTGCTCAAGTCGTGCTGTCCCTTCTTGCCATCTAGAGTTTCTGATACGAGAAACAGTGATATTGTCTGTGACCCTGTGTAGTTGTCCATGGATCAACAATGATAATCGAACTTGGTTTTTCATTCCATACAAATGCCTCTGTCATCAGACAGTTGTCCTTTTTTCTTTTTTCATGTTAAGGGTTGTTTTGGTAAAAGTATGTGACTTTTGATTACTCCTCCGTATTGTAGTTGTATTTTGTTTTCAAGCAAGTGTTACCTTGATTTTCTTTCAGATTCTGACTTTTCAGAAGGTGTGGACTATTTGCCTCTATGTCTCGTAATTGCAGATGGTCCTAAACTTTTCTTGGTTATGATTTGTTTCGCTTCACATAACTGTGTTAAGTTATTTTCTGATTCTAGTTTATGAATGTGGGGTCAATCTATAAGCATGTTATAACTTTATAATTGGTGCCTCTTGGCACAAATAATCGCTAACATTGACACTAAAATAGAACTAACGTTGTCTCACTTGTCAGAATTCAGATATTTGGATGAAACCCGAAAGCGACAACTTTTTCAAGTGCCATCAACGATCCAGAAGTGAAACAAGTATGATCCGGCTACACGTTTCTAATTCTCTGACTAGTTGGATTCTCCACTGCTACATCCTTCGATGTGCTTTTTAATTAGTTTTATCTGTTCCCGGATTCACAACTGGCAATTATGGTATTATCCAGGGAATGTTAAAGCGACAAACGGGTACGTTCTTGTTCATGCCAACGGCGGATTGAATCAAATGAAAACTGGGGTAAGCAAGTTTGTGGGGACGATTATACTATAAACCAAGTAAACATGTATTATTTTCTTACTATTACTGGTTGAAATGCAGATAAGTGACATGGTTGCCATAACAAAAATCATGAATGCCACTTTGGTTCTTCCATCGTTAGATCATGCTTCCTTTTGGACAGATCCGAGGTGCGTGTGCCTATTGGATAGTTGAAGGCTCCGCTAAGTTTATAAACTTGTTATTTGTTTAACATAACCTAATAAAGAAGTGGTTAATGATCATTCAGTGATTTTAAAGATATCTTCAACTGGAAGCACTTCATTGAAACGTTAAGAGACGACGTCGAGATCCTTGAGTTACTTCCCCAAGAAGTTGCAGCAATAAAGCCTCTGCATAAGCCTCCAGTTTCTTGGTCTAAGGTATGGCTTTTGACGTTTAAAAGTGTCATTTCTTTCCCTAAAAGAGAACTGCTAATGATTTTTAATTGTAAAAAAGTCGTATGTAACACTTGGCAGCCTAGTTATTACAGAAAGGATATCCTTTCTCTACTAAAGAAGAACCGAGTGATCAAATTTACACACTCTGATTCACGCCTAGCCAACAATGGCGTTGCTGCTTCAATTCAAAGGCTCCGTTGCCGAGCAATGTACGAGGGTCTAAGATTCACAGAAGAAATAGAAGAGCTTGGAAGGAAGTTAGTGAATAGACTGAGAGTTAATGGTGAACCTTTCATCGCGCTCCATCTAAGGTATTAAATGATACGTCTAAAGATATTGTCTTTGAGTTGCAGGACTTCTTTTTTTTTTTTGCTAATAAGTTGCTAACTATTAAGATTGATTGCAGATATGAAAAAGACATGCTTGCATTTACAGGTTGCAGTCACAACCTAACTAAAGCAGAGAACAAGGAACTGAGGAGAATGCGAATCAAAGTAAAGCACTGGAAAGAAAAGAACATCAATGGTACAGATCGACGACTGGAGGGATTATGTCCCATGACACCAAGAGAGGTTGCTGTGTTCCTGGAGGCAATGGGTTATCCTTCTGAAACTACGATTTATATAGTTGCCGGCCAAATTTATGGCTCAAATGGGATCAATGCACTTCGAGACAAGTATCCCAAAGTATACACTCATTTAACAGTAGCAACAGAAGTAGAACTCCAACCTTTCATGAACCGCCAAAATAAGCTTGCAGCCCTGGACTACGTTGTTGCAGTTGAGAGTGACATTTTTTTGTATAGTTACGACGGCAATATGGCCAAGGCAGTCACTGGTCATCGAAAATTTGAAGGCTACAGAAAAACTATCAACCCTGACAAGTATGGTTATCAGTAACTCCCTATATTCTACGAAGATCGGATACTCTATTTAATATTATGGTGTCTTATTCTGTCCATAAATCTCAGCCATTTATTTATGTGAGTCCTGTGTGAGTTTCGCATAAATAAACACGAGACTCGCATAAATAAATAGCTGAAACTTATGAGATAAAATAAGGCATTATAATATTGGACAAAAAATCCTATCCCAATTCCATGCCAACGTTTTCACTGAAATAAAACACTGGCAATGTTTTTATCTTCTATTTTCTTTTGCAGGTACCATTTTGTTCGATTGATTGATCAACTGGACAGTGGCCAGATATCTTGGGATAAATTCTCGTCAGAGGTAAAAACATTACATAGAGATAGGATCGGAGGCCCACGCCATAGATTGCCCGGAGAGTCCCCGAGAGTCGAGGAAAATTTCTACGCCAATCCTTTTCCTGGTTGTATTTGTGAGAAGTCAGAAGCACACATAAGCAAGATGTTATCTTTACCACAGGGCCAAGCTTCGGGTTTAAGGTAGAAGAAAGTTTCAGTTCAAAACAGTCTCTATGCTGTCCTTCCGCTGTCAGGTTTTCTTGCAATTTTTCATGTGTTGAGAAAGCTTCACCGGACAAATGGAGAACAGAGAATCAAAAAGAAGCTTTACTTGTAGATGCCAGAGGCAGTACGGATAATGCAGTATTATCTCAAGCTCAGAGCTTAATTAGCAGCTCGGTTGGGATACAAAACACTATTTTTAATTGTAAATGCAACAAAAACTCTTCTGTACATTCTTTGTTCACCAATACTCTAGACATATAATAGGACCGTTTATAAATACCTGGCTTTGACTGATCTGTAATCCATATTCAAACTTTAATGATTAGTTCACATCAAAGCATTAAACCATGTCTTAGTGAAAATTTATAATGGTGTAACGAGTTCTTATATTCTTTTCTTTTCTTCACTTTGTTCCACAAAAGCCTCAAGGGAAAAAAAAAGTTATGTAGCAGTTAATATATAACATGAGAACATAGGCAGAGCTTCCTTTCAGCTATACCAATCAAGAAAGAGGACTGAGAAAGTAAGTACAAACAGAAAAAGCAAAAGAAATGTCCTGCTATTGCTATTCCGCTGTATGGCTTGCCTAAGCTCTTTGTTTCCAAGCTCTACATTCTTTGTAGCTTCAACGGCCTGTATCAAGGACTCGAAAGGATTTAAAAATGGACAGTTAAAAGAAATTGCAACTCTAAGAGCACCGAAAAACCTCAACTCCCAAACAAGTAATGTGATAGTTGACAAATATATCCATAGGTAACGCAGGACAGTTCTAGATATTGATCCATTTGAGAATTTGCATATAGGTTAATGAGATCTGATCATCATCAGCATGTGCCGAGGTGTATGGAAATTCTGAATGAAAGTAAACCTTCATTCTACACTTGTCCAGTGAGATACCATAGCAGTTAAGAAATGCAGAAACATGATACAGAGTTCTTGGACAAAAGGGCAGACCACATCTATTCACAGGATCCCATCGTAAGTTTGGCGGCAATATCAGGTCGTGTTTTATGAAAAACAACAAAAGGATAGGAAGAAAGGTTTCCAATGGAAAGACAAAAGATCTTTTGGAGCAAAATGTAACTTCTTAAAGTTCTTCACACAAGCTAGAATCAAATTATCCAATATGTAGTTAGAGAAAAACAAATTCGAGGATGGATCAAAATCCTTGACCTGCTCATACAAATGCTCTATCTGTTGTGTTTGATGCAGAACATGTGTTGACATGAGATGATTCAGCGCAGACATTTCTACCATCTTAGTTTCAGTTTCTTGGACTGCATCTAGAAGACTGGTTAGCTCTACCTGCCCAACAAGTGAAAGGACAATCCCACTCAATTTCACAATAATTTCTTAGACGGGACTTCCTTATTAAGCAAACAAACACAAGGAGACAATTTGTAGGACTTATCAAACAACTAATAATTTGATTACCTGCAGAGCACGAGTTTGATCATCCAACAACTGCTGCTGAATTTTCAGTGGCTCAGGTAGGTTTTCATCATGGTCCCTGAGTTCTGAGTTGCTACTTTTAGAAGAATCCACAGTACTTGAATCAGCAACTCGATTAAGCTTTCTCCTCGGCATCCTTTTGTTAATAGCATCTTGGAAACGAATAGCTCTGAGCTGATCAAATTGTGTTGTAACTGCATGGAGTTTCTCACTCAGAATCAAAACCTGCAGAGGTAAAAAGCCGCAAATTTAACCAAATAAAACATTGTTCTTATTCTATTTGATGACAACAAAAAGGTATAATTGTGTAACAGCTTGGATTTGTTGAATAACTACCACTGACTGTTCACAAGAAAAAGGTAACTTTAGAGATATGGTAAAACATTCCTGTTCCTACAACTGTTCGGATGCAGAAGAGAAGCAGTTTCCACTTGTATTTACATTCAATTGAAGGTCATACACCACTTAATTTCAGTGATCACGCTTGTCCATTTCACTCATAAATCAAAAGCCTTTTAACAAATGACACTTTTCCTACACCTCATGTCTAGAGATCACTTATTCTTTCAATACAGATATTCCAAAGTGGTTTGGAACAGAATTTTACGTCTGCCATCGGATACCTACATCAGTTATGATTGGACATCAACTCTAAATCGGATCATATGTACAGCAAATCAGAAGTTGCAAGACTCCCCAATGTACAAAATAGCCTTCACAACTACCATTTACTCTATATGGAAGGAACGTAATAAGAGGATATATAGGCAAGAGGAAGTTGACAAGTACAACTTAGCTGAAGACACCATTAATTGGATCAGAGCCTTTTTGATAGCTAAATTTGATCAACATGCACTATCCATAGGAATGAAGACCAGATGGAGTTTGTAACCATTACTGTTAAATTTCATTTGCTTATGTAAGTTGTTTTTGTAGTTTGGCTTCGTAATTCATTTCATAGAAAACTCATTGCAATGTCGAGATAGCTTTATCATAGTTAATTCAAACCTCATTCAAATTTTTAAGAAAATCAGATTAAAGATCAGGCTCATTTATCAGAAAAGGGAAAGGTAAAAGATAGTAGTCCATATATTATTAACATATCTGTATAAGCAGAATTCCATAACTACTTGATATTACATGGGTAGACCTCCCGTAAAATGTGAAGTCGAGCAGAACCATACCACTCCATGTTTATGTGCAATAGTATCAGCATTGGATCTATCAGTCCTCATGCCAAGCCAGCCCTTTGAGTTTGCTTCTTCATCAGTTATACTATTTTTAAGAATATCAATTTGTTCTTTGCATGTTTTAATAAATGATGTAACCTGCAAATGATAGAGGACAGAGACACGCTTTAAGAAACAAAATAAATAAAACCGTAAATATAGTAGAAAACAGAAGGGAAGTGGGGATAATCTTAAATTTCAGGACAACTAAATTAAGCAGCCAATTTTCATGGGGAAAAACCATAAAAGGATACTGAATTGAACAGTTCTGTGGAACAGAGACAAAAGCATCTTCAACAGGGCATAAGCAATTAAAATCAGTCTGCTACTTAAAAAAAAAAAAAAGAAATCAAATAACTGCTGCTCATAAAAAAGGTATGATATGGTTGCCAAGTTTGGGAATTAGATTGCATAAACACATTCTTTTCAAGCATTTTAAGTAGATTAAGAATAAAACATGAAGGCTTGTGCGGTTTGTCATAAGGTGGCAGAAAAAAGTTTATTCCACTATCACATAAGAATGATGCTCATAACAAAGAGAGCTATACTGCTTACTTCATGTTCAATATTATCCCTCTCTTGTTCAGTCGTACGGTGTACATCCACATAATCCTTCCGATGCTCCAACAAAAACTGTTGCAAAGCTTCAATACTTTCAAGCTGATAACAAAAACAAGGAGTTAAGATCACAAATAAGAATGCATAATACTTGGATCCTTGTTGCCCATAAGTTAAAAATATTTTTACTTTTTTGAAACAAAACTGGTCAACAGCAAATACCGTTCTTAAAGCAGCCTTGGTAAAAGTTGATCGTTGGCGAGGTTTATGAATGATGAAAGATGCCATAATGGTTGCCAATTTAGGCTGTAAAACCCAACCAAGATCACATACAGAGAAAGATAAAATCAGAACTTTAAAACAAAAGAAAAAACATTTAGCTCCAAACAAAATTGAAGAAGAACTGCATATACCTCGTCATAACCCAAGGAAACAGAGGTGTGCCTGACTGCATCTTTGAAATCCTCCATTCTATCCCTAATTCTTGCCATTGTTTTACCATCCACTAGCAACAGCTTGACAGCAACAGAAATTCACACAATCTTATTCCCAATTCAATCACATAGCTTTGGTGCCATAATTTAAGAAGTAGATCAAGAACTATGATATTCAAAAAAATTTAAATGAAGAGATACACTAGTGGCGAGGAGATAGTAAGAGAGTTAAGTCGTTAACAGCTGTGGGTTAGTAACAGCAGAGGGAGCAAAGTAAAAACAGTGCCATAGCTTCTATCGCTGATTCTTCCATTGTTGGGATTTTCATATGACCTGACCCGATCACCAGCCCTTGTCCAAAGCCCTCTCAGTGAGCTGGCTTGATTGAGCTGGATGGGTCTGTAAATACTGACTTTTTGTTTGTTTAACTTTGAAATGGAAAACTTTAAAGAGTATTTAGTTTGACTTAAGGTCAGTTCCAATTTCCAAACTCGAACAATCCGTATCATAAATTCATAACCAGTAAGACTTTTTTAATTTTTCTTTACCTAGAACTGTTTTTATGTGTAAACAAACTGCTTTATTTCTTGAATCTGTTGAATCTGGGAGAAGCTTGAAAGTGTCTGTGAAAAAGAGAAATCAGATCAAAGCAATATAACAACCTATGAAGTCAAACTCAATACCATTAAGAAAATAAAGATGTATATCAAAGCCAGTGTTTGGATCCATTGCAAAGAGATTCCAAGAATCTCAAACAGATAAGCAGGCAACATAAGAGAAAGCAGAATCAGAACCGGAGGCTGAAGGTAGTTATATAGAATTGTAGAATGCAGATGAGACAAGGACCCAGTTGTTTCCAATTATGAACTTCTGCAACCGACTAGAGAAATCCGACCATTCTTACCCGAATTATTGGCAGTGACGACCACCAGCATAAAGATAGAGACAACTGTGTGGCCGACAATCAAGAGAAACAACTGAAGCGAATAAAGCCATAGGAACGCATTCTTCCTATGACATGAGCGCAGTAGCCCTAGAAAGGAAAGCGCAGAAAGAGGAAAGAAGAGGGGACATTACCGTAAAAGACAAACAACTATTGAAACGGCGACGACAGACGACAGCGGGCAACGGTGGTGGTAAGTGATGGGCGAGGGACCGACGGCGGCGAATTTCAAGTTTCAAGTTTCAACAGAAAAACGACTGGGGGAAATCATTTTTTTAATCGAAATTCATATTCCACCCACTCACCAACCGATACGACGTCGTTGTTTTTCTTTTCCTCATCCTAAATTTTCTTTGGACCTAGGCTTAATATCGGGCCGAGTTTAATCATTTTGCAAGTATTATTTTGGAAAACTTTCAGAGTTCATAATTTTCCAGATCTGGACACCACCGCAATCCTAATCTCCCACTTTGTTCCCTCCATCAGACGGTTCTTCTCTTCACCGCCATCTTTATCAAATCTCTCTCGTCGCCGTCGTCGGTATTCTCTGACACCTCCAAGCTTGCTCCACCTCTCCTCTGTTGCTTTCGTAGCCGGTACCTTCTAATTTATATTAATTAACTTGCTTTTTGTGTAATATTTGCAGTTAAATAAATAGGCTAAATGAGGTTGGAGTGGGATTTTAGTTCTAATTGGTTTCCATATTTTTTAAGTAATGTAATGGCACCAATTTGAGTTAGTTGAAAATCCTAATACCATTTCAGTAAATGTAATTTTCTGGCATGACCGTTGACCTGTTCGGCCTGCCTTTGGGCTGGGTCTGAAAAAAATGTTATGGCATCTCAGACGGCTGTTGCTTGTTCATATTCGAGTTTCTTTTAACGTTGGTGAAGGAAATCTTATTGATTAGGGTGTTGTGTACCGCGCAGGAAATGGGCTTGTGGACGTTGTTGGAGGGTTGTCTGCTTCTTGCAAATGCTTTTGCCATACTAAATGAAGATCGGTTTCTAGCACCTAGAGGATGGAGCTTTAATGAGTTTTCTGGGGGTCGCACAAAATCCTTCAAGGCGCAGCTTATAGGTCTCATTTACGCAACTCAGTACATGAGAGTTCCTCTTCTGATATTGAACTCCATCTTCATTGTTGTAAAGTTGGTATCTGGATAAACTACCGAGGTGAGAAGCGAACGTGTGGCAGTTAATATAGCCCTGATCTCATTATATATGAGTGTATATATTTTGTGTTTTGCCTAATGATACTGTTGAAGTTAGAAGATAACAATATGCCCTTCCGTATGGGATATCATGTAGACCAATGTTGGAATTACAATACGTTGTGTTTGAACTCCCCTTTCTTTCCAATGTTCTCCATTGTAAGACGTGCATAATAGGGTCTGTTACTTTTGAGTGACGAAAGTTCAGATTTCCGCTTAAGTTAGCTAGAAGCATGATGTCACTTAGTGGCTAAAGGATAGCGAATATTCTAGGCTCTTGGAAGAGTTTGTATTGAAAATATTCATACTATTTAGGATATTTATGCTTTGCATTTTCATCAGTTTTATGTAGATGCTGTTAGAATATAAACCTAGTTTGATAGCATGGAGATACAGACGTGAATCTCATTGATTTGGTTTAACTCCGCTATATATTGTTCACTTTATATTTGCTTCTATGAGTTTCGTACCTGTGCCCATACTGGGTGTCATTACACTTCTTCTCTGGTATTTAAGAATGCAAACATTGAATTTGAAGCTGAAACTATGAATATGAAGTTGAAACTATCCCATGACCCTTTCTATTTTTCTATTGCCCTAGTGAATACACTACATTTACGGGAATGTTTACTGCTGACCATCTAAGTTCATCCCTTTTTATTTTATTTTTAGCAGACTGGTTTGAAGTGGCATCACAATGTCTGGATTCTGCAGAAAGATATTAAAGCATTTTGAAACGGCAGGGCGCGTAGTTCGCTAAATTATAGAAACATTGCAGCATATTGTCAATTGTATGGCTTGTTATTGCTAATTTAGCATAACAGACATTGGACTTGGAATATTGTGGATTGGAAATTCTACTGGTTTTTTGTATTGTTTGAAATTGTTTGCATAGTAGAGCACTACGGCTGAAAAGAGGGATTCACGTTTGTCGTGATTTGAGAAATTGATACGTTCTTTCTTTGATGTGTCAAAATTACTGATCTGTAACATCTTTCTGCTGGCTCCAGACACTGTATTGTAATGCCACCTTATGAAATCCACAAACCAAGCGGCAAAAAATTTGTGGATAAACTTGGATCTTTGCGAGTATACATTACTTTAACTTCCAAATGTCATCAGATCCAAGGTCTTGGGTTAATGGTTCTTTCATGTATGCTGTCCTTCGATCAGTGATTTTGGGCTTCAACACCATCAGCTGTTCTTGCAATTGTTTGTTCGTTGATAAAGCTCGAATGGATAGACGGAGAAACAGAGACTTGAACTAAGAAGCTTTAATTTGTAGAACTCAGGACCACTGCCAATCAGCAGCTCAGTTGGGGTACAAAACAACGCACTATTAAGTGAATAGGACTGCATGGATGATCCACATCTTTGACATTTTGACAATTGCTATGATAGAACGAGTTTTATGGTATGTAAAGTTACGTAATACAAAATGTCAAACTGACTTTCATATCAATTTCAAATTAAATTTTGTACAACTTTAAAATCATTTCTAAAGTTACAAAGGATAAAAATTCGCCGTGTCATTTAATTATGAAGAAAATAATTTTTGAATAAGAAAAATTCATACTTGTATCTTCTAAGATATCACTTCATGTATGAATAAGTTATATGTTTTGTAATCGTACAAAATAATAGAATATTGTCAATTTTATCGCAATCTCAATATAAATGTGGAATTTAGGCTTTGTTTGTTTTCATTTTTACTTTTAGTTTTTTAATTCAGTAAAAAAATTTGTTTGTTTGAGTTTTTAATTTATATTTTTAATTTTGATTTTTTCCAATTTTCAAAAATTATACAAACTTTAAAAGGTGATTTTATTCTCTATTTTTTATTTTAAATATGATTTAGTATTAATTAAATATATATTATTTAATTATTAATAAAATTATGAATAATTTAATTTTGTTTAATTATTTTATTTAACTTTTCAATTAAATTAAATAAATTTAGTTTAATAAATATTAAGAAATATAATTAAATTTAAATAATCTTTAAATTTATATATATCAAATAAAATTCAATTTAATAATTAAAATAAAATAAAATATTCTAATAAAATTTAATTTTAAAACTATTTATTTTAATAAAATAAAATATTATTATGAATAATTTGATAATAAAAATTATATAAAAATGTAAAACAAATTTGTTTAATAAAAAATAATTCATCTCTAAATTTTACCCAATATATAATTATTATAAATAATAAAAATAACCAAACAAAATTTTGTTTTTTATTTAAAAGAAAAGGAAAAATAAAAACTGAAAACAAAAATAAAAATAAAAAAATCACAAAATAAAAAAAAATGGAACTAATTGGCCACTTAATTTGTAAGATCACATTTTGGAACCCATTTTTACATTAAAATTTGACAATTGTAGGCGTTATTATGTTTTTCTGATCAAATGATCACCCACCATTGATTGTTTGTGGAAATCTCCCGTTCCTCACTTAGATGCACTGCTGGTCACTTGAGTGCCAATGGCTCAATCTAAAGCTGCATCGGACTTTTTCTGGCTCAAGCCATGTTGCTACCAGATCCAGAGCAATAAAATTGTGAAGAATTAAGAAGTATAATTAATCGAATAACCCCTACGTCTTGTTAAAGATCTGCAAATGCATGGTAACTTTTGGAATCTACAACAATAAGTCTGACAGCTGCAATTGCAGCCGCAATGGACATGAGCCCAAAACACCAAATGTTAAGCCAATGCCACAACTTCTGTAGAGTGGTCAATTTGTTCTTCTTTGCCATTAGATACAAGTGGTTAGGGATGATAAACGTAACAGGGAAGGTACAGAGAGCTCCTGTGAGACTCATAAAATCTCCAAGAAATGGCAGAATAGCTGGCACCAGTGTACTAATAACAAGGTACCCTCCCCTTACTGCAACTCTAAACAACAAGTTTCGGATTGCCAAAGCACTCCCTTCAATGCCATATTTGGTATCCAGGTACTCATACGAGGGGCTTGCAAATATCTACAAGCAGGTTAATCGTCAAAATGTACAGAATATTCTTAGCAGAAGCAAGAAATGTTGGTAGATGACAGAAAAAGTCTTACATGGAAAGCAATGATAGCTTGCAAGAATGCAGAAATGTTGGCTATTGCCTTCAACCAAACTGGACCTGAGGTGCTACTGAGCAGATAAGTTGATGTGGACGATCCATATGCCCAATACCCAGCAAGAGTAACGGCAAACAATGGTATAACTCCCACTGTAAATTGAACATACAGTGCCTTCAACATGTTACCAACAACAGGTTCCTTTATTGTCGCCTGTAGCAAATCAGTAAACTAAGTTTTGAAGCCAGAAGACAAAGACATAACTGCAAACCAGAAGAGGAAGACATAAGCACTATGCTTCTTAATATATCCCACCTGTATCTCTGGAATCATTCCAGTATTAAATGGAAAGAACAAATTAGCAATTGCTCCAACAGTCGTAAAGATTCTGTTTATTGTTGTTCCTTGGAAGCTATAGTCCCTGGCTGGTGCTTTGACACCTACATCAATCATAATGACGAAAAGTCGGTGATTAAGCAACCAATTGTCTAACGCTGGCATTTACAAGTCACGGAAATGGTCAGAATAAGTTCAGCTGAACTCTATTGTTAAGAAGAATGAAAGGAGGGAATTAGAGAGTGGGATAGTTTTGAAGGATCAATGCAGAACTTTATTGCTCATCACTGCAAAGAATGCT
>JAOQMQ010000196.1:11813332-11824548 GCA_027563845.1 Erythroxylum subrotundum
GGAAGTTTAAGCTAGCATGCATGAAAGGAAGCACTCAAGGTGGAGGAGGAGAGCAACAATTAAGCTAGAACACTTGAGAAAATCAATGGAGAAGAAGAAAATATGAAAGCATCGGATGAAGGAACAAAAGCAAGTAAAAATAATCTTTTTCCTTCTTTCTATTTAGAGTTGTCGAAAATTGAATGGAAGCAAGACAAGCATTAAATGAATTTAAGGTGTGTCACCATGACACTGCAATTTAATGGAAGAAAAAGACAAAATCCATTTAATGAATTTGAATTAAAAGAACCCTAATAAATGAAATCTTTAACCCATTCAATTCTAACGGCTCCAATTTCAATCCCAAAATAATATACCCAATATCCCATTGCCATTGGACAGAAATTTTCGGTACCGAAAACCAATCGGTTCACCGCCTGGCGATTTTTTCGGTCCGGAAATTTTCCCGAAAAATTTCATAAAAATTTTTAAAATTGCCCAAAAATGTAAAACACATAACAGTCTACTCCAAATAATTTTTCAAGAACAAAATTATATTTTCCACGACAAAAACATAATTAGGCACATATACCGGGAACTGTCATGAATGCATGACAAGTCATTTTCATGTGCAAATTTTACTATTCACGTGCAAAGGTATGCATACACGTTGCAACACAATATTAAACATTGTCGGCCCTTTTCAAATTACTATTTTATCCTTCTCATTAAGGGTGGGATGTTACAGTTAATGATATAAACTAGGCTTTCCAAAAAGGAAAGGCAATTCAGCATATTATTCAGTTGCTTTAAACATTGATGTAACAGGTGGGCTCTAATTATCTTTTTACTTTAGCGAGAACCTTTTTCACGTTGTGGCAAGTTAAAGCTGGATACTGGAAGTTCCAAATAAATGGTAATCTTTGGCATCTATCACAATAAGCCTCACAGACGCAACTGCTCCAACAACAGCCAAAACGGCAAAGAAGATAACGTTGAGCCAATGCCATAACTTTTGCAAAGAGTTCAACTTGGTCTTTCTTGCCACCAGGTACATGTGGTTGGGCACAACAAATGAAATAGGAATAATGCAAATGGATGCGGTAAAGTCCACGAAATCTCCGATGAAGGGTAGAAGAGCTGCTATCGCTGTAGAAGCAAGCAGGTAGCTACCTCGCGACCCGATTCTAAATGACAAGTTCCGAATCTCCATTGCACTTCCTTTAACCCCATATTTGGTATCAAAATACTCGTAGGTTGGACATGCATATATCTGCAAGAAGACATGAAAATATCACTGATTATATGATGTCAAAAAATAAAGAACAAGAGATCTTTGGATAGATGGAGATGGTGTACATGAAAACAAACAATTGTTTGCGAGAGGACAGCAATGTTGGCCAATGCCTTGGCCCAAACTGGACCACTGACGTTATCAAGCAAATACGAGGATGTTGAAGATCCATATGCCCAATATCCAACAAACATCACTGTAACCAATGGTAAGACTCCTAGTCTAAACAACGCATACAGTGCTTTCAACATGTTATCAACCACAGGTGCCCTTATAGTTGCCTGTTGCAAATTAGTGAAGAAACCATTATTTGGGACCAATAATCTTGGAAGGAAAAAAGGTTGATGGATTTCAATTCATTCTTTACCTGTAGCTCTGGAAGCATCCCAGAATTGAATGGAAAAAACAAACCACAGATAGCGCCAAGTGCCTGAAACACTTTGCCTGCTAATGTTCCTGGGATGCTATAATCTCTAGCTGCTTCTCTGACTCCTATATATATATATATATATGTAAGTTGATCTATCAATATTTATTACCTCTTTCTCTTGTAGTGTAGTATCGCCTACCATCTCCGATAGAGAGTACAAGTGCAACAATAATATCTATTAGGCTCATGATTGCTGACAGTCCAAGCCAAATTCGTAGACCTGACAAATGAGGAACCAAAATAGCAAATATGAAGCATGAAAACCCTGCTATCAGATTGCAATATGAGATCTTCAGAGCATTGTCATCCCTATAAAGAGTATACACGGCCTGCAGGCATGGCAAGTAAATGGAGTCAGAAAAACGAAATGAAAAATTATGTATGGCCTTTACATGAGAGGTTATTTTCTTATGTAAAAAACGACTAATATCTTAATATAAACAGAGGTTATATAGTATCATTTCTAACGTATTTCATTTGTTATACTGATTTAATAATGATTTTATTCACTAGGTAGCATCAAATATCATGAAAGCCGAGTTCTTCAACTTCTTTTACCTGAATAGCTGAGCCGCCCAATATGATTGAAGAAATGTTGTACATGAAAAGATTCAAGTATTGCAGAATCCAAATGGTGTAATAACCTTTCTTACCTGTAATGAATTGGACCCATAAAAACCAAGCACCATTAACATTTTCAACGATTCTCTGCTATTTTTGTCTTATATCACTTACCGTAAATACATTCTGCAAGATCTCTATATCTGATATGCCTCTTGCCATCAAGTTCGTGCAGGTTAGTAAGAAGAGTATTTGCATAAAACGACGATGTGATAGCTATAACTAAACCAATTACGCCATATATCCAACCCAAAGGAACCAGAATAGTCCCGGAATAAGACAGTATATAAGCAGAGTTAACACCAGTGACCATGAGCAGGAATACTTGAGCACATGAGTCTGCGAAATCCCAGCAGAAATAATTAAAAAACGAAGAAATTAGTAATGTTAAATGGTATATATATGGCAGGAAGTGAGGAATGGGGTGCAAACCTTTGCTAATTTGGTGGGCGGTTCTTGCTAATATGCTACGAGAGTTCTGTGTTTTTAATTCTAAACTTTCTTCACGTATTATTGGGTCACCTTCACTTTCTCCTCTTTGAAAGCCATCCAAGAGTGCGACGTTCTCTGTTTCTCCACTTGAATTTCCGTCCACTGCCATTGTTGTCGCTCACTTGTCCGCAAAATGCACTACTCCCGAAGTTTTTATAACACGCGAAATTTTTTTGAAACATTTTTTATTAAATGTATCAGCTTCTATATTAGACTTTATATTAAGTAAATACTCATTAACCCTAAGTCTAATAAAAATATTATATTTTTATTATATTAGAGTTCTCGTAAATTATTTTGTAAATGTGACTAATGGATTTTGTACATGTGAGAATTCTGTCTCTCATATTTTTAAACTCAAGAATGAGGAGTCTAAGATTATGTAAACATTGGCTATGACTTAGTGAGATATACTCAACATCTTATTTGATAATTAGTTCTTAAACTTCCATACAAGATATGGAAAAGGCAACCGTTGGTTTATTAAAACGTAAGCCACATTCTTTTATCTCTTTAAAGTGAGTAGTATGTATATGTTTTATCTATATCACAAAACTTGGTTAAATCATTTTTCTTAATTACATTGCGAATTTTACTTATCTACATTTAATATACTTCGATTGGTGCGTTCTTGACCGGTAGTTTTTACAGAAGATGCGTGCGTGGAATGTTAGATTCCATTTTGTTTCAGAGATCTTTACCTGTAGCGATAGACTATTAGTGGTCCTTCTTTATGAATAAGATACTTTAGCTTTCACAATAATTTTTTTTATCAACATTTTAAAAAGTTCAATACTGTCATAAAATAAATTAAAGATTAAATAAATTTTAAAAATTTAAAATATGATTGAAAGATATTATTTTTTTCGAAGTTTAATTAAAAAAAGATTGTTAAATAAAAATTAATTAATATGTTTTAGTTTATAAGAACTTATTAATTTACAAAAAATTGATCAATTAATTACTAAAATTGATAACACAAGAATTATTAAAATAAATTGAACTAAAAAATTAGACGATTCAAACCTTTTACGGGTTGAACTAGTTAATTTTGTTTTAATTGTTTACGTAACCTGTTTTTTGTGCGGGTGTTACAGATATTAGCTTTCAGACAAGAAGATGTACGATGAAAGGAAACCGGGACAAGCAAGCGACCATTAGCGTGTTGTCGTTAATGGAGTTTAGCTTGAGTGGCCTTCCATCAATCTAGGTGCTGCTCATCACCCTGTTGCCACAGATTTTGTTAGGTCGGATGAAATAAAACGTAGGAAGTAGGAATTGCTAACTATTGTTGAATCTAACGTTCAACCTAAGGTACTGGTTAGGTCATTAGAAATGAAATTCCCAACCACGTGGTATTTCATGCAACTGCGCGAGTGCAGATATGGTTGAAAGGATATGGTTAGAAAATATCTTGGTATCGTTTCGATGAATTCAATCTCCAAAATCTTGTAATTTTTGGAATTTACTACAAAGAGCCTCACAAGTCACAACAGATGCACATGCTCCTCGGAAATAATTTGTATATATATTTAGTTATGGTTTATCTTCAATCTTGTTGCTTTGAGGTTGTTATTACAAATAAAAGGATGTGGGGTTAAAAATAATAAAGAATCGAATATTACATCCAAGGTTCTTTATACCAAATGCTTTCCAAAAGTTCTATCGAACGTGAAATATATTCAAACATTAGCTTTGCCCAATTTTAATATTAATATGTAGTTAGGCTTCAATAAAACAATAAATTAGAGAAAACTGAAAAGTAGCAAGTAATAATAGTGATAATGCGATCGTCCCAGATTTAGGTTTGATAGTTCAGTAAAATTTTTATTTGTGTGGGTTTAAACTATGTTCTTAAAAATGGACCAAAAGTTAAACCGATAAGATGAAAGATTTAAGGTTTAAAAAGTTCAACTGGTATTAGACCATCACATATCGGATAAAAATTTAATAAAATTGAAGAATTTAAAATATGATTGAAAGAGAGTGTTCTTATCAATCGGAAAATTTAAAGTTTAATTGAAAAAAGATTGTTAAATAAAAATTTATTTATTTATTTTAGTTTATGAAAATTTATTAATTTACAAAAATTGAATTAATTAATAAACTTATCAACTTTTAACAACAAAAGTAATCAAAATAAATCGAACCAAAAAGTTAAAAACTAGACTGAAAAGTTAAACGATTTAAGATTTTTACGATTGAACCAATTGAATTTTTTAATCATTAAATTTAAAAACTTTTAAAGGAAAGAGTATTTATGTTGAGTTGTTTAACTTATCTTTATGTCCTTGTATAGGAACTAATCATTTTTTTTAGAATTCTAATTTTTTAATTAATTTAATTTAAATAAAACTGTAATGTCCAATTTGAAAGAATAAAGAATTACTGCCAATTTGAGTTTAAATAGGCTTCTTGTATTTAATTTGGAATATAAGTTACATATATTTGATTTGTAGCATTAGGCCTACAGTCTTCAAGCCAGTATACCAGAATTTCATTTTTGTTTATATTTCTTGCCTTACAACCATTGTTTGGGAAGGAACACTTGAGGTTAAAAAGACCTCAATGAGACTCTTAAATCTTGAATGAGGCTTAAATTATTAAGCGAGACTCGATTATTTGAACGAAACTCTAAGGTTTCAATGAGATTTGAAAGTGTCAAAGGTAGAAATGAGATTTTATGATCGAATGAGATTCAAGGACTTGAATAAACTTCGAAAACTGGAATGTTGTGATCCCTGCAACTTAGTAGTTGTCAAGCAGCAAATAACAGTAACCGAATAACAAATGTAGGAGTCAAGAGGAAAGGTTCATTGATATTCGATAAAAATGGAATTACATAAGCTGAAGAAACAGAGAAGAAGAAGAAAGGGATGGGAGACAGAAACAGAGAAAGAGACGAGAAATAGAGTTGCGCAATAGCATAACAGATAAGCATCCCCATTTACTATTCTATTGCTCCTTATATTAGCCGAGTAAGGTTGGCTCACTTCAACAATGGGCTCTTTTGCTTCTTAGACTCATTCATGACAGTGGGCTTTTGGCTCTTGTTGCTTCATAATCCAAGTCATAACATTACCATCCCCATCAAAACAACCTTGTCCTCAAGGTTGAAGGCAAGAGAGTAGCACCAATCCCATAGAATCTGCTTGATCACGAAAGTAGCATGCTGTCTCACAAGCTGCAACTTCACACAAACCCCGTCCACTTCATATTGGTAATGAGCTGCCAAAAACTTCATACACATTTGAGTTGTTTTGACCTTGTCCCCTTCCAACATTAATGTTTCAACCAAAGCATAGCCACGAGAGTCTTTGACATCAAAACTATCCCAAGGGATATGCCATATCCTAACCAAGCAAGAAAATAGAGGTGTAAGAAGGAATACATCGCGAACAATCCCGACAAACGGCTTCGTTAACATTGCCAAAACCTTCCAAACACCCTCAAACTTCTCGTTCAATGTATCCAGCTTGTTTTTCTCGCCCTCGGCAGCCCCGAGTTTTGAACCTTTTTTAGTAGCAGAAATAAGTTTCTTTCCAACAAATTCGTGGAGCTGCCCAATAGTATACTCATCGACAGATTCAACCATATAAAGTATCTCAAGGAAGGGAGAGTGCTCAATAACCAAAATTGCTATAACGTTGACCTTAAAGGCTAGGAAATCAACAAGGGGTTCACTAAAAAACTTCAAAAACTTGGTGAAAGAGCAAACTTGTTGCTGCATATATCCCATAATGCCAGAAACGGCCACTTGATTAACTATAATGCCATAAATCTTATCCTTTGCAGCCTTATACAAATTAAATTCAAAGGCATTTTTCATGACAATATCAGCATCATTGTGAACAAAATAAACACTTAATCTACTGTTAAACAACTTATTGGCATCCAGTAAATGTGTGGAAATTCCCAGATCAAAAAGTTTTGACCGGAAAAAATCATTAGTCTGCCAACACTCAAGATTTGTATCAAACACTTGCAACATGAAAGGAAAATCCACAAGCTGTTCATACATATCCAACAACAGCCCAACTTTTGCACTCACGACATAAACATCATGAGAGCT
Source organism: Erythroxylum subrotundum (assembly GCA_027563845.1). Taxonomy (NCBI): domain Eukaryota; kingdom Viridiplantae; phylum Streptophyta; class Magnoliopsida; order Malpighiales; family Erythroxylaceae; genus Erythroxylum; species Erythroxylum subrotundum. The sequence continues at coordinate 11,820,221 of JAOQMQ010000196.1, forward strand.
CTTCCCATCACCAAGAGCCGAAATCCGTAAGGGTCGTCAACGTCAACAACCAGAGATATAGACCCAAAATCAAATAAATCATAAGGCAGCACAGAGACGAAGCAGTTCATGGTTGTGTAAATAACACCAGGAGTATCAAACCTACGTATAAGGGCTGGGTACTTACAGTCAATGAAAGGATAACCGCGTCGAAGCTTGTTTGGCAGCGTCTCGTGGGATTCAACGGCCTCGTCTTCGACATAACTCGCCTTTGGCTGAACCACCGATTCAATAGATACGTTTTCGGAGTCGGAAACATTAGAGGAACCCCACACAATAGTTTTGCCACACTGGAAATCAAGTGCATCGTCAAGAACAAGTCCATGGTCGGGAATTAGATCATTGGTTTCTTGAACAAGTTCGGTGTCCACTGATGAATAAATCACAGGTTCAGTATCAACGGTGGCATCAGTTTTAGTGATATCGAACACCGACATATCATCGAACACTTCAGCTTCATCAATGGCTTGGGATTCAAACGCTTCGAAAACTGTCTTGGGCATTTCCTCGTACACTTGATCTGTGCCTGGTACACATTCTGGTTTTATCACTTGAGCGACACCAAGGTTGCTCGTGTCGTTCTCACATGAAGGCCAGAAGCTCGTCGGTCCCTCGAGAACACAAGGAATCTCACTCGGTGGATTCTGGTTCAGAAGGGAAGTGAGTTGATCCAAAATTTGTCGAAGAAGACGAGTATTCTCCGCAGCCAAAGAAGTGATCGAAGGTAACTCTTGGTGTAAATCTTTTGGCCGAAAACGGAGAAGAAGAGCTCTCGTGAAGGCATCCCAACCACCCAACTAACGATTTCGGGACATCCAGTCGTACCAGTAAGCGGCGTCGTTGTCAAAATAGAAGGAGGAGATGAGCACACGATCCTCCTCATGGATCTGATAAAAATCAAAATAACGACCAGCTTGCAACACCCACCGATCGGGATGGAGACCGGAGAAGCGAGCCATGTTCAAACGAGTATTGGGTTCCATACTTATCTGTTATGCTATTGCGTAACTCTATTAGCCGAGTAAGGTTGGCTCACTTCAACAATGGGCTCTTTTTGCTTCTTAGACTCATTCATGATAGTGGGCTTTTGGCTCTTGTTGCTTCATAATCCAAGTCATAACATGGAATGAGACCTAATAGGATTTTAAAAGTCTCGTAAATGAGATCTAATATACTTCAAAAGTCTCGTAAGTAACTCTTATGTTTTATATATAAAAAATGAAATCGGTCCTTAAATTATTTTTACTAACATGGCATGTTTTAAACATATGACACTTCGTGTGGATACTCGCGTCATAAGAGAGTAATTGAGAATTAGCAAAACAAAAGGATAGTATGCGTCGAACAAATTAACTCGCATCATAAGAGAGTAACTCTAGTCTTGTTTTTCACATTTTTCTTCAAGTGATGCAAATACCTATATTAGAGAATATGGTTATTACAATTTATTAGTTAAAACATGTTATTACTTCAATGACAATAATTTGAATTTGAATTACCTCTCAAACGGATACATCTATCGATATTGAACTGGACCAGCTAGTTTTGCCTCGTGTGCTAAATGCATAGGTAGATGCTCCATACAGTCAAAAAAGCTTAGAGGATATATTCCTTCTAACTTGCACAAAATTACTGAAATTTTCCTTTCTAGAATTTACATTTTAGTCAACTTGATTTCAGATGATGTTAAACTTTTGAAAAACAAACTTATTTCTATTAGCACTTCCCAAACCTTATTTGATAGCAACTCCCGAAATATAACTGGAATGAGCCTTTGCGTAAACACATGACAATCATGACTTTTTAACCCAAATAATTTATACTTTCTAATGTCCACACACTTTGCCAAGTTTGAAACATAACCATTGGAAAACTTTAGACTTTTCAACCATTCACATAATATTCCTTTTGTTTTTTGTCCAAAGTATAACATGCTTTTGGATATTTACCAGTGCGAAGATCCTTATGTAATTCATTCCTTCTACAAAAAAGTTGCAAATCGACTCGTGATTTTGCATTGCCTTTTGTTCTCCTTTCAATGTTTATTATGGTATTGAACAAATTATCAAAAAAATTCTTTTCAATATGCATTACATCTAGATTATGACGTATCAAATTAGTTTTTCAATATGGCAAATCCCAAAAGATGCTTCATTTTCTTCAGCCAAAGCTTTTACTAATGCTTACATTTACTTCATCAGCTTCAAATTCTATAACTTTCAGCAAGCTTAATTCATCAACCTCCTGCAAAATCTCTTCACCAGCTTTGTGAAGGGGAGGAGGTGTTTTTACCACCCTATTCTTAATGAACTTTTGTTTATTGCGTCTAAATAGATGATCTGGTTCAAGAAATTTTCTGTGATTGTCAAACCAACACATTTTCCCCCGTTTGGAAGATAAAACGCATCTGAATCATTGCCACAATAAAGACAAGCCAGTTTTCCTGCTGTGCTCCATCCAGACAACATGACATATGCCAAAAAATCACTAATGGTCCACATTAATGCCACTCTTAACACAAAATTATGTTTAAGAGATACATCATATGTCTGAACACCATATTCCCAAAAATGCTGCAATTCAGATATCAATGTTTGTAAGAAAACATCAATTTTGTGCTTCGGATTTGAAGGCCCTGGCATAATCACTGTCAAGAACATATATGCGTCCCTCATACACATCCATGGAGGCAAATTATAAGGAGTAATTATGATTGGCCATGATGAATATTGCTGCCCAGATTGACTAAAAGGTTAGAATCCATCCGTCGATAATCCTAACCTAACATTTTGACTTTCAGCTGTAAACTCAAGATGAGTGTCATTGAAATGTTTCCATGTCATTGCATATGAAGGATGACTCATAATTTCGTATTCCTATTCGTATTCATTATGTCATCTCATGTGAGATACAGTAACATCAGAAGCATATAGTCTTTGAAGTCTCGAAGTTAGTGGGAAATAATATATCCACTTCTAGGGTACTAATTTCTGTTTCATTGAACGCTTTCTAGGCTTGAACCTTGGTTGACCACAAAATTTGCACTATTGTAAATCTACATCATCTCATACATCCCAATTTGTAACAATCAATCTTCTCAACTAGCAAACCAAGACCCCTAATAAGTTTCTTGATATTGTAAAAACTATCAACCATTTTATGATCAGAAGGCAATGATTTATTATACCACTGAAGAATTTTATCAAAACTACTGCCCGAAATATGCCCTTTAGACTTTATGTTCAATATTCGAGCAATTGAAGACAATTGGGTCATTGTCTCACAATTTGGCTATAATTCTTAGTCAGCTGAGTGTAGTAAGTCGAAAAACTGTTTTGCATGTGGGTTAGATTCTTCTTCAAGATTTTCCATATTTTTCTCAATGGTATTACCGACTACATCATAAACCATTTGCATATACAGATTTTCAGTTCCATCGACATAATTTGTAATAAATCCAATCCCCCCTTCAAACTCATTTAAGTTGACTGACGATTGTACTTGATTACCCCTTGAGGTGCTACAAATCAACAGTTCCTCATGTCGTGTCCACTCAAAATAATTGGGGACAAACCCTTTTCTCAGCAAATGCCCATTAACTTCATCAATAGGAAGGAAACATTTGTGTTTGTACTTTTTACATGGACATCCGATATTTGGCCTATCCATGTATGCAGGTTATGAACATACATAATGAATAAAAGCTTCAACTCCCTCAACAAATTCAGGATTAATGTAACCATCAGGTGTTAATCGTCTATACATCTAAGATCTATCAATATAACTCATTTATGCAAAACTGTTAATTTAAAATAGTGAATCCATAGTTAGTATCATTCATGTTCGTCAAATAATGCAAAACATATGAATAAGAGTTGTGAATGAAGACAACAAGTTCTCATTGTGACTCTGAGGCTCATTATGGTATTTTTTACTGATAAGCCTCACAGGAGCTCCATCACGGGTTATGGGTTAAGGTTTATGGGTTGAGATCTATAATATTTGTAAACTTAAGATCGAACATATATGTTTGTTGTAGCGCCCCAAATTAGGGGTTAGAATATTAAAGAAAGTTAGTATGAATTATGTTTGTTATTTGCTTATTAAATATTTACTTAATTGTGCATAAGTATTATGGCATGCATTCATGACATTTTCCGGGTAAATTGGTTTAATGAAACTTCGGACTGATTCGGACAATATTAATATAATTTTTTGTAATTTTTGTATACTTCAAATATTTTTAGAAATTGATGGTGAATTAATTTTGAGTTGACAATTTATTTTCC
>JAOQMQ010000196.1:11824648-11838957 GCA_027563845.1 Erythroxylum subrotundum
GTTCAATGTTCTTTTATCTATCTTAGCACTCTCTTCGTTATAATGAGATTTTCTTATCACTTATGTGAAGAATAATAAGTTGCCAATCAAATTTATTTATAAGGTTGTGTCACTTCATTTTAACTATATTCTCTTTATAACTTTGTATGTATGGTAAAAGGAAAGGTTATTTATCGTAAGAGGAAATACCACTAGTTTAACCTTACTCAAATAAAATTTCTTAATTATAACTTTTGCATATTTAGTTTGTCCAATAAAAAATAATCTTTAACTTAATCTCCCTATGAAAGAAATAACACAATTCTTAAATTAGGCATCTCAAATCCTTCAGTGCTTAAAATTTGTTATCGTCTTTACTAATGATCAATAGATCATAAACATGCTAGGAAATAATTACCTTTCTATTATTTTCATTAACTAAAATTCAAAAAACCCATGGTCATTGAAGATAGAGAGAAGACTTTCTTACCTGGATGTTAACCGCCAGAGACCATTGGAGAAGACGACGCTTGTGGCCGGAGACGCAGCAGCTGCACGGAGGACACGCAGCCGACGATGGACGGAGCAGATCTAGAGGAGGGAGAGGAAGCAGCGCGCAGCAAGGGGGTAGACGGCTGGGAGGCTTATAAGCTAACCAAAACGACGTCGTTTGGTTTAAAGACCAATCGACGTTGTTTCGATGGTGGAGTAGAACGTTTTAAACACCATTAAAACGACGTCGTTTGGTCTTAAACCATACGACGTTGTTTCAGTTAACTTAATAAGTTAAAGCTGACAATACCGAAACGACGTCGTTTGGATTGTCTACCAAACGACGTTATTTTCTTGCTGGCAGCTTTAACTTATTGAGTTAACTGAATTGACGTCGTATGGTTTAAGACCAAATGACGTTGTTTCGGTATATTTTAAAACGTTTTGCTCCACCATCAAAACGACATCGTTTGGTCTTAAACCATACAACGTCATTTTAATCCTGAAGCAAACGTTTTGTAGTATAACAAAACGACGTCGTATGATTACTTTGCAAAACGACGTCGTTTATATAAAAAGTTTGAGGGGCACGACAGAAGACGACGAACAATTGCCGACTATATTACCGACGGAAAAGTCCGTCGATAACTTTCCCTTTATTTTTTGCGCCTTTTCCATTTTCCGACAACTTTACCGACGGATGCAATATTTCTGTCAGTATTTGGCTTCGTTTTCTTTTCCGTCGGTATTTCATACTTTTCTTGTAGTGGGTGGTAATAACTCATGTATTTTAAGATTTTCTTGACTAAAAATATCAAAACATTTCACGAAATTTTCATAAATGACAAAAATGATGTCAACTGAATTCATAGTAGACCTACTGGACTAAACTTAGGAGTGTAGGCTTCCAAAAACTACCCTACATGGGCTAAGATTTTCTTGACAAAGACACTCGAGCTCAAGATAGAGATGACAATTTAGGTTCAAATCAAATCATTTGATTAAATAATTTCTACCTTATTTTATTAAATCTTATTCACGTATGTATATAGGGTCCACACAAATATGTGGATAAAATTAAGTGACACAGGGTTAGAACACCCTAATGAAAACATGGTGCTCCAACCCTCATTTTAGGATCGAATCGTAGACTATCTGAGCTCAATCAGGCTTCAAACAAACATTGGGCTATAAAAAAAATTATGTTAAGCTCGAATCCAACTAACTCACCACCATCCCAAGTTCAAGTCGATGAGTGTTAAATATTCAGAAAAATCTTCAATTGAACTTAATGTTAATAGTTATGAGAATTTACTTTAGGTTGTCTCCTTTTTATTAGCAATATTTCAAAAAGTATAATTAGGGTCTAAATACCCTAGTAGAGTATAAATTCTACTTTTATTAAAAAAATTGGTTGGTCTTTAATTCCTCATATGGATAAACTCTATTTTAATTAAACCAAACTTGAAGAAGAGTATTTGGCCTTTGTTGAACAAATCAAATCCACCCTATATGTTAATTAGAGTTACATCATAATTAAATTTGGAAGGTATAAATTATAAAAAGTAAAAGAGATAGTCTAAGATGGGGATTGAACGGAAAGTTTGAATAACATTTTTAAGCATTAACGTAAAATAATTTTAGATTTCAAACCAAATCAAATCTTATAAATTTAAATCATTCTAAATGAAATCATATAAATCTTATAAATTTAAATCATTCTAAATCAAATCATATACACTTACTCTAAATTAAATACTTTGGTTAATTTGAATTTATTTTATACTAATCTATCACTTTAAATTAAAATTTATAATAAAAATTAACAAAGAAGAAATTCAATTTTACACAAATTGAAGTGTATAGGTTTTTAATCAAATATCACATAAAATAAACTTACGAAGAATTAAAAAAAATTTATATATTGTCTCCACAAAAGGAAAATAAGGTTTACATGTGATATTTTTCCTATTTTGCTTTAATGACAAATAATTTAAAAAATTTAATTAAGATATATCATATATGACGACATAAAATATCCTCTCTAGTTATCAATCATGTAGTAAAATAATTTTTCGTTTTATAGAATTTTAATTAAACAAGTATCCAATAAATAATTGAAGTGTTGTTTTTTTTTAATGTATAAAAGTGAGTAGAAACTCTTTATTTCATAACTTTTATATCATTTAAACTCTTTATTTTCTTTTTTATTATAAACGCGAGATGTGTACGAGTTTGATTAGTTTAATAATTGAATAATGTACATTTTATCAATCATAAACTAATAACTTAATTATTATTAATTTAGAAAGTTCAAACTCAATCTTAGTCTGCGATGCTGACGTTGGATGCTTGTTGCAGAAACTGAAATAATGCTAAAGATGAAAAACATAAACCATTGCCGTATCTTCTGTAAAGTCTCCCTTGCCCTGTTGTTACTTTTGCTAGGGCCTAAAAAGCGAGAGGTAAATGATACAATGAGAGATTACAAAACAAGAGTCTCGAAAGTTGGATTCTGGGATGAGAAGATTTCAATCCCACCAAAACCTGGAACTATTAATCAATTTGACCTCCAAAAAACCTTGTTAAGTTTTGGAATCTATCACAATAAGCCTCACAGATGCAATTGTTGCAGAAACCGACATGACGCTAAAGATGATAATAAAAAACCAGTGCCATAGCTTCTGTAAGGAGTTAAGCTTGGTTCTCTTTGCCACCAGGTACATGTGGTTGGGTATAACAAATGTTAGGGGAAGGACACAAATGGATCCAATGAGGCCAATGAAGTCTCCGAAGAATGGTAGAAGAGCTGCTATCAGTGAAGTAACAAGCAGGTAGCTACCTCTTATGGTGATTCTAAATAACAAGTTCCGAATTGCCAATGCACTTCCTTTAAGTCCATATTTGGTATCAAAGTACTCATATGATGGACATGCCAATATCTAAACGAGAACCATGTTAATTATTAGCCTCCAAGCAAAGTGCAGAAGCTTTTATATGAAAAATAGTAAACAAGTTGAACAAGAAGAATCAAAAATGGAAAAAAGTGCAGGTTATGGATAAATCGTACATGAAAATTAATGGTTGCTTGGAAGAATGCTGCAACATTGGCAAATGCCTTCGCCCAAGCAGGACCACTGGCATTGTTAAGCAAATAAGATGATGCTGATGAACCGTAAGCCCAATACCCGATAAAGATAACTGTGTATATTGGTATAACACCAACTGTAAACTGCACACACAGCGCTTTAATCATGTTTTCAGTAGCAGGGGCTCTCAGAGTTGCCTGTTACAAGATGTTCTAATTAGTTTGTTGCTAAAACAGAGATTAGCAAAGATTCAAACTGAAACAGAAAAAGAAGAAAAACTGGAAGTAGCAATAATCATACGAGGGTTTTTAACTTCTGATTTGTAAAATCATTAAAATAAAAATCAATATATATCGACTGTAGATCCATTTTCAAAGGCCACAATTATTATTTTCTTTTTTTAATAATTTTAAGATAACAAGCCATAATCTTTCATAACTTTGATGGATTTGAATTCATGGGCAACCTGTATCTCAGGAATCATGCCAGTACTAAACGGAACAAAACAATTGGAAATAGCCAGTATTGTCATAAAGATTCTTCCTGTCAATGTTCCAGGTATGCTATAGTCCCTGGGCGGTGCCTTGACTCCTACAAAAGTATACACATGAATCTGAAGTTAAATACTATATAAGCTTGTACACTAAAGAAGCCATTTCAGTAAAACCACAATGTGACTAGCAATTCATCAACTGAAGAGTCAATTGCATTCACGTGAAGTGCAAGAGAGAGGATCAATAAATATAAAAAAGACACGAAACTTAGCTATTGTGCAACTGACATTCAGAGAAACCACGTCAATTACTTATCCAAGTTTTCAATGTATAATGCTGCAGTGAACTTACCATCTCCTATGGAGACTGCAAGTGCTACAACAACATATATCACAGTAAAAATTGCTGACAGGCGCAACCAAAATGCCATAGCTGACAAATGAGGAACCATAATTGCAAGTATGAAACATGCAAGCCCTGCAATGAGATTGCGTTGTGAGAGCTTCAGTGCATTGTCATCCCTAAAAAGATTATATACACCCTGCATGTCAAGTAAACAGAATTACAACAAACACAAAGAAAGGTCATGATTGTGCACTTCACCAGAGAATATCAACAACAACCAAGCAAGATAGAATGTATTACCACAAGTATCAAGTTCAAGAGCATGCTGACCGAACAAAAAACTTAATTATGACAATAAGTTCAAGAGCATACTAACCGAACAAAAAACTTAATTATGACAATCTATACCTCTTGCATGTAACTCAGGAAGCAACTAAAGGGAGTAAATTTACATATAATTTTCACACTCTAACTATTCACTAAAAAAGAAATCGCAAATGAGCTCCAGATCCCCTAATTATACTGATTCACCTCTTCAATACACTACCGAAATTGATCTGATCCAACCAATCTCCAGAATTTTCTCTATAATATTCACATGCTTGTAGAATTGTGATAAGAACCAGACTTATCCACGCTACTCTTCCACTAGACACAGTAAATACATTCAGAATATAAAACCAGGATGTTCCAAATTGATGAAAGCCAAGTGCTGTGATTTCCTTCTACCTGAAAAGCTGAACCAACCATAATGATGAATCCAATATTAGCCATGAAAAGATTAAGGTATTGCAGTATCCAAATGGTATAATAACCCTTCTTCCCTGTAACGAAAGGCCCAGCAAAACACAATTAATGAAGAAACCACAATAAAGCATATTCTGTATGTAGCAGTCACATTATGACACTAAAAAACAGGAATTGCTAAAAACTATGTTGTTTTGTCTTAGACCATACCGTAAATATACCCTGCAAGATCTCTGTATCTAATGTGCCTCCTCCCATCATATTCATGGAGCTTCGCGACAAGTCCATTTGCATATAATGACAGTGTAGTGGCTGCAATTAAACCAACTACACCACATACCCAACCTAAGTGAACCATAATGATCTCAGAATAACCCAGTATATAAGCACTGTTGATACAAGTGGCGAGAACAGCACATGCATGTACCCATGACTCTGCAAAATTCCAACAGAAATAAAGAAGCGTTTCAAATGATTGATTCTACATTTGATTTTCATTCGTGACAGAAAAAGCGGTATCATGGAGAATTATGCAACATTTGCCTTTGTTATATCCTCCAATGATTCAAGAATGACGAGCTTATGTCCAGTTGAATTCAATTTTTCCGTAGAAGGCTCTGCATTTCCTAATGTTCCTCTAAAAGTAAAACCACATCCATGGACCCATATAAACAGATTACAGTTTTCTTAATGAATTCAAATTTCATTCCGTTAAACGAGTGTAGCTATTGACCTTCATCCTGTGATAAAACAAGAAAACTCTGGCGCCTAAATTACAGAGTACAAGCACCGTGGTAAAGCCAGAGGAAACAAAGGAAAAAAAACTTCGAAGGAGGGTCGGTCAACTTGAACAAAAACCTAGCAGAATACAGCACCATATCTGGAATAAAACTACACTAGATCTAAAAGAAACACTTGAGGGACCAAAGAACTTCAAATCTGGACCATAAGAGACCAGATCTGGGAAGCAACCACATAGACCGACAAGAAAAGTGCCCCAGTTAAGGAACGAGGAGGAGCCCGGGATACAGAGAGTCTAGCAACGGTCCTCGCTGACCCCGAGTATCCAGGTCGGCCTAAGGCGAAGCTTGGAGAGGATAGTTTTTGTGAAAGACATTTCCAGAGAGAGTAAGTTAAAAGAGAAACCAGTTACTGTTTATCCATTGAAATTTATTACTTGCAAAAGATGCAGTGGTCCTATTCCTCATTTCCAAGTATAGAAGCAGTTGATGCAAGTAACTCATTATCTAGGTATGATCCAGACTAATGAAGCATCTAAAAGAGTCAACAGACCAAAGATTACATATGAAATCCCCATTATACTATGCAGAGTACACCAACCCCAAAATCCCCTGTTCGTAGATTGCGGCACTTAGGTCTAACGCGGGATATGAGAAAGTGGAAACACCCCTGTTTCCTAGAACTGAAAAAGAAAAGAAACAAAAGATGGAACCTTTACTAATTTGGTGTGCGGTACTGGCATTGTCATCAAGACATTGATCATCATGCTGATTGGCTGAGATATACAGAGAGTTCTTTGCTCCTCCTTGTATATACACTTGAGGGAGATGTTGGTTTTCTTCATTTTCATCAGACAAGAGTGACAAGCCCTCTATTTCAGCGTCCAGGTTTACTGCAGCGGGCATCATCTCCCACTTCTCTTACTAAAGAGACTGTCCAATCTGCTAAAGAGATGGTTCTAATTAGGACAGGAGTGGTCTTAGCCGCATTCGGTTGTGTTTGTCGGCGTATCTGATTCTGACGAAGTCTCATTCATGGGAGAGGACGAGCCACTTTGGAATTGAATTTGACTCGGATTATGCCTCACTTCAATTACAAGCCATTGGTGTTAGCATATGTCCACCCATAAAATAAATCGCCTTGAGAATCCGTCTTTTGAGGACTTCCGCGTTTCCAAAACTTATTCAGTTATGTGGGACCCCAGGAGTGTTCCCTACGGTCCGTGTTCTTTTCTTTGCAGTTAAGTTTGGTGTAGAACAATGTTCCAATGTTTGACTAATAAAATCATAATAATTTCCGAGCGATTAATTTTAATGACTAAAGAGTAGTATTAGGTTTGTGATTAATATGTTTAAATTAATAGGAAAATAAGATACAATGGGATGTGTGAATTGTGGCCCTTGAGAAATTTATTGAATATGACCTATTAATTTTGACTTTTAGACCCCAAAACCTAATTTATATATTTATTTTAAGATTTTAAAGTTTAAATTACCTATGAAAATAAGTGAACTGGAATTGTATCCGTCAAATAAGAAAAACTCTGTTAATCACAAAATCAGCGGGGGGCATGCTGAAAAGCTAGAGTTTTCGATATTTTGTACTCCGACAGAAATGGGTCAAATTGACTTTGAGAACCTTATGGGTCTGTTTTTTTTTTAATATAAACATGATTTTTATTCTTTTAACAAGTATTCTGAAAGATATAAAGCAATACTTCATACAAATTATATTTAAAATTAATCTAATTTTATAATATTAGGCAAATTTATTTAAAAATAATAATATAATTTATTTTCTGATTCATTGAAAAAATTATTTCGTCGTCAACCATATAGTTAATAGTGTTGACATAATGGTCATACAAACAAGATTATTTGACATTACCATTATTTTGATGTGATAATTAATAATATATTATAGATAAATGAAAACTATGGTTAATTATAAAAAATCTCATATTTTATTCAATTTTATAATAATAACAACGTTCCAATAGAAATCATGTTGAGACGCGGGAGGTCCATAAGTATTTTAACTTTTAATTTGTTATAAAAATAACTCAAAGATAAATTCTTCGTTAAAGTCACTAATGTGGCTAACTATATTAGATTTTTGTATATGTTAAGTGGTTGACATGTATCTCTTTTTTTTTGACTAATTATTTAATATTTAAATTAAATTTTAAACACAAAAATCTAATGGTCTAAAATTATATTGATTCCATTTCAACAATAACTTTGCTGCAAACTCATTTTTGTTATCGTGATAGAAAAACTCTGTTAGCTAGGATTGTGATTGCCCAACAATTTTATACCGTAAGTTTTAGAGGTGAGTCCATCTTACCGAGGTTATATGTTAGATGAAATAAACACTTTTTTTTGTTTCAGTGTTGCTGAATTGGTTGTTTCGACTTGGAGATCTTCTGGTTCTTCTATTTCAATCAGTTCCAATTCTTTTTCTAAGTCGTCAGTGGAAACGAAATAGGTAGAAGTTTTCTGGTTTATGTCTATATATTATCACATCAATACGAAATCACAGAAAGGAATATGACGAGGAAAACATTATTCACTAGTTTGATGCTAAGTACTTGAATTCCCCAATCTTCCATTGTTGCTTGTTTGATTTGGAATTTTTCGTAAAATAGGATTAACAAGCATTTAAAGCCATAGAAACTTAATAGGTAGAACCATCCCAAACTTTTGCAAGAGAAGCATATTCCTTAGAAATAAAGCAAATTATATACAAAGGAAAGCCGCAGCATTGAGAGATATCAGTTTTTGAGGTTCAACTTTTTTTAGAGTCATCTTTGGTTCCATGAGATCGAAAGAATTCTAATTACTTCCCACTTTTCATGTGTATATATTATGTTACTATTGTGATTTGGCTTCAAATTTACCTCTTTATAGTCATTGGCATATGGAAAAGTACTTGTTCTTGATGGAATTGTTCAGTTGATAGCGAAAGATGGATTTGCTTACTTGGAAATTATGGCTTATCTTCCTCTTTGTTTGATCCCATCTCTAAAATCGGTAGATATTGCTGCTTAATATCTCCTTCTTTGTGATTCTAATTTGGTGTATGTTTGTTCCAATGTGCTCTAGTAAAATGCAAGTATCATAATCATCTCCAATACAGCTCCATAACTTTACATAATGAATTGTTATTTATTTTATTAAATAATGTGATATAGTTTTTAGTTATTGGTGGTTGTGATAAGGGAGTTCTTAAGGAGATCTCTCGTTATAGCTTGGTGGAGCTTATTGATATTTATGAGATAGATAAGACTGTCATAGATGTAAGTTATAGTTTGATGTTACCTACTTCTATGTTTTCCTATCCTGTTTATAAAATTTATTTAGCTTGATCTAAGTTTCTAAAAGATATTTTACCGAATTAGTTGTTGGCTTTAAACGGTCGTGTTAGACTTCATATAGCAAAAGGTATGTCCTATCTTTTGAATTCCAAGTTCGCTCTAAGTATAATATGCCATGATTTATTCAAAAATCGGTTCTTTTGAGCACAAAATTCCTTCAGAATAGTTAACAAGAAAGACTCTTACATCTAAACTGACTTTACTTGTTTGATCTTGATAGCTATGGACTTTCTTCGACTTGCTTCTAAAAGGAAGTATGATGTTATTACTATTTATTCATATGATCCTATGGGTATGTGAAAGTTACTCAATATTGGGCTTAGTTGCAATCAGTTTAACTGTCATCATGTTTTGTGTCAATTTTATAATTTGACGTCAAAGATTGTGAAGTTGGTATTACGATATTTGTATCTGATCAAAATGAATTCCATATTTGTTAATTTAAGACAATTCTTTTTTTTAATGAATATATTGAATCAAAACATATATACATTAATCCTTAGGGTATACCCCGATCGAAACTTGTAATCAAAACATCAAATTCATCTACATCCAAAACATCAAAATGTAATTAGTTCTGTGAGATACAATCTATATAAGATCCTATGCATAACTGTTTTAATCTTAGAAACTACATCTAACCTCATAACAGAAGCAAACTCTAGTTGTACAACATTCCTGGTTTTCCATACCGTATATATGGTACACATGAATGCTAGTCTAGCAATTTTGCTTCTAAGGCATGCTTCGGTTTAATCTTTCTGAATCCATTAAGACATAGTTCGTGTCAATCACAGCCATTCCCGGATAGCATTCCAAACTTCAGCTGTAAAAGAGCACTTAAAAAATAAATGGTCAACAATTTCTGGTTCAATATTACAAAAGCTACATGTTCAGTCTATCTCTAAAAATAGTAGGTTGTCCTTTGTTGGTAGTCTATTTCAAAGACTAAGCCATGTAATGAAGGAGAATTTTGGTGGTATGTATTGCTTCCATATAAATGTCATCCATGGACGCCTTGTATGCTTGACTCTCAATAATTCATAGATTTTCTGTGCTGATGGGTTTCCATTTATACACAACTTCTGCATGCCATACATTACTTCCCTTCGGCCACCCAGCTTATCCACCAATTTATTCTGAATCATTGCCAATTTTTTCAGCAGGGGTGAGTCACGGTTGCGAGGTTCTTAATCCTATATTGATATGTCCTTCAAATATACTTCATGAATCCATCTTACTCATAAGGAATCTGCTTTGGCATGAATATTCTATAGGACTTTAGACAACAGTGCCAAATTTCATAGTTTACAATTTTTCAGTCCCAGTCCACCCTCCTCTTTTGGTATACAGATATCATCCCATGCCACTCTAAAGTGTTAACCACCCCATAAGAACAACCTACGTATGGAGGTTATCCTCTCCAGGATAGTTGTTGGGATGGGAAATGCTTGGAGCCAAAAGAAAAGTACCCTTTGAATGACATAATTTACAAGTTCAATTTTACCTGTATATGATAAAGTTTGACCATTCCATGTATTGATATACGCCTCTATAGATTCAAGTAGAACAGAAAATTGGGCCACCAAAACCTTCATAGGTGCCAAAGGGACCCCTAAATATCGGACTGAAAATTTACCCATAGGGTATTCCATCATCTGCATGATATTCTCCCTTTCATATCCACACACCTCAGCTAGGTAAATACTAGATTTTGAAGCATTCACCTTTAGCCCTGCCACCTTTTTTAGTTTATTCAACACCTCTACCAATATCCCTATAGAAGTAGAATCACCTCTAGAAAAAAGCATGAGATCATCCGCAAAAGCAAAATGAGTAATACCGAGTTGTTTACACTTTGGGTGGAAGTGAAACTAAATGCTGATAGTTTTCATTTTTAACATTCATGAGAGGTACTCCAAACCAAAAAGGAAGAGTGTTGGTGACATATGGTCTCCTTGTATTAAACCCCTTTGACCCTTGAACATACCATGTAATGAGCCATTTATTGATATCGAGAAGGAAGTGGTAGTTACACATTCCATAATCTACTGTATAAATTTAGTAAGGAAACCTAGCCCTTTCATCATGTCTTCTAAAAACTCCCATGATATCGTGTCATAAGTTTTGTGATGTCTATATTTATCATACATTGTGGTGAAATGCACTTTCTAGTATAACCCCGAACCAGTTCCTGTGCTAGAAAAGCATTATCAAGCATAATTCTACCTGGCACAAAGGCGGCTTGAGCTTGATCTACAATTTTTCCCGCAACCTCTACCATATGTTAATTCAGTATTTTTGTGATCACTTTATAAACAATATTTATACAAGCAATTGGTCTGAAATCTATTACTCTTTTTGCTGCTTACATCTTTGGAATGAGTGTGATGATAGTATGGTTTAATTGTTTCAGCATTTGATTAGTGGTAAAAAATTCCTTCACAGCCAAGATTACATCTGGTCCAACCATATCCCAGTGTTTTTTTGAAGAAGGCAGAAGTATATCCATATGGCCCCGGAGCTTTGTCATTGCTTATATCAAACATAGCCCTCTTGATCTCCTCATCCAAAATTGGGGCAACCATTAATTCCTGTGTCTCCACATCCAAGACCGATTCATTCCTTACTACATTGGAATCTAACCTATTCAGGGGAGTTGATGTGCCAAGAAGCTCTTGATAGAAACTTAAACAACAATTCACCATTTCTACTAGTGAGGTGGTTACGGATCCATCCTCCCTAGTGATGTGAGAGATAGTATTCTGCTTTCCTCTCTTTCAGGTTATTGCATGGAAATACTTCGTGTTTTTGTCAGCCTCTATAAGATGCTTACATTTAACTTTTTGTTGAAAAAATTGTCTCTCTGCATCAAGTAAAAATTTAGCCTCCTTCCTTTTGATATTCACCTCATGTTTTAACTCCACATCTTCAGGCCTATTGAGAGAGGCCTTATATGCTAGTTGAAAATCCTCTTGTGCCTTCTTAACCTTGCTAGATATGTGCCCATATGCTTCGAAATTCAGAGTTTTCAAAGGATATTTTAGTGCCTTCAACTTCATGCAAAGAGCATATTAAGTTGTCCTCTCCATTGCCATCTCCCAACTACTAGCTACAATATCCTAAAACTGAGGGTGGTTAAGCCACATATTAAAAAACTTGAATGAATTTTTTCCTTATACTTCCAGTTGGTTGATAGCCACCAGTACTGGATAGTGATCTGATTCTACCATCATGTCTAAAAAATGTGATGAACAATTATAACCCAAAGAACCCCATGCTTGATTAAGGAGTTTATGCAAAGTAAAGAATTCCCCCCTATATGGAGCATCTTCTAGCCCAAGTGTCATTATGAAATCTAACAGGTCTTTAAGCAAATATGCTGAGGGAAGCTGACATCTACGCCTTTCTCTTGCTGCACACACACAATTAAAGTCCCCCATTATGATCCAAGGTATCAAGGAGTCTGCATTCAGCTCTATTAGGTTCTGCCATAATTCCCTTCTTCTTATCACACTATATAAACCATAAACAAAAGATACTATAAATGAAAACTGAGAATTACTGCACTGGATTTTTACATGAATAAATTGTTCTCCCATCTCCAACACATGACACTAATAAAAAGCAGAATTCCATATAATGCATATTCTTCCTCTTGTAATAGATCCAAAGTTGTGACAAAATTCCCAGCCTTTAAATCTATTTTTCATCATCTTACTCAAATTATTAGTGGATAATTTGGTTTCAAGAAAACAAGGAAACTTACACTCATGTTGTCTAATAAGATTGACAACACTATGTTGTCTCGAGACCTTGTTTAGGCCCCAGACATTTTAGCATAGTATCCTCACTTGTCAATTTGGAGGGGCCTCCCCCCTCCTGTCTTCTTCGGAGCTTCACTGGTATTCTTACCCATATCCTCTCTATTATTACCCACCGGCACTTGCAAATTTCTCCTCTCAGTCACTGTTCTATTGAGTTGTGTCAACACTATCTTCCCCTTGTTGACATTTCTGTGAGTATGCACCTTTTGCCATTCTCCATCATTTACTTTTTTGGGATCCATCTGAGTTTGGAGTGGCTTGTGTCCCCTCATTCCAGTCAATTCCTCCTTGCACCCAGTTCCTTCAGTACTACCTTCATTCTGTGATTGTTGTTCTCCCTCCTTGTCAGGATTTCCTTCTTGAGTGGCTCCTACATGAGCTTCTGGTTGTTTATGCATGCCTTCCTCTATCTCCTGGTTGGGTTGATTCATATCATTACCACTCGTAACAGTTTCAGTACCTCCTGCATTTACTGGGCTCTTCATCTGCCTCTTCTTAATTCTTTCTTTGGATTTGCATTCAAAGGGGTTATAACCAAATTGTTTACAATGGCAGCAGTAGCTAGGGAAAGTTTCATAGTAAACCACTTGTGTGTATCGGGTATATAACATCCCGTTACCCATGTTAAGGCTATAATAGTAATTTATGAGAAAGTATTGAGAAATTAGGGAAAATGCACGTCATGCATAAGTTAAATGTGACATGCACATTTTTGCACATTCATATGATTGTACATGCATTCATTGACATTTTTTGGGTATAATTGAGTTATTAAATGTGATTTGACAATTTTTGGTATATTTAGGGTATTTTAAAATTTTTGGTGAATTTTATAAAAATATTGATTTTTGGACCTATTATAGTGTGACACGTGGCAATATATGCATAAGACAAATGGCTTGTGTGTGTGGTGATAAGTGGCAGACTTGTTTAAGTGACAAATGTGGGACATGCAAAAAGCCACGTAGTTCATTGTTTAGCAAAACTAAATCTACAGCTCTCTCATTCCTCTGTTGTTTGTTTCTCCACCGAAAACACTAGCTAGTTTATCCTCTATTATGTACATGTGATTTACCCTCATTGCTGGAACTAATTGTTGAATCAAGTAAGTGACTTTGATGTTTTACAGTTGTTGGGACCCGATCTCAGGAACCGGATCCCAACCGAAAAACGGAAACGGAAACGAAGCAAACAGAATCGAAAGCAGAAATCGAAAGAA
>JAOQMQ010000196.1:11947235-11980185 GCA_027563845.1 Erythroxylum subrotundum
TTTCAGTTTTGACTTAAAGAACCCTCTCCATGACACATTTCATTCATCTAAACCATGTTTCATGCATAATCAAGCATAGAGAACAACATATCTTAACACCAAACTCAAAATCCTAATGTAGAGAGAGATGAGACAAAATTTACCTAGACCTTCCTTCAATGATATCTTCAAATCCTTTGAGAATTTCTCAAATCTAATGATAGATTTGAGTTTTTTGACCCAAAATTACCTTAGAACACCTTGGTTTGAGTTGAAAAATCAAAAAGAAGGGTGAAATTTGGTGATGGCTAAAACTTATCTTCTCCTCCTCTCTTGTCCTTCTTTCTCCTCTCTTTTAATTAAAAGAACATGTTTTAATGTTCAATTAATGGGTTTGCACGGTCACACATATAAAGAAGGGTCTAGAATTTGACTCTTCTTTGACCAAATATGATAAATTTACCTTATTGCCCTTAGTTATGTGAAATTACCATTCTACCCTCCAAACTTTTCCTAAATTTGCAATTAAGCCCAAAATTTTAGAATGATTAAAAATTTTATTTTCATTTTGGTCCTCGGACTTTTGAAAATTATAATTAAGCCCCTTAACTTTATAAAATTACAAATTGGTCGTCCAAGAATTGAAAAATTACAATTAAGTCCTTTAACTTTTACAAATCTTGCAATTAGGCCCTTATATATATATATATCAACTTTTCTAATTTAGCTTTCTAAGTGTCCGATAAGTCTATAAATCATGTCTACTCACCTCTAAGGCATTAGAACACATTTAATTTAACCACCATGGTCATATCCATCCGATGGACTCGGTTTTACACACTTAAAAGCTCATATGTCGGAAATCTCCAAGATTTCGCATACCGATGAACTCTAAGTTCATGTAAGGGCATATAACATTATATATCACTGGCATACGTAGCAAAAGGATTCAAATACATCTTGAACCCATACACAACCATGTATATTTCAATATACAGTGGTATCTCCAAATACAAAACAACACAAAAGGGCTCAGAAAGTTCGGCGTTACAAGCGCGTCCCTCTTTCTGCGCTCACTGTTCTCTTTTCGCTACTGTTCTCTCTTGATTTGACAAATTAATATTTGGTCCATCTTACTATTCACTTCCGCTACTTTAAAACGAAGACTCACGCTACTTGTCTCTTTTTAATTCACGCAAAACCTTTAGCTGTTCAATGTTGTCGTTTGGTCTTCTGTGCTGTTCCTCGTCCCTGCGGTGAGTTTTGGTCTTGTTAGTGTGTTAGCAGTTGCATGGTCATTCCTTGCTCCTTGCTCCTTCCCACGCTACTGTTTTATTTCTTCTTATCACGCTTCTTTAATTAAAAACCTGACACTACCTTCTGATGCACTGCGTTTTATGTTGATATGCTCACCACTTAATTCACGTTGTTGTTTAACTAATGGACTGCTGCGTTTTGTTCATATTGTGCATACGTTTTGGTCCATTTATTTCCACCACATGCACGTTTCATGCTTCCACCTGTTGCACCTTAGCTCTATGGACGTAGCCTTATACATTGTCCATTAATTAACTTATTGCATGGCCATTAAATTAACATAAATTGGATGTAAAATTCTATGCATAATCATGCAACTTACATTCTTTGCATTTTGTGCTTTCATTTTTCTTGTCTTTTTCTTGTCTTTTAATTTTCTTCTTCTTACTTTAAGAAAACAAGTGAAAATTAATCTTCATAAAATGACTCAAATATCATGCTTTCGACTCACTTTAGCTCCATCATTTCCAAATTGTGCCTAAAACCACATATGAACTAAAGTGAATATCTTAAGTAATTTTATGTCATTAATCGCTAAGCGTTATGAAATAATAAAACAATTAATTAGGCACATGTCAATTTCCCTATACTTAGCTTTTGGTCGTCCTCGGGCAAAACATCAAAATTAAGCTCATAGACCTAAAAGCAACATTTACTCATTTCCCATATTTTCCAAGAATATATAATCCTAATAAAGATGAATGACTTAAAAAATTCATAGCAAGAACTTAACATTCCAAGCTTTTACTCATGATCAATCAACATTCTTCATCTTCAAAAATTGAGCAATCTAATTGTAGACTCGGAAAATATGTTTAACTAAAATATAACTAAAATAAATATTACATCATACAATATCTCTTATTATATTTTCCTCCTTATACAAATACATATTATTATAAAATTTAGTGGTAGAGGTATTCATTACAGAATCTCATTCCTTATAAATAACTAAGATAATTTAAATCTTATCATATCAAATTTATTGAGGTGTTTTGATATTTACATTGCTTAATTTCTAGTTAGATTTAAATACTTTGACGTTTTAAAATCTAAATTGATATTTCATTTAATACGTGTAATTCTATTATATAAATTCAGTAGTAATTATAATGAAATAAAAGTAGTCATTTGTAAATTGTTATTATATCCCATACATCATATGTATAAAATTTAATAATGTAATACTATAATCTTACTTTCACAAAAGGTTGATTTGGTTATTTTTCAACTTAACAAGCTTAATAAATTTCATGTGATTCATAATCAAAATTTTCAACTTAACAAGCTTAATAAATTTCATGTGATTCATAATCAAAAGGATACACGTATCCTTGTATGTAAAATTATGATTATAATTATGTTAATTTAACTAATATGGCATAAAATGACAGACTCAATTATTTGCAACTTATGTTAAGTATAAGTTTCCCTTGATACAACACATACAAAATGTTTTTATAAACTCATATTAACTACTTTTACTCAACAATCTATTTATTATCATACCTTGAACATTATACTAATGTTGAATCCAAATACAGTATCAAATACTTAAAAGTATGAACAAGAAATATATATGGTTTCTATAATATCTTATATTAGCAAGAAAGTCATGCAAATATCTTTTTCTAATGACAACTATTATCATATTATAGCAAATTCCTTCAATTGTAGTCCTTATTTATGCTTTTAGGGTGTACAATTGAGTGAATAATTACATCAAGATACTATACCTTTTAACTCTACTCTTTGCATGTATTATGTTATCACGATGTTGACATTTATTTGACATTTTACCACTAAAGTTTAGGAACAATAGTCAATTCTAAAATATCACTACAATTTACCACGTATATGATATTAACATATCTCTCAAACCTTGTCACTAAAATCCTTAATAGGGATTAACAGTAATATTGCATAATAGACATGAAACTTTCTAACTTCGAGAACTCTTCTCAAACTTAACCTATATCTTCTAGAAATTTGGTTCACTAAAACTTAGTATCAATTATACTAGACAAATGATATTTTTATGACAAATAAAATTAATGTAAAGAAAGTAAATAATAGGATGTGCGCCGTGACAACCAAATAAGGTAATAATTTTATTCATATATTTAGGTACTTCCACCACATTATTCGAAATAATAACCCTCATCACTATTATGAAAAGATACTTTAATCACTTTAGTGAGCTAAATCTCATTCAAATTTAGTTGATTTTGAGTTTGTTCAACAAACCAATTAAACTTAAATTGGATAAATAATAACTTTATTAATCACATCTCGTATGACTTACAGATTTGTTAGGTAACAACTCTTATCAAAATATATCTTATATGTTATTCCTAATCCTACCTCTAAACTTATATGTTTATGGGTTTGCTCATCAAGATCATACAAATTTAGTTAAGTAGGATTTATTATTATAAGATTAAACATATTGGGGTTGAAGTGAACTTGAATTTGAACAAGTCTAAAAACTAACAGAACTCTAATTTATGCTTATAACAATGAAAAACAACAATTATATTCACATTATGTACTTAATATTTAAGGAGAGATTTAAGTTTTAATGATATCATCAAATACATGTTACATGTAAATGTCATACATTTAAATATACAATCCCTAATACAAATATAATCAAATTATAAGCGTTAATGATTGTTTGATTCTAATTATCGATATAATCTTCATAACTTAAAATAATATTTTAAATTCTTTGGATAATTTGATTAGATTAAACTTTTTTTTTGGTAATTTGACTGGATTAAACTATTGATTATCAAATATCTATTCCAAATAGAAATTTAATTTAATTTGAAAATGATTATCAAATTTGATTAAAAACCAATTCAATTATTTTAATTTTTTAATAATTTAATTGAAAATAATTTTTAAGAAATTATTCCCTTGCTTATGAAAATTTAGATTTAAAAAAAAAATAACAAGCATGACATTATAGTCTTTTTCTAATATTAAAAGGAAACTATTTTCAAAATTATATCTTAAATTTAAATAAGAAAATTCTTTACATTATTTGTTTAAAAATTATTTTCTCAATTAATTAGAAAATAACTCTTTAATAAATTAGAAAAATATTTTCTAAATATTAAATAAGGCTTAATTTTTCTTAATTAATAAATGATTCTAATCAAGAAAATTACCTTTTCTAATTAATCAAGAAACTTATTATTCAAATTAGAAAATACTTTCTAAATAAAATAGAATAATAACGCTCTAAAGATAATAAAATTATCTTATTCCAATCAAATTGAAATAAATAATTTTAATTAACAAATAACTTTATTAATTACTTTAGAAATTTATTTTCCTAGTTTTAAATGAGTCTTATTAATTACTGATTCTAATCTGATTCGAATATAATTAATTTAATTTCTATATTTAACTTAAAAATCAATTTAATTATTAATCTTAATATAAATAAGAAAAATAATTAATTAAAATTTAAAACTAATTATATCTAACATACATAATCTAATTAAGAAAGATTATCCTTCAAAACTTTTCTTGATCCTAACTATTAATTTGATAACTAATTTAATTTAATAATTCAATTATTGAAAAACTATCTAAGTACTACAAATATTTTTAATAAAAATTATCCCTGTTAAAAATCATTTTCAAACAATTAGAAAATATTTTTTAGATTTATTAGAAATTTGAACTAATTTAATTTTATTGTTATTAAGAAAAACTAATTTAATAAAAATTAAGGACAAAAAATTAGGATATGGAGATGGAGACAGGTGCAGGCACATCTCACTCATCAAACATTCATCCCTCGTGTGCATATGTCTCACGCGTGCCCCATCATTTTCTACAACAAGGGTACGACCTTGTGTGCCTACCGTCTCTGATCTTCATCACCAACTGCCACCTGCATTTTTGTCTTCTCCTCTGTCGCAAGTAGCTTCTAAATCATATTCGCTTCATCTCCATTGCAAGTATATTCGCATCTGCGTTTCCTTAGGCAATTTTCACCCTTTTCCAGTGGTTATTGCCACACGACGATGGCCTCTTCCCATCAACTGTAAAAACACATATAAACCCATATAACACAAAGGCATTCGGTTTTCAAGAAATATTGTTTTTCAAAAGCAACAAAACTAGGGAAGGTAAGCAATTGATACTCTGATTTAGGAATTTTCAAGAATAATGAATAAGGGCATGTAATTTTGAGTTTTCTAAAAACCTGCAGAGAGTGGGGCATGCATTCTGAAACAAAATAAGCACCAAATGAATTAGGGGACATGTAATAAGGTTTTTCCAGAAACCACACAGATAACCCTAATCTTCAATCTAGTTTTCAGAAACTTCAAAGAGTTAGGGTAACATATATTGTGTTCTCTATAAAAACAAGGCAAAGCATGCCAGACAATAAAAACGACATGAAACTTTTACATCATTTTTTAAAGTTCAAACTAATAATCAAGCAATTGATTCAAGATAAATAATTAAAGGAAACTTGATATCAGTAGTGAAAAATTAACGTTGATTGAACCATAAGCGCAATAGAAAAACTTATTTTACAATTTCTTGATTGAATCTCTTTAATAAATAACTTAAAAAATACGGATCAAAAATAATAAAAAAATTAAACATACTTGATTTAAATTTTTACAAAACTTTTCTTCTCAGACTGTCAACAATAAATTGCTCACATGTCTAGCTTTTAAAGATATCCTAGAGAAAAAGAACTCAAAACACTTTTAAAAAGGAAAAGATATAAATGCTAGCTTTTTGATGTCTTTTTCTTATGTATAAAAAATGGTTTCTTTCTAATTTAGATTAAATAATTTAATCTTAATAAAAAAATTCTCATATTTAATCTTTAAATTTTAAAATTAATTTTAACTTAATTTAAATTAATTTTTCTCTCTGTAGCTACTCTTTATGTGTGACTCATTAGGTTATTAATATATTATCAATAGTTAAAAATTGTAATTATAATTAGATGAAGTAAAACTCTTTTTGATTTATCTTTAAGTCTCTAATTAAATAATTTGTAATCATAAATCACGATTGACATCTTGCAACATTTTTTGACCATTCAAATATTAAAAATATCAAAGTAGTTTTACTTAATTTGTCAATGCATGGTTATAATTTATAATTTAGTCATTTCATCATTAGATATTTCATTTGGACATAAAGTATAGAATCAGGACATACTCTATTTAAATCCAATTATGTTTATTCTTTTTAATTAGTAATTGATACTAAAAATAATATTTTTAAATGTTAATTTACTCTGGCTAGTGATTTTTTAATCGCTACTAATAAGAAAAATAGAACATTCTTCCTAATTTAGGATGACGAATTCTTTATTGATATACTCAACTATCTTTATATAGTTAATATTATATCCAAGTACTTTAATTAGAATAGATCATAGGTAGTTTCAAATTTTCGTAATTCATATACGAGATACCTTACTAATCTCAAGTGTAAGAATCAATTATGCGACCATTATACTAAAAAAAATCTACAAATTTTGTGGTACAATAGACTTGATGTAATAATTGTTTGCACCAATTTTAGATACCAAGTATGATGAATGAAGGAAAATGACAAGTAAAATCCCCAAATTCTTGTTTACAATGTCGATAAGAAATTCTATCTTGAGAAAAAAGGGATCTTTTATGACATTGATGGGTTGAAGTTGGAGTATGACATTGATGGGCTGAAGTTGGAGTTATGAATTTCAACAACTCAATAATATTTTCATCTCAACCAAGCTAACAAAGAAAAGATCATGTTCTTATGTTACTTTGCCATCATTAGGCTAGCAATATAAGCCCCAAAAACACATTACTACTTAAGTGTCATATTTTGATGTGATATATGCTTAAAGCACGTTAGTACTTGACTCTACTGCTTGCACCATGGCATAAGTTACAAAGGTTTTCCTTCAAGCACCAACTTATCCGTTAATTGTGCCAACCTCTTTACACAACAATCTCACTTAACTCTGTTAAAGCAAGATTCAACCTTGTCTTATGGCCGTCGACCAACCTACTTGTTCCCAAACACCTGCAAAGGTTTTCCTTCAAACACCAACTTATCCGCTAGTTATGCTAACCCCTTTGCACGACAATCTCACTTAGCTTCATTAAAGCAAGACTTAACTTTGTCTCATGACTATCAACCAAACTACTTGTTCTCGAACACCTCACGACCCTCGCAGTGTTTCACTTCTCACACCCTTGCAAGAAAACTATGAAAGAACTAAATATTCATGGCAATAATAAGAACAAGAAAGAGATACGGCAAATGTCAACCTTTATTACTTCCCTCAAAGTATTCAAAGGAATGCTCTCTCACATCTCCCTTTTTTTGTCTCTCTCTGAGAAGAGCAAGACTCAAATAAGCTATTTATAGGCACCTCTAGATGACCAAGTTAGAATCTTAATAGAACTCTATTAGCTAAAATCACATCTTATCCTATCTTATCATTATCAAATTAGATCACACTAACCAAAAAAATAACATCCCCATCCAATTAGGACTCTATCTAATAGGATTAAGCTATATCACAATAACAAGATAAAAGATTACATCTATCTAAGAATGATATATCCATATCCACGAAGATCTCCTTTATCTTCAAATGATCATTCCAGATGATCTTTATCTCTTAGAGTTGATGTTCATCCACTATGATCTTATCATCCATATCATCGAAGATCTCCTCATCTCTATCCGTTGATGATGAGTCATCCAAGCCAATAGCACACTGGTCCATCCAATGTTTTCCCATGCCATCTCTATTAGCTATGGTCTATCTATTTGAGCACACACTAAGTCCTTATCCATCATGAACCCAACCTTTCAAGTAAGCTCGTACAAAGTCTGAAACTCTCACAAAACTCACACCATGCTTGATCTACTTGCTAAGTCACTTTGGAACTTCTCGCATATTCCTGTCATGTATGTGATCTAGCTAACTTTTCACTCGATGTCCATCTCAACTCTTCTTTTGGTCTTACATCTAAATCTTGCGTCTCGTCGAAGATTTCTACCAATTTGCACCAATACATGCCAACGCTTAACATTGCCCCTTTTCCTTCTTGCTTCTTCACAAGTTTGTGCCTTATTCCATTGTTTTGCGTGTTAAACACTAGTCAAGGCTCGCCAATACCCGCACTATTCCGCCATCACGACTTAATGGTCTAACAGCATGCTTGGCTATGTTCAGTCCCTATATTTGCACCATAGCCATTATCACGGGGACCTATTCGGGCGTAGTAGAATTGAAATAATTTTGTCAAAATTTTCATACAGTAGTCAAGATTAAGTTGCAAAGCTTAACTCAGCCTTCCCTTCTTGATCCTCGACTAACAAATTTGTTTGTTTTTTAATGCGTCATGCCATTTGCATTTAAGTGTTTTCACTTTATTCTCACAACATAAATACAAAAATAATAACAACATTCCAACCGAAGTCACAATGAGATGCGGATTCTCATGAGAAGAACCAAAAATACGCAACCTTATCCCTAACTGATAAAGAGATTATTTTTGACAAAGTCATAGAGAAAAAAATATAAAAACACAAAAAGAAATAAGTTTTTGAGAACTATTTGTAGGAAAAAAAATAAAAAATACAATAAAAAGATGAAAAATACATATAATATATAAAACAAAATAAAAAAGAAATAAAGAATAATAATCATACATATTAAAATAATAAAGGTGATAATAAAAATACATTTACCTAAATTTTTTAATTTTTTAATTATGGTCCGAACTTTAAAAAGTAACAATAAACTGCCCAAACTTTTAATTTTTTCAATTCTAGCCCGATGTTAGTATTATCATTATCTTTGCTGAATTGGCAGTGTCACATGAAGGGGGACCATCATTAATTAGACACATTAGTATAAGTAGTAGAACTGAGTTAGATTATTGAAACGATGTCGTTTCAAGAAGATTAAAAGCTTTTGTTAGCTTAAACACTTTCATCCAGTTTCCACTCATCAATTTCATTTGGAAAGCTCCTTCTTTAATTTCCATGGCTCTCCTCTCCAGTTCTTCTAGTACTTGTAACTGATCTGCTACAGTTTTAGGTCAGTTAAGATTTCAAATAAAGTTGAGTGATAGTTGAACCTATGTCATTTCTCTTGGTAGCCTCTTTAGTTGCTTTCTCTTCTCTCTTAATATCTAAAACCACAACAAGCAAATCATTCTTCTTAGCCCAAATAGGCCATCGAAATAAAATATCATTTTTAACATTTTAGGAGAAATTTTTTTATAAAAAAACTCGTTAAAGCATGAATGCTTAGACATTGACTTCCAAGTGTTTGGCTTGTATATCATAAAAATATTGAATCAGGGACCAAACCGATAAAACAATACCTGAGAATGAAAGGGAAAAAGCAGAGAACTTACCTTTGATTTGGCGCTTGATGTTGCGGCATTCTTAACGAAGCCTTCTCTGCCAATCTCTCAATAGTTGTTGAGGGTTTTGTTTCAGTTTCAGCTTCCTCTTGAATTTGTCCATCTTTCTCCAAATTGGAAATTACACAGTAAAAGAAAATGTTGAAATTGGGTTTAGGAATAGTAAACTTGCTTAAGATAGAAGAAGGTTTACACTATCGAATCTTCTTATGCGTTTGTTTGTTTCCCAAGGAAATTCGTTTTTCTTTAGCTCTCTCTCAAATTGCCTCAAGCAACGTTTAATTATAGAAGTAAGAGTGAAAACAATATCGACAGTAGCGATACTAGCAGTACAATGGAGAAAATTGTGGAGAAATTGAAAAGGGACGATCTTATGGATGGTGATGGTAGTGAGAAGAAGGACAAAGAACAAGAGAAAGTGATAGAAAATGAGAGTTTAACAATATCAGCGTTCTCTTCTTGAAATGACGTCGCTTTATTATAAAACGACGTCATTTCAGTAATCACATTTTAATGAGGGTCCCTTGACACGTGGTAGTGCTACATCAGCGAAGATAACGATGAGACTAACATTAGGCTAGAATTGAAAAATATTAAAAGTTTGGGCATTTTATTGCTACTTTTTAAAGTTCTGGCTTTAATTAAAAATTTGACTAAATTTTGGGCTTTTTTTGGAATTAACCCTAAATAATAATAAAAATAAAGGATAATAGTAATGATAACAATAATATAATTAAATACTTAAAATTAAAAATAATAAAATACAATACAAATAGAACAAGGTAAAGATTAAAAATATAAGATAAAAATAGAAATAATAATAATAATAATAATAATAATAATAACAACAACAACAACAACAACAACAACAACAACAACAACAACAACAAAAATAACAACAACAAGAAAGAGGAGGTCATCTTTATGTGAGATCCCTTACCTGTTTCCTAATACATTAAAGTTTCCTATTAAACATCAAGTCCTCGGTAAGTTTTAGCAGAGTCATATCATCCCTAATCACTTCCTCTCAGTTCTTTTTAGGTATTTTACATAAATAATCAAAAGGGATAAGCAAAAGAGTTATAATAAAGCCAACTTTTTTATTGACCAAATCTCAAAGATATAATACAAAGGAACTCGAGTTTCTTTCAACTTAAAGAACTTTATGAAAAAATCGCTCAAAAGAACTCACTACTAGAAGCTCTCATAAAGAAATTTCTCCCAAAGCTTTTAAATCTCTTATAGATGATTGAATGTACAATGCTTTATACAAATAAACTACAAAGGATGCCTATATATAGGCTTATATGCACTTACGGACCAAATAAGCTAAAACTACTCACTTTCTCCACTAACTCTACCAAAATAATAGAGAGATGCTACTTCTTCCACTCACCCCACTAAGTCAGTTGGGAATTATGCAGTTTAGGCCACTAACTCTACTTTTGCATATAGGATAAGTGTTTGGAAGATGCCTATCTATTGCCACGTCATTCAATCCACTTTCTCACTACTTGAAAAAGTGCTCTCACTTTGTAAGGTAGTGCTTCCCTTTTTCTAGGCCATTTGATGCATGTTCTTCCTATGTATCGCCACATTATCATTTCTTAAAGGGAAATACCTTGATGAGCCTTCCATTTAGCCATCCTAAGCCATCTTTGTGCATGGTCCATCTAAGCATGTCTATATTGTAGTCTTATTGATCCAAGACCTAAATTAGCCTAAATTCAAGTCATTGTATAATAAACCTTGTAAGTTTACATACCTTTCGACCTTTGTTAAATTTAAATTCCTTCTCGCACTCTTAGACTTAGATGATTTAATTATACCATCATTTTTTGGTTTTACATATAAATCTTATATCTTATCAAAGATTCCACCAATACACACTAATGCATATCAGTGCTAGACTACCCTCAAATTTTTTTCAATGATGCTCAATTTTCCTTGCCTACTCACAAGTCTTTCCCTTGTTCCACTTACCCGAGTCCTAAGCATTAGCCAAGACTCGCTAACACTCACATAATTTTGTAACTTAGACTTAAGGGTCTAACAAACCACTTTCACCAAAAGAACTTGACGCCCTTATTGAAATAGTCTGTGGGCACTCCTCCAAATGTGGTTCCCTCAAAGATTCCTTAGTCATAATTTTTCATAGGCACATCATCTATATACTATTTTTCTTCTCTATAGAATTTTCCTTTGCTTTTGTTCAGACGCCCCTTTAGAATACTAACTGCACATATCATATTATAATTATTGAGGTAGAATTATTTTTTTGAGTCTTCATCTTCTTGTCCTTAATTATTTGTGACCATCGAATTGATTTACTCATTATTTACCTTCCATTTTGGCATTCATGACCAAAGTGTGGAATTTCATAAATGAAACAAACAATATCCCGATTTGTTTGTTTCTTAGACTTGTGTTGAAAAGATTTGCATATCTTTTCCCTGCCTTTCTCTAAGTCATTATGTATCGTACCATTCTTTTTGACCTCATTGCTAGTTCAAAAGGTTGGTGGCATTTGGAGATTTACGAAAAGATTTATAACAGTTATTATGCTAGGGGTTCTTTAATATTATGCCTCCAAAGTTCCATTTGTGCCCATCCTTGCAAGTAGCTTATAAAATTGAACAACTTATTTTACTCTAACATGTTTTGCTTATCCAACATCAAAGATGTAAATTTCCTTATATACTCCCGTACAATGCTATCAACCACTTTAAAGCTTCCTTTGCAAGTCTTAAAGTGTTGTTGGGGAGGAATAAGCCTGTTAGCTCCTTCTTCATTGTATGCTAAGTGTCAATGAGAGGTCTACCCGTTCTGATGTCATTAGAGGGTTCTCGTTTTTTACTAAAACTTTGCATCATCCACCATATATATATAAATTTATGATCGACGCATTCTTTGAATCAGATACCTTTGTCAATGCATAGTATTGTTCTATGTCCCACAAGAAATTTTTAAATTCCTTGACACTTTGCTTGCCAACAAAAATTTGAGGCTCACGGTCCTTGTCTCATGAAGATCTATTGTTATAGCTTCGAAACATTCCAAGAAAGAAACCATTCCCTTAGCCATTGGGGCCAGAGAACTAATGATCATCTCTAATCTAGCAACTCCATTCATCAAATTACTTCCACCAGTCATTGTTCACTAACTAAGGCTCTAATACTAGTTGTCATAGAGACTTATTTAACCTGCAAAATTGAAATAATTTTTCCAAAGTCCTCATACGATAGTCAAGCTTAAGTTGTAAAGCTCAACTCAACCTTCCCTTTACATTTGCCAACAAATAAATCCATTTTTTTTCCAACGCCTCACGTCACTCATGTTTAAGTGCTTGACTCCCCTCTCACAACATAAATGTTTTACTCAAATTTGTTGAAAATAGATATAAACTATAACCTTAATTCATATTTAGGATTAGATAACTTAAACTTCTTTAATTTTCTAATTAAACGTTTATATTCATAAATCAAGATTGACATCTAGTAACGCATCATGAACACTCAAATATTTAGTAATATCAAAGTAGTTTTGACTAACATTTTCATGCATAATTTTTATATAGTTCAATATTTTCATCATATAAATTTTCATTTAGATATAGAGCATGAAAATAATGTTTATTCAATTTGAGTCCAATCATATTAGTTCTTCACCATTAGTAATTGATTCTATTAATAACATTTGAAATTTATTTTCAAAGCGTCATTCCATCTTGGTCAAGAATTTTCCAAATCAACACTAATCAGGAATAATGAAATATTCTTCCAAATTATTTTAGGCTGACGAATCCTATATTGATCACTCAACTACATTTATATAATTCATGTTATATCCAGTTACTACCAACTGAGCTATCCTTGATTAGAGGAAGTCATAAGCGGTATCAAAATATAGAAATCCCTATATGAGATACGTTGGTCATATCAAGTCTGATGATCACTTATATACTCATCACAAGAAGAATCTCCATAAACATACATGTAATTTTTGAAATGGAATTCTCATATAGAGTTAGTTTACTGAACTTGTTTTTCTAACACATAGTCACATGTTTATTTAAGTATCTCCATGCTTGGGGGCTATTTGGTTCCAATTCTTTTTTTCATGGTTTTTAGATTTTGTTTTCTGTTTTGTTTTTCTTTCAAATAAAACTTGATTGTTAATGTCAATTTAGTTATATTGTTATTATTGATAATAATTACATATTAGTTAAAACTTAAAGATAATTTATTTTTAATTAAATAAATTTATTTTAATATGTTATATAATATTTATTAATAAATTATTAATAAATATTATTTTATTTTATTGAAATAAATATTTTAAAATTTTATATTTATTTATAAATTAATAATATTATTTTAAATATGTTTTAATTATTAAATCAAAATTTATTTGAAATTTATATAGTTTGAAGATATTCTAAATTTAATTATATTTATTCCTAATTATTTAATTATATTTATTTTATTTAATTACAAAAATTAAAACTAAATTATTAAATAAAATAAAATATTCATAATTCATATTAATAATTAGATAGTAAATTAGATTATGAAAAAAAACATAAATAGAAAATAAAAATATTTTTATGGTTTTCACAATTTTTGAAAACTAGAAAAAACCAAAACCAAAGCACTCAAACAAACAAGTTTTTTTTTTTACTGAATTTGAAAACAAAAACATAAAACCAAAAATAAAAATAAAAACAAACAAGCGCTTAGTCTATGAGATCGACTATTTCCTTTATAAGAAAGAAACATAACGTGTGCTAGTCTTTTTATGCTCTGTTAATATCTAGTCTCAATAAAAAAATAAATAGGAATAATTTAAGAATAATATATAAATGTAATATGAATCTCATAGTTATTTTCTCATCATAATTTTATTTTTCATGTATATTTATCATATAGACTTTACTATAAACGTCTCTAAATAAGTACAAGATAAATAATAACTTTAAATAATTATGTCACTAAACTATAACTAACCAATTAACTGTAGGGTATAAATCATGATCAATGCCCTACCCTTAAGACAAATAACTATATGTAATAAATTACATATCTACAAATTAAGACTTCTATAAAATTATGATAGAGCTTGAAATTTTCACATGAACATTATAATTGAGTTATCTCAGATATTTGAAACTTAATTAGGCAAACTTCCAATCTTATCCATATTTTTGGAATCATGGTATATATGAAAATATTGTAATACAAATATGAAAGGCTTAAAATTTATAGTTAACGCCGACCAAATCTTCCAAGTTCATGGCTGTGGATCGATCTTTACAACGTGAAACAGGATTGAGAAGTCAAAGGAATTGGAAATAGGCAAGGAGCACCAAATCCTCGGAGGAAAGGAAGAAGAACATATCTTGTGATTTGCTTTTGGCATGTTATGCGTCTCAGGACAAAACTTGTGTAGTCCTCGAAGGAGACATCTGGAATACACATTTCACCTTTGAACATCTTTCGTACTCTTGTCTGTCTACCCATGAGATGCTTGATGCCATGAACTAACCCATCTCCTTGTTCCATTTGATACTCCATCGATGAATTTGACCAGTTGTTTACACTTCGAAAATTATCATATAGCGAGCTCACGTCATTCACCTTCATAATCTATTTATATTAGCAAATTTGACCTGTGCTCTCTGTCTTGGACAGTCAACATTATTTACGTTATTTACATAAGTCATACATAATATAATATAGTTTTTCACATCATGAATGCGAATTCTCCATTTGTACAACATTAAAACACTCATCAACACAGAATCACAGAAAGGGTGCGAAATTAAATGCGATTTTTTGTCCTTCAACTTTAGATGACTCGAATTGTAATCTCCTCTTCTTCTCAAGTAGACAACAATTAAAAAGCACAAAAGGGGTCGATGATAACTCATACAAGAAATCATTGCAGATAATCAATCATCAGGAGGAGAAGATCGAGGAGAATGCAATAGCACATGTGCTAGTAAATGCAGTTTCTTCTCCAGGAGTACATTCTTTGATTGTTAACCAGTGAAAGTACAATAATGTTTCGACTGATAAAATGGAAGGTGAACGCACCGAGGTTTGGGGGTTGGGACCATGTGAGAAAAGGGATCAAGAAGAGTTAAGAGACTATACTAAAAATATTGGGGAGCATGTGCTTTCAGGTATAGAAAGGACTCTTTTTTTTTTTTTTTTGATTCAGCATTAGGCCATATTTTAGAGGACTTTGTTTTTAAGTTATCATCACATGTGTGCGATGCTTTTGCCTTTGGAACACTCAATGTGAGGCCCAAAGCCGAAAAAGAAGTCCTTTAATATCAACTTCCACTGCCTTGGATTCTAATTAAAGTCTTCAAACCGGGTGTTTTGGAGCCCTTGACCAAAATGCCAGAAGCATATGACTGTCCTAGTCTCTAACATAACATGGGACCTTTAACGCCCTATTTCATAGCTTTAGAGATTGTTTGTGAGAGGGCAAGGACAAAATAGTGTCAACAAGCTGACTTTATAACTATAGAACTCAATGTTTCTGCAACTAATTGCCGCACTTAAATCATTTGTGGGAAAAAGAATCACATTTCATGAAAAGTTGGAAGTGTGCAATGATCAAAAGGTTTCCATAAATGGGCCAAAGAAGCCTGTCGAAATTATCATCCTCACTTCTATTTCCAGCAGTTGCAAATAGCTAGCTTCCACTTCTTATGTTGGTGATAATTATTCATGAACAGAAGATCAACCCGTTAGTAAGAGAAGGAAGGCAGCATTTCTACATGTAACATGGTAGAAGATAAAAGCTGCATATCTGACAGTGAAATGAAATTTTCTACTTCACCAACTTGCATGTGCTTTGGTGACAATTAGGTATGTGTAAATTTATGTGGGTAGAGGACAAGATAGTGTCCTATGTACATATTAGATATATGATTATCCGTTACGCTCTACTAATTCCAGGATTAGAAATCAGAGAAAAAAAAATGAAATGTACACTGGATTTTGTGGAAACAGAAAGATATGTCAAGATCCTATCGTTACTTTAAAAAGTATAACGCATCGTCAAACACGTTCTTACGAGGACTATAGAGATAAATATACCTACTTACCTATATATATATATATATATATATGTCCTTGGTTTCAGTCATGGCTCATCTTTGGGAAGAATAACATATTATCTGTATATAAGTTGGAGAATCGAATTCAAGACAACTGTAAACAACAGATAACAAGAAAGGGTACCTCTTGGAACTTTTCTGGAGACGATCTCCGTTTTCTAGGAGGGCCAGTTGCAGGCTTTATTAAAATCAGATCCAACATGGAATTCCGGGTTTGTACTACATGTTTCATCTAATATAAAAGTTGCGTTCTGCAAATTAATTGACCAAGACAATAAGATGACCAGGATTCAGACAAATTCATAAAAACTTCCGACGTGAAACCTCAACTGACACATGGAATTAGAAAATAAAGTCTGAAACATGAGTTATCCATGAACTTACTTTGACCCACTGATACTTGCGTTGCCCTACTCCCAGACTTGTAAGAGCTGTATCTGTAAGGTTTTCGGAGGATGATGATCAATGCCCATCGACAAGAGATTATCATAGAATGAACCATCATGTGTATAGAGCAGATCGTAAGGAGCTACCACAGGAGGAATCCAAAGGGATAGCATGATCCAGAAAGGGTTTAAAAGAGAGAAAAATAAAGGATCAATGCGATCCCTTTGGATGCTTCCTGCAGTTTCAGTAGAAAGCAAAGCAAGCAATAGACTGATCAACTAAATCCACCATGTTCATAAGCTACCAAAGGAAGAATCCAAAGGGATAGCATGATCCAAAAGTTTTGGGAGGTACATGGGACTCAGGATCAATGCGATCCCTTTGGATGCTTCCTCTTGGTTGCAATAATAATAAGTGGAAACTTGACCAGTTATACAATTGTACCTCTTTGAAACTCCCTCTCTCTTACCTTGCAGAAACACAACACTCTCTATCCGCCTCGTTGTAATGAGGGGAAGTGGCTCTCCTGAGCCTTGAATATAAAAGAGACTTAAGAGCTCTAAGGACTGAAAATTTCTTTTCTAACTTTTTGCCTTCATTTGACCATTGTTTGTAACCCTTACCCCATAAGATGTAGCAAATCATATAAAAACTTTTTTTTTTTTTTTTAATTTTGTAGACCCCAGTCTAAACAAAGCAGACACATGGAGAAGGTCTTACCAGTGATGGTCAGCTACATCCAATGACAGAAATATATACACTTCCCTACAAGTTGGGTGGGAAAATATTTACCAATTATTTTTGTTGTTTATTTATTTTCATGAAGGCTTGGTGATCCAATCCCCTTTCTTTCTTCTCTACCAACCTCGCTTTTATTTCACAAGCAAATGCTTTGTCAATTACCATCTTTGTAAACAATTTTTAAGTATCTAAAGCCTGTGGTCTTATTTTTTTTTTTTAATAATGACGAAAATCTTTTTTACTATTTTATAAATGCATTTTAAATAAAAATTTAAATGTTACAAATTACATATTTTAAATAATTATTATTTGATGAGTTGATAACTCAAAATTAAATGTGGAGTTTTATTTTAACATAATACGAGCTAATAATTTTTAAAAAAATTTAAAGTGACTTACATCTTTTAATCATAATTCAAATATAAAATTTTAAATTAATAAATTTATAACTATCGTATATTATCAATTGAAACATTTTTTATTGACTCTTCGATCCTATTATATTTGCATAGGTCAATAATATGATCATATGATTGACCCCTAAATGTTTTTAATTGATCTCTAGCGATCGAACTTAAAGCATAGAGGCTCATTCCGGTGTGGTCAAAGATCCACAAAATCTTGTGACTTCATGTTATTTGGTCTGCCTAATTCAATAATTACTTCATAGGTCCATTATTTTTAAGTTAAATGCAACTGTTTATTATGTTAAATCACATGTATTCTTAATCTTGATGCAAAATTAAACTTTTTTTTATTTAATGTGCTTTTTGAGGAATTAACACAAAAAACACATTAAATTGAAAAATAAAAATATTTTATGCCAAAAGTTTCGACATGTGTGGGTGTAAATCTCCTTAAAAGAGCAACCTCTTCAAGTCTTTAAAACCACATTTAACGAGTGTAACTAAATGAATCAAATATAGAAAATCCCGTATTTTTACTTCTTCCATATGCACTGTATGTAGCGAGGCTCAAATGGATAACCAAAAGCTTCAAAATCAATTTGGATTAGTGGAAAGTTAGTAATTAATTAAAGTCATTTCGGGGGGAAAAAAAAAAGTAGAACGTGCCATAATTCCTACACTTGATTGCGTTTGTTAATCCCACGGCATATTTCATTCAGCACATAATGAGGAAACTTAAATTTGTAATAAATTTCACTTTATATATATATATATAAAAAATAAAAAGAAGAACAAGTCAACGCATGGACAAGCACTTGCAATAGAGCTTCCTATATGATGACTGTAATTATGCGTTGGGAACCCCAATAAGTCCGTAAGCCACAGGAGACGATTACGATGACCTAGATTCAAAACAAGGTGTACAGTTGTACACAAAAATTGTACGATATGTTTTTTTTGTTCAAGGAGATAAGATCTTCTGTCCAATATTATTCTGTTTTATTGGGATTCATGTGAGATTCACGTAAATAAATAACTGAAATTTATTGAACACAATAAAACACCGTAATATTAGATAGAAGATTTAAACTGCTATTTATTTAAGGACATTCTTATTTGCGTCTCCGTAATTTGCTTAATTATGAAATTTTCCTGACATGACATGCCTAGTGGATCACACAATCGACGTTCCACTGGGTTACTCAGTTTGGAAAATTCACCCATTGCTTATTAAAGGTGTTTATTGCGTTTGAAACAAATGACTTTAAAACGACATATTTTGAATAGTTTAATAAATTAATTTAAATATGACCATCTTATTAAAAGCCATTCCAATCTTATATTTCATTCAAAATTAAACTGATTCATTTCTAATTTAATGGTTCTAAATACTGATAAAGAGTGTGTTTGAAACAAAGGAAAATTTCAACATTCTGAGGGTCTTTATCTGTAATTTCTTGAATCTTATTTATATAATTAAAAGAATTAAAGTGAAATCCATATTAAATTCACACCCCAAAAATGAGCTGCTTAAATAGGGATATAGATATGTTACGTCCAATTGGCCCGTTGTTTGTTGTGATTAGTTGAAATCCAGGTTTTGTTAATTTTGGCACTGTTCTATAGTTTCTGTTATCATGTACCCTTTCACTACAGCTTCTCTTTCCCCTTCTTTTAGTTTCCGTTTTCCTATAAGCTTTATAACTAACAAGTGAAAGAAGATGGATAATAGCTAGTTGATAATGATGCCATTCTTCTTGCTGTTCATAGCCCAACACTGAGTCTGAAAGTTCAAAAATCATGCGAGTGCTTGGCAACAACTGCATGGCCATGCCAATGAGTCATGTCAGCCACTAGATGCAAAGCCTATCTCTGAAGTTATCTAATATCGAACCCTTTAGATTATGATGTGTGGTGCTAGATCTTGTCCACACTAGTGAAGCATAAATGGACCTCAAGCACCGTACAGGGGCTTTATATGGTGCTGCAGAGACCCTACCACCACCATATTTACACTCTTCCCTCATATAGTGGTAATTGTGGTTGGCTGATACCGTCTGTTGTTATGTATCAGTGATTTGAAAGTAAAGTTTTTGGTTTGTATCCATCACAAAAGTCTGCACCTCTGAGAATACATGTCTCTTGTTTGCAAGACATGAATTTTATATCCACCCAGTTCTTGTTACCCATCTAGTAGAGCATAAGGACCTTGAATGAACCCTGCCCTATTTCTGTAATAATCTTCTCAGTTCTAACACACATGGGATTCAACTTCCAGACACTGTTCATCTGGTGTTTGGATTCAGTGTAGGAATAGACGCCTCATATAAAAGTGGGTTCAAAGTAACAACGTTATTGGGTCACCAATTGTTTCAGACTTTCCATGATATCTTTGTGAGGGCATCACATGTAGACTGTGGTGAATTTGGTTGTGTGCCTATAATAAGTTGCAGTTTTCTCTTGCAATAAAGCTGCCATCCCCATTTTTAAAGCTTTTGTCTTTTAGCTTTTGCATCATTTGAAATTATCGTTTAGTGGTCCTGCATTGGTTACATAAACTCTATAACTATAATTCTTCAATGGGATGCCTCATGCCTTGGACCACATAGCTCCTGGCATCACCCTTTTTAAGGTGAATTACATGTTAATGCTCTGCCGCAAATCAAGACTTGGGTAGAAAGACTAGATAATCATATATCCGTATGTGTGGGTATATATATTATATATATATGTATTTAATGTCTGTATATATATGTCTCTATATATATACACACTGATGTAAATGGTACATGTTGTATATTTCCCGTCACTGTCGAAATCCATGGCAGTAGTCTTGGACTACTCAACTTTCAAACCTGCAAGCGTTTCATTTATTTCCTTTTCCTACAGACACTCGTAAAGTTGAAAGTTGATACAGAGCGAAAGTTGTTTGATTCATGAGGCCTGCACGCTAGCACCGACGACTAACATTCAACTTTCAGAAATTAATTAGTCCCTTATGATCTTGCGCTGTTGTATTGACCGAATTATTAGTGTAAACGGTAAATTCTAAAGATTTGGAACTCGTGAATTTGTATGTTGGCAACTGAAAACAGTCGGTTCAAGGTTTAATATCTGATACAAGAAAACCAAAAACCCTGGTAGATCTATTGTCATTCCACCAGTCCGTATAATGACATCTGCCACATGGTTTCAATAAGGAGGGTCTCATGTAAGGACAAACCCAGTAAGTACCAAGGACATATTCTCAACCCCATGGCTCATACCTTAGTCCTAACTTGTTTGAAATGGTTAAGCAGATTGCAAAACATCTAGATGACTGCAAGGAGTGGGTCAGGCAGTGCCTCTACTCTCCATTCAAGTAATAGAAACTTTGGTTTGTCGATGAAATAACCAGAAACGAACAAAAAAGACTTGAGAATTTACCTCTCGAGATCAAATTTAACTTCATTGAATGAAAATGTGTAGGAAAGATCAGGATGTTCAATAAATATGGTTCTAATCCTGTGGCTACTTGGTCATGCATTGGCTTTTTTTTTTTTTTTGTTTAACACTAATGATATGCATATATAAATAAACCTGAGTTACTTCTACCTCTCTATACGCAAGAAACTCAGCTCAGCTTTACGTACGTGGAGTTGGGGTGATGAACAGGCTCGAGTGTGATAAAATATTCAAGTTTTGATAATCGGCTTGGTGCGGCAATTAGGGCTCAAGTTTTAAAGTCTAAAGGAGGTTAATTGGACAAGACCAGGTGGAGAGTTGTTTTCATTTTTCAAGACCGTTGCTTATTGCAGAGGCTGACGTGATCTTTGAATGCTAAGTTGCATACTCTTTCCTACAAATTTGAAGACTACTGGGGACTCTTTAATCTTTGAGACATTCCATATCTTGAAGGACCGTGCTCGGGCCTTGCCAAACTCGCTTTTTGTATACATGCTTTTTTTTTTTCTCACTCTTTTCCTACGCACTTAGATGTGTAGTACTAAACCTTAAGGTGTCATAAACATTCTTCAAGCCACCACCAGCTTTCAGGAACTGCTCTCGTGCTTTCACTTTACCAGACGATTGTGCAAATCCGAGTCATGTCAATACTCAATCGTCAACTAGACTTATTACGCTTGGCCACAAATTCCCAACCTCCATTCGGACGCCAGAAACTCATTGGCGGGCCATTTATGTCCGCTCCTAAAAGGTGATAACTGGCCCTTTAATGCGATGTTCTGCGTGGGCCTTTGGAGAGGAACTTTGGTCCATGCACTTTGCTTGGTAGGAAAACATGCAAATTTCCTTTTGATGTCCTCATCCTCTTTTGCTTTTGGATCCCCTCCATCTTATTCTTGAGAGAAATCTCATGTTCCTTCCTGCCATAACAAGCAAAAAAGATCATGGAAAGATTAAAGAAGGATTCTCTTACCATGAATAGCACCATTAGGCGATGCACATGTTAAATATAAATCTTCCATTTTGAAGACTAATACCCTATTAACATAAATTTCAGCAATCAATACAAATTAATTACTGCTACAATATTGGCTGTGTTCTAGTTTAGCAAGGCAGTGCACACCACATCTATAGAGCGAGCATCTCTTTAACTTTGATTTTAGATTAAAAAATGATTTTCTACTTCAAGAAATCAGTTGAAGTGGACCACATAAGCATATTAAACAAGAAAGGGTATCCAACAAGTTACAAATCAGAACTAAAGGCGTTACAAGACTTTTGACTAATTCATTCTCTTCTTTCCACTACTCATAAATTCTTGTCTGGGCATTTAAACCAATTCTGATAAGTTAGTTGGAGACAATGAAACGTAAAAGAAAGACAATGGGGAGGAAAAAGTCTTGGAATATTTTTCAAGCT
Organism: Erythroxylum subrotundum; assembly: GCA_027563845.1. Lineage (NCBI taxonomy): Eukaryota > Viridiplantae > Streptophyta > Magnoliopsida > Malpighiales > Erythroxylaceae > Erythroxylum > Erythroxylum subrotundum. The sequence goes on from JAOQMQ010000196.1 coordinate 11,970,494, forward strand.
TTCTGTACAGAAACCAAATTAGCCTCTGCAAGTTTGGCACCTCAGAAATAAGGCTTTATTAAAGAGAACCAAGTTCCCGGAATCATTTGTTATCGATGGTACCCTTCATTCCCTTTAAAAAAGAAAAAAACTTTTTGTGAATATGGTTCGACAAATTACATCATGAACATTAAGTTGCCAAATGAGAACCATCCTCCGTTACCTTGCCATGTGAAGCCTCACTGTGTACTAAACGGGCTCGTTTTTTCTAAGGCTTTCTTCCGAGTACTCGAAATGTGAGGGGGGATCCAAACCCAGTTAATCTGGGCCTAGCTCAAAATACGTGTATCCTATTGGGTATGGGCCCAATAGAATCCATGATCTTGTTGGAAACGATTCCGTTTAATTTTGGAAAACATTCGAAAGCCAAGGAGCGGTTTCTTTGAACTTGACTAACAGAATCCACTCTTTACCAAAGTAGGCGCCCGTTTCCCTGTAATTACCACAAAACTTCGGCTCCTTCCACTCCTTCACAGTGGCAAACAGGTAACTGAGGTCACTTTCGGGTCCCACTTCCAGCAAGCAAACCAAAGTCAAACGGAGGTCAAAGCAAAAACCTAAGACAAAAGAAAGAAACGACAGCGTCGTACCTCGGTAAACTTTGGTCTATGTAACGGGGGCACGTTGGTAATTCCAGAGGAAACCGCCTCACAGAACCGAAACATTAGCCCCAATAAAATTAAAACCTCTCTGTTTCTCTGGCTCTTTAGTATTCCACTGTCCTCAGTTGCAGTTAGGCAGGTAGGTACAATATAACAAAAGCACCTCTATTAAAGAGACAAAATAACTAAAAAAATTTGGAAAAGCAACTACTTGATACCATGATAATGGAGGAAGTTAACCATCACCAGAGTAATTCGCCCACTGGGGCAGACTCGGAGCTTGGCGGTGGGGTTGATTCTGGTGAACTCGGTGGCGTGGCCGAGTCAGGAGTCGGTGTTGTGAGCAGTAGAGTTAAAGGACCCTGGTCGCCGGAAGAAGACGCTGTGCTCAGTAAACTTGTAAGCAAGTTCGGCGCGAGGAATTGGAGCTTGATCGCGCGTGGGATTCCTGGTCGGTCTGGGAAATCGTGCAGGCTTAGATGGTGTAACCAGCTCGATCCTTGTCTCAAGCGCAAGCCTTTCACTGGTAATAAAAATCGTGTCTTTTTTTTGTGGTACATTTGATAGAATGTGTTTTTTGGTTTATTTGATGTTTCTCGTTTGGTTCTTCGGGGTTTTGGTTTTGTTGTTGGCTTTTGAAGGGTTTTCCGTTACCTGTACTGATCTGGTTGTCTCTTTGTGTTTGATTGATTTAGTGCATTTGTTTTATGTTTTATTTGGGCACAACATTTGAATTTTGGTTTCTCTAAGGCTGTTCGGAACTCAAGTTCGTTAAAGTTTCTGTTGTTTGGTGTTTTCTGTTGATTGACTGTATGATTTTTTTCTCCATAACTTCTATGTTGATCTTTTATCTTGGGATGTCCTATCTTGTACTGGTCACTATTCACTGTCGAGTCGTCAAATTCAAATGTTAAATTGATAGTCGATGCACTTCTGAGGGAATTCATGAAGCGTGATTTCCTAGGGTCTTAAAAAACCATGAAAACAGGACCTACATTTGGTCGTTCTCCAGTGCTCACATCTTTGTTTTATGTTCTCATTGAGAACATTCTGTAGTGAAGCTCACAAAATCTGTTGGCCTTAATTGTTCATTCTTGTTTCTATTTCGTTCTCATCTTCTTCTCATTGTTGCTCCTCCTTGCCTTTCCCAAATCTAATACTTTTTCCTTTTGGAAATTAAGATGTTATTTATAAGGTAGAAAGCTACCTTAAATCTGTCTCAATGCATATGCATATTCGACTATCGTCCCAAAAGAGCTGTATATAAATTAATTACAAATCTAATACTTTGTTAAATCAGTTGTTAGTTTTAGAATGAAGAAATTATACGAAGGAGTAGTCTCCTTTATCTTTTAAAGTTTTCATTCCTAGCTGAATCCAATCATGCAAAAGATGGAGACTTATATTAAAAAGGTTCCAACAATAGGAAGTTACTCCTTTCCAGTTACCAACATTAGAAGTGGTCAGTACTGATCATGTCAACCTCCTTGTTAACACATTCCTTGTTACATATAATTTTCTCTGATTCTTAACTAGAGAAGATATTGAGTGTGGGGATGTCTGCATTATCCTAATTATAGAAATATATTGGTTCTATTTTATCATACCACTTCTCCATTTGTGATGCCCTTTGCAATTAATGGGTTTCCTTTCCTATTCTTATTTTCCTTTCTGAATTACAAAATGCATGTTATTTACCTTCAAATGCACTCGTTGGGAATGCAGTGAAGAAAGGGATCATATCTATATAGTGGTTGCAGATTTTGTGTACAAAATACTAGGCGTGACTTTGTGGCAATTTCTGTGTTATTTTTCAGTGAATGATAGAAAACTTATCAACCTGTGTTCATGCTTATAACTACTTTCACCCTCTGTCTGTGCAGATGTGGGTGGATTTAGTCATGTGATTGTGTGTTTAGAGCTTCTTTTTACCGGATAGTCAAGGAATGTAATTGTTGTTAAACTGGTAGAATAATTAGCATTCTTGACACTATGCCTGCACCTGGAAAGTAACTTCTAATGTGCTTTGAAGATTCATGATTATTCTGGACACTATGCCTGCATCTGGCAATTAACTTCTAATGTGCTTTGAAGATTCATAATTGTTCTGGACACTATGCCTGCACCTGGCAATTAACTTCTAATGTGCTTTGAAGATTCAAAATTATTCTGGACACTATGCCTGCACCTCGCAATTGACTTCTAATGTGCTTTGAAGATTCATCTTTGAAGTGAGTTCTGCATCCTGATTGTTGGAGTGCACACAGAAGTATAAATGTTGGGTGTTCTGATTGTCTTATGGAAAGAACAGAACTTGGTTCTCCTATCTTCTTCCTTTTACTATTGTCTTATACCAGGAAGTTCTCTTTGTAATTATTGCAGGTTTGCTTTAAAAAGGCTGAAGCTTTCAGCCTCAATCTTTCGAATATTCAATCTGGAGTTCACAGTTTGATTGCATTGTCTTCATATCTGGTCTTTTTGGCATGGCGAATTGTACATGAATCCTCATTATAAATTTACAGTTTACCTCTGCATGTTTTGCGTTTGTTTCTTGAATTTGTAATTCTAACAAACATGCATGCATATGTTGTGCATTGGTGCGCAGATGAAGAAGATCACATTATAATATCAGCTCATACAGAGTATGGAAACAAATGGGCAGCAATTGCAAGGCTCCTGCCTGGCAGAACAGATAATGCAATCAAGAACCACTGGAATTCTACTCTCAGGCGCAAATGCACAGAGCTAGGAAGGTATAGACCATCCTCTAGCTATATGATAGAAGATGGAAATCATGAAAAAACAAAGACATCCTCTGAAGAAACTCTATCTGCTGGTGACACCAATTCATTCAAGCCCCAAGAAGGTAGAGAGGTTATCATGGATGATAGGTTCAGCGAGCATGAAGACAAAGCACAAGCAGAGGATGTTCTGCAAACAAGTGAGGTTAATTCTGCTCCTGAACTAAGAGCCTGTACTAGCCTTCCTCGTCCTGCAGCAAGAATCAGTGCATTTAGTGTTTATAATCCTGCCAGTGGTCCACAATTTGGCTCTGGGTTTATTGCTTCTGGTCCGATGGTTCAAGCTTCCAAACCAGACTTTGGAATTTGCAAATTCCTTGAAGATATTCACAATGAGCCTATTGTTCCTTTACAATGTGGATATGGTTGCTGCTCGACTGCAAATGGGGCCCATTCCCAAAGCTCTTTGTTAGGGCCTGAATTTGTTGAATATGAGGAACTTCCCTCTTTCTCAAGTCAAGAACTAATCTCCATTGCTACAGATTTGAACAATATTGCTTGGATTAAGAGTGGTCTTGAGAATGGCAGCAGCGTAACACCAAACAATGGCACAAACTACCGAGTGTCTCGAGCGCCTGTTGCGAGCTCACAAGTGGGAGTATCTGAACAGAATTTGAGAAACAGACACATGCATTTTGAGGAAGGAGAGAATAAGTTGATGGGCAGGATGGCTGAACATGTATCATCTCAGTTGCCAGCGCAGGCATTTGCAATGCGAGCAGAAGTTGAGAGCTTGAGCTAAATGTGTCGCCGTTTTGCACTTGAGGTTCGGGAGAATGGTATATATTCAAATTGGCTATTGTTTACTCGATTACAATCTCATGTGAACATGATTTTCGGAAGAGTTATTCTAAGTTGCGACTAACAGTTGAAATTTTGCTTCTTGAAAAGTTCTACTAATAGAATCAAATTGTTCGATGGTGATTGATACTGCAGTAGTTATTGTTTTGTGTCTTGATCATGTGTTGTCTTTTATCGTTAGGCTCCAGTCAATGTTAATATTTAGAGAAGGTTGTTCTGGTTACGGTTTTCTATCTTGATTATGTTTTCAGAAAGTAGCATAGACCTTAATTTGATATTGGACCCCCACTTATATTATACAACAGCAATAACACTCAATATAAATCTGAAATTTTAGTACTTTGTGCTAGTTGACTTGGAATTCCTTCTGTTAGTCAGTTGTTATGTCAACTAACGGAAGCCCTATAAAACGATGCTGTTTAACGTCGACGTTACTGACGGTGCCGTTAATGCAACGAGCGGAGAAACGTCCGACTTCAAGAGAGAAACGACGTCAGACAACCGTAAACCAGTAAACCACGCTCTCAGTCCTTTTATGTTGGAGGAGGATCTTGCAAATCCTTGTAGTGCAGGAGTCACGTTTTATGGACTTAGCATTAGTTTGATAAAAAGTGTACTTTTGCTAGAATATAAGTTATATTTTAATATCTTAGAGAGTTTTTAAATAAATATTAGTAATGTGTAATTAATTAATTATTAATCATGTATTATATAAATTTGTTATTTTTAAATATATATTTATTGTTACGTAATAAAATTTATAATTAAATTAATAACGTAAAATTTTATTTAATTTTTCTTTTCCTATAAACTTGTGGGTTCATTTCAAATTTAACATAATATCAGACTCAATAAAAATTTTAGCCTTTCTTTAAAATTAAAATGAATTAAATGAAAAAAAAAAAGAGTTCACTCCAACGCTTATCTTACTAACAGGATATCAAAACAAAGACCAAAAACGACATCATATCTAAAGAACGTCTCCATGTAACAAAACTATCTAATGGAATTCTCGAATCTTCCTAAAACGAGTTAACAAAAAGTCCCCCATTTAAATTTTTCCCAAGAGTTTTTGAACTAGGGCTCGAATGTCTCCATCTTCAGTTTCTCGGGACGATTAAGGAGGTAAGAAGTTTCTGATTTGAGCTTAGCAACTTCATCTTCTCTTTTCTTCTTCGTTCATTTTTTCCAATTAGAGATACTCGAAGGGTCAACCTGTGTGTTTGAGCTCTGGCTACTATCTCGCTTCTCCTAACTACATATCTTCAACAACTGCGAAGGATCCGACGTAAAGTAAAGACCTTATGGGTGATGGACTCCGTAAGATAAGAATCCAACTCTAGATTCCTACAGAACTGTTATGTGTGTGGTATCTGATTAGATTATGTTGTAGACATTTACTGCTCTAAGTATTGAGTATTTTTGGATTCTCATTAGAGTCTTCAAAAAATAGCTAGTTTCTCGTTGCATTTCTTCTCTACCTAATTTATGCCCAGTTGTTCTCTAATATTATTATAGATGATTTCTGTGAGGGCAAGTATGCTTCTTTCCCTTCTCGCAAATCTTCTGTTATTCCTCTCCCTCTACATCTCCTGAAGACATGTTGTAAAAGCTATCATGTAAACATTTTTGTCGTATTTGAGTGCATGCAAGGTTTAGTAGTATGATTTTCTTATAAGGGAATTCATCATTTAAGCAAATGGAGAAATATTTGAAGTTTACGTGAAAACAAGTCACCCAGTAGTATTGTTTGCCCAAAAAAGGGGCCTATTAACCTTAATCAAAATTTCAGCCTTGATGAGAATTATTTACGTGCCTTTTCAAATTGCCTAAGTGAAAAGAGACTCTTCAAATTACCTAAGTAGAAAGTGACTCGTATATAAAGGGAGTATTTAAAATATCTATACGTGAGTGTCTTATATCAAAAAAAGATGATTAACATCTAATTCCAGTGGAATATTTCACTTATTATCAAATAATTTTGGGATAGAATCTCATTTAAATCTTACTTGACTTTCTGTATGATTTAACGGTAGGGTTTTTCAAATTTAACACCACCCTCCATGACGGCGATCCACGATGATCTCCGAGCAGAAGCTTGATGTTGCTTGCCATTTTTCCCATCTCAGAGGCGACGTCATCCATATGCCGCAATATTTTCTGAGACGACATTCAGGCATGAATGATATGCATATTAAGAGAAAAAAAATAAAGAGTTGTCCTTCATGAGAAAAGCAAGAGAGTGGGAGTTGGAGAAAACAACAATGAGGAGGTTGCCAAGACTTGTTGTCGGTGATAAGGAAGTTGACCACAGCGTAGGAGGCATTGGAGCTTCTGATCGAATTGGCCATGGAACAGAAAATTGAAATTGGGAACTTTACAGTAATTAAGATTTTCTATTAAAATAAAGTTAATTAAGATTAAGCTAAATTATTAATTTTAATTAGAGTTTATTATATATAATCAAAATAGTATAACTAGTTTAAATTTAATTTAAATTATAGGTCTTGTCACAAAAATAATAAATTTATATTAGAAAAATATAATTTTATCAATTTTCATTTTCGTTAGTTTATATAAACGTGTGCTGGTGCTGGTGCTGGTGCTGGTGCTGGGCCTGGGCCTGGGGTGTGAAAGTACAAAGGTGGGTGCTAAAATAAGGCAAAATTACATTACCTCTCCAACAACGGGACTCGTGGATGGTGTCCTTGTGCTGCTGCCTTTGCGTTGCGGGACAAAGCAAGCTCCAAAGTCCAAAGAGATAACTTCCCCACTCGTAAGATAGGCTCAATTATTGGCGTATCACTACAGGTTCTGAATAGTTAGTCTCAATTATTGGCGTGCCAACAGTCAATACAGATTCTGCAGAGTGATAGGTCGGTTGGTAACTGTAAATTTTACACCTTTGATTAATATTAGCTTTAAGAAATACATAATAAAATAAATGTATGTACCTCTGATATTCAAAACATAACTGAACTGAACCTTCGAAACACCTTAAATTACCCTCATTAACCTCGTAAGACAAACAAGTTAAATCCTTGCACTATGTCTGCAGGAACAACTAATTAGTTCTACATGAGTCACTTCGACATCAAATCATACCCTCACACTTATCACTGTGCCCATTAGCGAAGGTACTCCCGAAGCCTGATCTACCTTAAGTCGTTTTCTATACAATAACAGTTCTTTTTTGACAAGACCCGGCAGCCACACCGTGGCACCAACTAGTAAATTGTACAGTATCTCATGAATTCACCTGTTCTTGCTTTTTACGTGCGTTGAAAGTTGTCAGGGGCTAGAGTGGGTCATTTCAATTTTTAGGTTGGATTCATGATATCCGCCTCGCAAAGTGATTACATGAAGATTCGGCCACCTGGGTCGTGGAAATGGATAATGTACAAACACCCCACCATGTCGTTTGCGTTGAAGATGTAGAGGAAAGCAACAAGCACCAGTCAGATGGCGAAGAGGATAAAAGAAGAAGGTCTTCAACTGACTCTGGCTCTGGCCGTGAAATTGTTAAGGATGGAGTATCGTCTGTGTCGGAGTTGGATCTGGAGTTTGGCTTGTCCGAGACAAAAGTACATTTGGCAAAAGTTGAAAGAGACTGCAGGATTTGTCACCTGAGCTTGGATCCAGGGAATCAAGTTTCTGAGCTCCCTATTCAGTTGGGTTGTTCTTGTAAAGATGACTTGGCATCTGCACACAAGCATTGTGCAGAAGCATGGTTCAAGATTAAGGGAAACAAGTAAGTGACTACCGCTCAAAGCTTTAGATCTTCTATAGTGTTACCTGTTATTTTGTTCTTAGTCCCCTGTAAGTAAGTTGGATGTTTCATTATCTCTAACAAGAGTCGAGACGCTAATGTCATCAGCGATCTTCGAAGTATGATACTAGAAAGGTAGAACCTTTTAAAGATGCCGTTAATACTTTGAAATGAATTATTCTCTTTTGTGAAGAGAAAGATGCAAAAGCAGCTTTATGGTAGTGAAGATTTAAGCAATGATAAACTCACAAAATTCTGTTACCAGATTCTCCTACCTCTATTTCCACTTGAATAGGACCCCTTGCTATTCCTCATTTTCTTAAGCTTTCGTCTGTATTCCCATCTTCTTTACTATTGGACTTCATGTTAAACGAAAATTGGCCTTTTGGACTAAAGGAGGATTAATGTTCCAGGTTTATGTACGACAGATGCAACTTTTTATTTTTCGATTAGCAAGGCTAGGACCTACATGCCTCGCAGATGGCACTCAGAAGCTTCCTTATTGCATTTGAGAATATATATATAGTCATGTTGTCCAAAGCGTTTAACTTTAAGATATTGTGTATTGGCACAATCCAATAAAGAATGGTTGGTTATGACCGGTAGAGTGGGCAGGAAAGGTGTTGTTTTATGACCTACATGGTTGCATCCATGGTGCAATATTGTCCCAAATATTCTCACCTTTTAACCTGATCCTCATAATTTCCTACACAAGGTGCAGTATATATCAGCACTGAATTATTTATTTTCGGCATTGATGTTTAGAGATTCCGTTGTTCAGTGAGCTTATCACTTTTAGAAGTATGGCATGGAATGTGTCATGAACTTCAATTGCTCCTACATTTTATGGTCAATAGTAGCCTGGAATTTTAGCATATTTCTCTCTCTTGTTCAATTTGCGCTATTATGTATTGCAAGCTGTGTCTGAAAGTTTTAGAACAGATTAGGTGTCACCAAAGCTTTTGAGTCCTTCCTGATTTCTTTATAGCTCTATTTGTGTCTAACCAAGTAGAACGTGTTTGATTGGGTGAACGAGTCTATTAATTTAGAATACTTAACTAGGAACATACTTGCTAACATATAAAACTAAAATGTAATATCTTTGGTTGAAGAAAAGAATTTTTCGTTTCTTCTCTCTTTTTTTTTCCCTGGAGAATGGTGAAAAAAGTAGTTACCAGTTGAATAACTGAAAATGATGTTCTACTGCATGTTGACTTATCCTGTGCATATTATACTGCATGGCAAGTTGCAGTTAAGCTTGAAGAGAAATTGAATACAACAGGAAGTTTGGATGCATATGCTATAGAGTGATAAGATATGCTAAATGTAAATTGTTAGACACAGAATATTCAACTGTGTGCAGACACGAATAAGCACATAAACAGAACTCGTGAGGAACAGAGTAGCCTGATGCTTGGAAACATATGCTGTGCAGTGAAGTCCTTTATAGATATGCCTATGTACTTGACAGCTTTGGTTTATTTATCCTGCTGAGTGACCATTCGTGAAAAGTTTTTACCAGAGAACAGGTAAGGTTTTCTGGATAACCAAGCCTCAAATGCCTTGGCAATGCCAACCGTGTCCAAATTATCCTCTCTCCATCTGATAGCAATATGGATCCTAAACCCATATTGACATACTCTAGGAGAAAGAGGGAGAAGGGTCCGAATATGCTTCCTA
>JAOQMQ010000196.1:11980285-12004358 GCA_027563845.1 Erythroxylum subrotundum
GCTCTTGAGGACTATACCGCAAGGCTATTGCTAGTTATCGATAATAATAATACCTGATTCTCATCCATTTGCTATCACCATCATGCTCGATTAAGACCATAACTGGTTAATGGGTTATAATCCTGATCTAAGTTAAGGGCATCATTCATTTTATTTGGTATTTGAAGTTGTTTGTGAGCTTCAGGCTCTTAAGTAATCCTCATGCATAATGTTATTGTATAGCTTGTCAAGTAGCACTGTTATGTGGAGACCAAGAGATTAGGAGGATCCTAATTTTTCTTTAGCTATTTCTTACCATTATGTGTTGTTTGAGTAGTTTGCCATTGTTGTATCACAAAATTTTCAAATCAATTGTTGGGTTGATCTATTTGATTCAATTGCAGGACCTGTGAAATTTGTGGATCAGTTGCACGAAATGTTGCTGTTGCAAACGAGAACGAACTGGTGGAGCATTCGAATGAGGTCTACGATGGCACAGTGGTACCTGGTGCCACTACTGGACGTTCGGCGGAGATCAGGAACTTCTGGCAAGGACACAGGTTCCTGAATCTCCTACTAGCTTGTATGGTCTTTGCCTTTGTCATCTCTTGGCTCTTTCACTTCAACGTACCTTCATAATTCTTCCCTGTAAATGGCATATGCAATTTCTTGGAGATTGCTGAAGAGGAGAATGCAAGTAACGATTGATCGTAGAACTCAAGCATGTGTATGTTTGAACCGATATCGGTCCTTCCCATCAACTTATGCGCTTGGCATGGAAATGTAATACTAAAAATATAATGAGTCTTCTGTGATTGGTTAGTTACCTAAGCACTACTTAGCTTTTAATATTCGTTAGTGTGGGGGCTTGACCAGACTGTTCTGTAATTCGAGGTTTGTAATTCTGTAACAAGATGGCACTGTAATCCTGAGGCATTCATGCGCTTGTATCTCGACACTTCTTTTCCCAACAATCCGTGCTTTAGTTTCCGCCTATTTTACGTGTGAAAGCTTGATAACTAAGCTGTGTGCGAGTTTTGCAATGGAATCCTGTCAAAGTGATTCAGGATGTTGCTTAAATATGGTATATTTACTAAAATTTAGTGGCAGAAGATTCTTTTGCAGGTGAATGGAAGCTGTGAACTCCATGGCCTGTTTGGTGACTCCCTCCTACACCGCTTGCATTCATTTGATGAGGTCGAAGTGGTCAATCCACAGTCGAGAAATGATTCAAAATTTAATAACTCTACTGACAGTTCTCCGAGTGAATCTTGAGCACACTGTTGTGATTCGAAGGTTCTCTATTTCCTATTTTTGCGTCGCTCGCTACGTTAATATCAACAGTATCTCTTTTTTATCGAATTAGTTCATTATTTTATGAAAGCGTAAAACAGATATGTTCGTCTTTCCACTAAAATCTCTTTAGAAACTCTAATTCTTATTTGAAATTCCCCAGAAGTCCCTTTTGTTTAGTTTTTCTGTCAAATGCCATGAATCATGATCGAGGACATACATATCCAATTTTCTTTACACGGACAACCGGGAGTTAGCAGCCAATATTGATGGTTTGTAACAAACGAATTATTGTAATTAATTATTTATTAAAATTTTTCCTTTTAAAAGCTTGATATTGATAAATTCACATATCTAAAAATTCATTTCGGACAATTGAATCTTCTCGAGCCCTTTCTTTTAAGAAATAAAAAGATTTGTGTCAAAATAAAACATGCTAAAAAGAACAAAAGACCTTGGACACGTAATGGTATACAAATTATAAAGTAAAATAAAATTTGATTTATCTTATTTATTAATATGATTGTATGATAAATAAAACTTTAATTTATTATTATATTATATTAATGAATTAAAATATTCTTAAATAGTAATAAAATTAATATTTACATATTAATTGCTATGTATTTATATAAAAATTAATAGTATATGAATATATGTTAATCAATAAAATTGAAAAAATTCAAACTATCATAAATACTCAACAGGTCAATGAAACAGAAAAATGTTCCTCAACATTGACAATAAGTGTAGTGGATTAATAAGATAAGAAAAATTAAGGTAATAACATTGAGTCTAATAAACTACTAAGATATAAAAAAACTAATCAAAAGTACGTCTAATATCAACATGCTAAAATGATTTAAAAAAAAGTATATAGGATAATACAACAAAAAAATTGAACCAATAACATCAATATATTATTAATGTTTTATAAAATATGAGAAATTAATCATCTTAATTATTAATTATTAATAATATATTTTAAATATGATTATATTTTAATATAAGTAGTCATATGTAACTATAATAAATTAATGAATACTAAGAATTTTCACAATTTTATTTATTAATAGTTAAAAATTAATCGTGTTAATTATTATTTATTTATGGGTTAATTACTAAAAAAACTCCAAACTTTTCTCAGTTTTCAATTATAGCCCCAATTTTAAAAAGTAGCAACAAAATGTACAAGCTTTCAATTTTTTCAATTATAACCTGACGTTAGCCTCATCATTATCTATGCTGATATGACACTGTCACGTGTCAATGGAACCCCTTAATCAGACACGTTAATGTCATTAAGAAGATGTTATCTGATTAGTAAAACGACGTCGTTTCATAGTGAAATTAAAATGACATCGTTTGAAATTTGGAGAAAGCTTCTACATCACCAGTGGCTTCTGGTTTGCCAGTGGCGTGGGTGTTAATAAACCCCATACATAGGCGCAGAGGAAGCGATGTGATGTTTGAAAAACTGGAAAGTGGATGTGGCATAGTGTGTGCGGTATGGAGATGCCCATTGACATCAGTTGTTTTTGTCTGATTTCTGGTTATCTGTGATTGAGTTTTCTCTGTGCTGGTTGCATTTTTGGTTGTTTTCTGTGTTGCGAACAAAGCCACAGAGACTTCCATTCATGTCGCTTTGTAATGCCACTAGATGGCGTCTGCAGTTCTCCTACACACACAGCTACCGCAAGCATGTTCGGACCATCTGATGCAAGTCGTAGGCTTCGTTTTTTTTATTATGAAAGGTAAATAGTATATTTCATCAAAAGGTATGTACAACAATCATTAGGGCATACCCCGATCAAACATGTAATCTGAAAAGCGTACATAGGCCTTGTGTGATGATAAGACTCCATTAACACATAACTTTTGCATCTCATTTACCACTTCACTTCACCCTCCTAACTTTCCCGCCATTGTGTCACGGATCATTGTCAATCGTTTTAATAGGTGGGAGTCTCTATTGTGAGGTACCCAATCCCATATTGGTACTCCTCTTAAGTAGATTTCATGGATCCATCTCATGCATAAGGAGTTTGCTTTGGCATGTATGTTCCATAACACTTTAGCCAATAAAGCTGAAATCCATATTTTGCAATTCTTCAATCCCAAACCACCCTCCTCTTTAGGTGCACAAATGTTATCCCACGCCACCCTAAAATGCTTATCACCCCTTATAAAAAGTCTACATATGGAGGTTATCTTATCAAGAATAACTACTGGGATAGGGAATTCCTGAAGCCAAAATGATAAAACTCCTTGAATAACCGAATTGACCAATTCAATTCTCCCCGCATATGACAGGTTTTTCCCATTCCATGCATTAATGTAGGTCTCCACTGATTCAAGCAATATTAAGAATTGTGCTACTGATACCTTCATCGACACCAAAGGGACTCCCAAATACCGAACTAGGAATTCACCCATAGGGAACTCAACCATCTATAAAATGTCTTCTCTATCACGCTCCCATACTCAGCCTAGGTAGATATTTGATTTTGAGGGATTTACCCGCAACCCTGCTACCTCTCTTAGTTCCCTCAATCCATCCACCAGTACACGGATTGATGTGTAATCACCTCTAGAGAGTGGCATAAGATCTTCAGTGAAGGCAAAATGTGTGATACCTAATTACTTGCATTTCGGGTGGAAGTTAAAGGTGGGGCTGGCTGTTCTCACTTTTAACACTCTTGATAAGCATTCCAAACAAAGCAAGAAAAGTATGGGTGACATCGGGTCTCCCTGTCTCAATCCTCTCCTCCCCTTGAACATCTCATGTAATGTGCCATTGATCGAGACCGAGAATGAGGTTGTTGTTACACTCCATAATCCAATACACAAACCTATCTGGAAATCCCAACCCTTTCATCATTTCTTCCAAGAATTCCCATGAGACCGTGTCATAGGCTTTTGTAATATCAATTTTGATCATGTATCGTGGGGAGATGCGTTTTCTACTGTAGCCCCTGACAAGTTCCTGCGCTAAGAAAATATTGTCCAGCATACTCCTACTTAGTACAAAAGCATATTGGGTCGGGTCTACTATTTTTCCCACAACTGCAGTCATACGCTCAATCAAAATTTTCGTAATCACCTTATACACAACACAACATTCAGGCAGGCTATTGGTCTAAAATCAGTCACTCTAAGTGTTGTTTGCTTCTTAGGGATAAGAGTGATGATAGCGTGGTTGAGTTGTTTTAGCATACGACCATTAACAAAGAACTCATGCACGGCTTCCCTGACATTTTGTCCAACCCTATTCCACTGGTTCTTAAAGAATGCAGCTGTATAATCATCTGATCCCGGAGCTTTATCAATACCAATATCAAACATAGCTCGCTTGATCTCATCATCCGTAATTGAGGCAATCAAAGTTTCATGCATCTCTAGATCCAACCTTTCTCCATTTCTTATCACCTGTAGGTCTACGCTTTCCCGAGGAGATGAAGTGCCAAGAAGCCCCTTATAATAGTTTACGATACATTCTGTCACTTCCTCCATTGTTGTGGTTTCAGATCCATCTTCTTTAATAAGATAGGTGATTGCATTTTGTCTACTTCTCTTCCGAGCCATTGCATGGAAGTACCTAGTGCTTCTATCAGCCTCCATCAAGTGTTTGCATTTGATTTTTTGTTGGTAAAAAAGCCCTTGAGCGTCTTGCAAAAATACCGCATGCTTCTTTTTAGTATTCACCACAAGTGTTAATTTTGCATCTTCGGGTCTGCTTAGGGAATCTTGATATGCTCTTTGAAACTCCTCCTGTGTCTTCTTTACTTTACTAGCAATGTGACCATACTCTTCATTATTCAAAGTTTTCAAGGGGGTCTTCAATGCCTTCAATTTCGCACATAGGATGTATTTCGCAATTCTAACCACGACCATGTCCTAGGAGTTGGCAACTATATCTTGGAAGAAAGGATGGTGCAGCCATATGTTGAAAATTTTGAAAGTTTTGTTCCTGCGGATTTCTTGTTGACTGAATTCCACTATTACTGGACAATGATCCGAGTCCACCATTACAGGTAAGAAGTTAGCTGAACAGTGCATGCCCTTTGTTTCCCATACTTGGTTGACAAGGACTCTATCCAATTTTGCCCATAACTGGTTTTTCTGCCAGCTGAAAGTCTCCCCTCTAAATGGAGCATCTTCCAATCCGAGAGTCACACGAAATTCTTGTAGATCTTTCAACAGGTATACAGATAGGGGTTGACATCCAATTCTTTCACTAGCTTTACATGCACAATTGAAATCCCGCATTATCATCCATGGCATCATTGAATCTGTATCTAGCCCAATCAACTTCTGCTATAATTCCCTTCTTTTTGTCATACTATACAGCCCATACACACATGTCACCAGAAATTTCCTTTTAGTAGTTCGGCAAAGCACCCGACAATGGATAAATTGATCACCCTACTCCCCAGTACATGACAGGAATAAAATAAGGAATTCCAAGCAATAGCAATCTGGCCTTTTAAGATAGAACCAAAATTATGGCTATAATCCCATCTTGAAAACTTAGTTTTCATCATTCTACCCAAACCATCTGTAGTTAGTTTGGTTTCCAAAAGGCAAGCAAATTTGCAATTGTGTTGTCTAACGAGGTGGACAACACTGTTTTGTCTTGAGGCCGTGTTTAGGCCTCAGACATTCCAACATAACATCTTCATTTCCTCATTTGTGAGGGCCCCTACCCTCTTGTTTTTCTATTTTCATTTGCATTGCATTTCTCACTCACCTCCTTACTCCCCTTTGGTTGATCTTGCCCCTTATCACGTAATTTATTCTTCTGTTGGTAATTATCACTGCCTTGCCTTTGCTACTGTTTTTATGACTCTGCACCTTCTGCTAGTCACTACCATTAGTTGTTTTTACTCCCTCCAAGGTTGGATGTCATTCTGTCCCCTAGCTTCATTTACTGCCTCTCTGGTTAGGGTAGATTCTGTATTCCTTTCTGTTTGTATTTGCAATCCACTTTTCCTGTCTTGGTTTGTGTCTTTGTTTATTCCTATGTGGCTTCTCAGTCTGTCAGGTTTCTCAGCATCCATACCCTGATTCCTTAAACCACCATCCTCATTAACATCTCTTTTATCTGATGGGTTGCCAACCTTCATGCCCCCCTCTTTAGTAACCTCCTTCAGCAACTTTGTATGTGTTCTTCCAGTAGTCTTACATTCGAAAGGGTTGTGCCCAAACTGTTTACAATAGCAGCAATAATTAGAGAATGTTTCATAAATCACCATTTGAGTATATCTACAACCCCTGACATTTTAACATCAAAACTAGTTATTGGTTTGCTAGACACATCCACCTCAACCAATATTATAGCATAACCAATTCTAGATTTCTTGCCTGTTATCATATCCATGCAGATAGGTTTACCAACTCAGGAGCCAAGCTTAGAGAGTCCTTTTTCAGTCCACAATTCTAGTGGGACATTCAGAAATTGTAACCACAGTGGGACTTCCATGAAGTCTTGGTAGTTGAAAGCAAATCCTTGTGATAATTTTTTCAGCAACAATGTTTTCCCAAACAAAATATAGGCCCCCCTGCTCGAACACTGGTTCGGTCTTCATCTTCTTTGAATTGGAACACAATCCAGCCCTGATCATGGGGCAATAACTTGCACTGCACTCCCCATTTAGCAATTAGGCCTTCGAGTGCTTTCATGCCCGGGAACCTCCCTGTGAAACATCTGACAAGGCAGTACCCCCATTCCTGTTCAAGTGGCATTATGTCCTCTTCCTCCATTGTAACTTCATCCTCGACTTGCATGTATTCCAGTTGTAACCCTTGCTTTAGATCACGGTTGTTTCTGAAGAGGGTGGCAAATGATGGTTTGTTTTTGCCTCCTTCAGTGATTGTAGAAACGCGGTTTTGCATTTTGTCGAACATGTTCTGTGCTGGCTCTTCTTCATTCTGCTTGACTGAGGGTGACTATGGCATTCTATCAAACACCTTCAATGCTAACTCATCTTCTTTTAAACCATCAGTGTCGGTTGAATCTACACTCCCCAACTCAATGTCCTCATCATCTGTGGATGCATCCTCATCCCCCAGCTCTTCACACAATACTTCAATACGCACAACTTTTTCGTGATTCAGTAACATACCTGGTCTGTTCGCAAAAACTGCCTGCTCTTGTTCACGAGGCTTACCTTGCTGGATTGTTCTTCTTCCTCCATCACTATGTATTCCCGAATCCACTTTCGCTGCCCTCGCCTTAACATTCCTGCTCCCTGCATTTTCTTTGTGTTTGCTATTTTTATCGGCTAAATGTTCGCCGCACCTGCCTCTCGCATTTCCTTTTCGACATTATCCAGATTACCCATAGGTTGTCTTCTCGGATTCTCTACTTGTAGCCCCACACTATCCGCTGTGATGACTTTCCCTTTGTTCTTTTTCTTTCCCATGTCTTAGACGCGAAGAGCCTGGTAAGGATTACCCTAATTATATGGTGTACAATGCTTGCGAAACAACCACCGTAGTTGCCAAAGACCAGGGCCGGCGGTTTGCCCTAAAACTAGGGCGGCCGATTGTTCTAATCTACCGAATGTACCCAGCAAATCCACTTCGGAATCACTAACTCACTCAAGATTAGTCAGAAAATGGTGTATAATCGGATTGCAATGTGGGCGAAAATTGGGAGAGAAATCGCCCAATGTGAGTCACTAACGCAGGCTTCTTTTGCTTATTTCATGTTGTTTTGTTCAATAACCAATCTTGTTCTTATTCCGTGTAAGAACCTTTAGAGTTGGAATTTAGCGAGATTTAGAAATTCTTAATGAATAATTTCTTAATATTGGCTCCATCTCTGTAATGTGACCTACCTCCTTATTGC
Organism: Erythroxylum subrotundum; assembly: GCA_027563845.1. NCBI lineage: Eukaryota > Viridiplantae > Streptophyta > Magnoliopsida > Malpighiales > Erythroxylaceae > Erythroxylum > Erythroxylum subrotundum. The sequence continues at coordinate 11,988,411 of JAOQMQ010000196.1, forward strand.
TCAAGTTCACAATCCAGAAACGAAACAAAAACAAGACCAACACCCATTTCGTTTCTCTATGTTTTGGGTTTAGGTTATTCAGAAGGCAAAACTCAATACCCAACCATAAGCATATGATTATTCCATATTGAGTTTTTAGACCTTCTAGGTTTCTAATTTTCTGGGTTTAAAACTTAGTGAATTTTCTAGAAGAAATTCTGGATTTAGGGATTTAGGGTGTGAGAGTGACGAAGAAGCTTTCTCCAAAATCCAAATGACATCGTTTCAATTTCACTATGAAACGATGTCGTTTCACTAATCAGATAACCTCCTCTTAATGACGTTGACGTGTCTGATTAGTGAGGGTCCATTGACACGTGGCAGTGCCACGTCAGCATAGATAACGGTGAGGCTAACGTCAGGTTAAAATTGAAACAAATTAAAAGTTTGTGCATTTTATTGCTATTTTTAAAGTTCATGTCATAATTAAAAAATTAAGGAAAGTTTGAGCTTTTTTTAGTAATGAACCTTTTATTTATAAAATTATAAATAAAAATAAAAATTGAACATCTTATTTATTTGTATTATTTCATAATAAATACAAATTTAATGAAAGACTTAATTTATTATCATATTAAATTAATAAATATGTTATTAATTACTCAAAAAATATGATTAGTTAATACAATTAATCAATATAATGGAATAACATTACATGTTAAATTTAGTATACTTTTACACAAATACTATGTAAATAATAATAAATTACTTTGTTTGATATATATCACTCATATAGTTTGCTAACTTCAAATAATTTTTATGATATGGTTGTCTATGTGGTGAAAGTTTATCGCTTTTGTCCTTTGTCATAATATTTAACAGAAAATACAATTAAGAGTTCTTAAAGAATTTCAAGTAAGCATGAAGACTTTTGAAGAAAATTTTAAATTAAGGAGGGTTTTGTGTAAAAAGAGAAATCAAATAAGAATTCAATATTTTCACCTTTTTATAAAATGTATTTAAAGAAATTTTGAGTACTTAATTTAATAGATAATAAAATGTATATGTCTTAACTTACTTTTTTTTTGTTAGGGTCAATCCTCTTAAGTTTTCTTTCTTTTGTTGCTTGTAGTCTCTACCACTTTATAATATAAAGCCTAATTCCTTTCATAATTAAGTGCAAAATTCATGACAAGTAACTATAATGTCATGATATTTCTTAACTATCAATTCTTGTCTTTAAGAGTGATAAATTATGAATTTTAAAGCACTACAATAAGAACATTTTTCAAGTGTAAACACTACAAGAAAAATTGGTTTTCGAGACAGAAAGTACAAACAAAAAATAAAGTTTTTCTGTCGGCAAACTAATTCGGCGACGGAAATTACCGATGGAATAAGTCGTCAGAGAAGCAGCTGTAGGTAAAATGTAGCACTGATATTACTACTCAGTTGCTAAATTTGCGATAGAACATTTCAAATCCGTTGCAAAATTTAGAGACAGAATTTTGGAATTCCGTCACTAAAGTTGGTAACAGAATACTGTAATTCTGTCGATAAGTTTAGCGACGAACAAAGTTTTCTAAATACTTCGAAATATTTAGCAACCGAAAGTTTTTCGCCCGTCAGTAAATTATTAGCTACTAAATTTACCTATGGAATTGTCGTTCTGTCGGTAATGTTAGTAACGAACAAAGTTTTTCAAATCTGTCAGAATATTTGGGGTCCAAAATTGACGAAATAAGATATTTACCAATGGAAATGCTCATTCTGTCGGTAAATGTACCTATGATGCTTTATCATTTCTTTCCCAAGTTTTCTATTGATAATCTATTGATTTTTTTTCTATATTTATTTTCTCTAAATAGTAAGTTGAATGATAATATAAAGTAAAAATTATCCTAATTGATAATAAAAAATTATTATCTACAACAATAAGTATCTTGAAAATAACTGTAAATTAAGAATTCATACAAAATGGCTTGAGAATAGCAAAACATCTACATTTACTTATCCATCTAAGTTATGTAGTTGGTGAAGGCAGATGCTCTGACTGCTGAGATGAGGTGTTACCCCTCCCTTTCAACTTATTCACCTCATTATGAACCTGGGCTATGCGGTCCATCAATCGCTATATTTTTGTGTTTATTGGTTTGGGTGTTGTAATTGATTAAGTATTTGCATGTTTTGGTAACAAACTGAGAGGGTGAGTTGGATAAAATGATTATATTAGAATAATGAGAGTTAGGCGATCTAATTGACCACTTAATTAATATAGCCAGTAATTTCATAGAGAGAGATCTCGTGCAAGACCCGATTGTTTATTAGAGAGCTTTAGAACTAATTAGAATTTTGAGTAATTTGTGAATTGAGAGATTGCAAGTTCCATAATTCGATTATGGTTTACATTTAGGGTTTAATGGTTATAACTCGAGACAGAGTAATCAACCCTACGACTGTCTAAAACTGACATCCTGTAAACACATAAATGGTTAGATTAGCGTTACTAATAGGTAAATTCCCCTCTCTCATAACTTGTTTAACTCTCTTGACGGATTTCTATTGTGACCTGTGTGACTGCTCAATTTAATTATGTCTTGTTGAATTTTCCACTTTACAATTCTTGAATCAATTTCCAGTATTTACTTTCCGTGTTCACTTGTGCTGTGCTTATTTCTTTTTATTCTTTTCTTTGAGCCTTTGATGACTTAGGATTAGGCTAGTACCCTCCTCGTGAGATTGACACCTCTTATACTACAGTCGTGACCCGTGGACTTGCGGTATTTGAGGGCTTATAAATTTTAAAGCTCGAATGACATGATCAGATAGGAAGTGGACGCTGTCCAAGGGGGCAACGAATGTTGCTCGAGGAGAATTGTGATGCATATTGTACAAGACACACTTAAAGGTATGTGATAGTAGAGAAGCATGTACAGTCGAAGAGGAAACTTCTTCAAATCTATGGCATTGATGCTTGGGGCATATGATTAAAAAGGGAATATATTTTTTGGCTAGTAAATCCCTTATCCTAGTCAAAACTCTTTGTCCCTTAATTCTTGTGATCATTGTTTAATAGGAAAGTAGCATAGAGTCTCTTTTAAGGAACGATCCACAAGGAAGATATAGATATTAGGGTTGGTGCATTAAGATTTTTGTAGCCCTATTGAGGAGGAGTTATTAGGAGGTAACAAATATTTTGTATCATTAATTGATGATGCTTCAAGGAAGACTTAGGTACATACGTTAAGAACCAAGAGTCAAGTATTTGAAACTTTCTAGAAGTTTCATGTTATAGTAGAAAGGGAAGTTGGAAGGAAGCTAAAGTACTTGTGAACAGATAATGGAGGGGAGTATACTTCCAAGGTATTTTAAGAATATTGTACATCGTATGACATTAGATATGAGAAAACCAAACCAGGGACTCCATAATATAGTGGGATTGTTGAGAGGATGAACAAAATTATTATGGAAAAGGTTCAATGCATGCTCAGAATGTCCAAGATGCCTAAGACATTTTAGGGTGAGGCAGTCTGAACTGCAATCTATTTGAGCAATCAAGCTCACTCAGTTCTATTGAATTTTGAGATTCTCGAGAGAGCATGGACTAGTGAAAATCCTACATATCATCATTTGAGAGTGTTTGGTTGTAAGGTATTTAGACATATGCCCAAGGATCAGAAACAGAAGATTGAATCAATAGCAATACCATTCATCTTTGTAGGCTATGGCGATGAACAACTTGGCTTTAGAATCTATGATCCAGAGAAGCAAAAGGTGGTCAGGAGTAAGTATGTGGTATACCAATAGCATAAAAGAGGTACTGATCTTCTGAAAGAAGATAAGTTAACTCACATTAGCTCATCTTATAATATTGTTAATTCTTCTTCCAATCCAAAGCAGTTTGCAAGTGAAGGAGATGAAGTGTGTAAACACACACACATTGATGATGATCATATATAGTCTCATAATGACAAGCAACATGAACCAAATTCAAACAATGCTGAAGATGAAACTATTGAGGATAATGACTGGGTGGAGCATTTAAATCCAACAACTAATGAAACATAGCTTCAAAGGTTGATAAGAGAGACAAGGCCTTCTACTAGATATTCGAGTACATAATATCTACTGGTTATCACTGAGGGGGCGTCTGAAATGTGCAAGAAGTTGCATCATGTGATGACAAAGTTTTCTAGCTCACGACTATGAAGGAAGAGATGAACTCTCTAAAGAAGGATACTATATATACAAGCTTGTGAAGCTTATAAAAGGCAAAAAGGCACTGAAGAATAAGTGGATGTTCAAGATTAAGAAAGATGGTGATAAGCTAGTGAGGCAGAAGGCAAGGCCAGTGGTAAAACGGTTTAGTCAAAAAAAGGTTTAGATTTTGATGAAATCTTCTTACCAATGGTTAAGATGACTTCAATTCGAACAGTTTTGGGTTTGATCCTGTTTAGATCTTGAACTTGAACATTTGGATGTTAAAACAATCGTCTTGCACGGAGATTTGGAAGATGAGGTATACATAGAGTAGCTAGAAGGTTAAAGCTAAAGGCAAGGATAATCTGGTCTGCAAGTTGAAGAAAAGTTTATATGGGTTAGAACAAGCTCCAAAGCAGTGGTATCAAAAGTTCGACTCTTTTATGACAAATTATGATTACAAGCAAACTTATGCTGATGCATGTGTATATTTTAAGAAGTTCAGGTGAGAACTTCATCATTCTTCTTCTATATTGATGATATGCTAATTGTGGGTTAAGATGTTAGTAGAATCCAAAATTTGAAGGTGGACTTGTCTAAATATTTTCATATGAAAGATTTGAGATCTACAAAGAAAATTTTAGATATGGAGATAACCTGAGACAAAAAGAGTAGAAAAATGTGGTTGTCACAAGAAAAGTATATTCAACAGGTGCTAAAAAGGTTTAATATAAAGCATGCCAAGCTAGTTAGCACGCCGCCAACACCTCACTTCAAGTCGAGTAAGCATATATGTCCCTTAACAGAAAAGGAGAAAGATGGTATGTCTTATGTTCCATACTCATCTATAGTAAGGGTCTCTGATGTATGCTATAGTGTGTATAAGACTAGATATTGCATAAGATGTTGGGTTAGTGAGTAGATTCTTGTCTAATCTAGGAAAGATTCACTGAGAAGCAGTAAAATATATTTTTAGATACTTTAAAGGTATTTCAAAATGGAGTTTATGTTTTGGTGATGAAGAGTTAATTCTAGAAGGTTATATAGAAGCAAATATGGTTGAAGATCTTGATGAAAGAAATTCTACTTCAAGTTTTCTATTCAAGTTTACAGGGGGAGCCATTTTATGGCAATCGAAGCTACAAAAGTGTGTAGCTCTATCTACGAGTGAAACAAAGTATGTAGCTACAGTGGAAGCTAATAAGGAGATACTTTGGTTAAAAAGATTCCTTCAGGAGTTGGATGTGAAGCAAGAAGACTATGTAGTGTTTTATGATAGTCAAAGTGCTATTGACTTGAACAAAAACAACATGTATCCCACATAAAGCATATAGATGTTAGATATTATTGGTTGAAGTCTGTGACTGAGGAACAACAATTGATGTTAAACATGATTCACACGGACTTGAATAGTGCTAATATATTGACTAAGGCAATCATCGAAAGTAAGCATGAGCTTTGTAGTAAGTTTTCAGGATGTCTCTCAAGTAGCATGGGAATTATCGAAAGTAAGCATGGGCTGGAGGGAGAGATTGTTGAGCATCCAATCCTATTTTGAGACTTTCGGTGATTATAGACGCATTTATGGTTTGTGGAGATGACGAATAAGAGAAGACAAGATGGATAAAGTTCTTCTGGGGAGAGACATAACCGTGTAGGATGCTACACGCCTGTGCCTTTGACTTACACCATCGTGTGGATCAACCGTCTAAGTTTTTGGAACCGTGTGAAGGAACATGTGAAGAGTGAAGACCTATACGGTCATGTACACGCCCCGTGTGCATGACATACACGGCTGTGTGTGACGACCGTATAACTCTCTGTAATCATGTATGTCCATGACTCAAGTGACACTGGAAGAGACACGACTACGTATATGACCGTGTATATTGTAGAAAACCTAATTCGGGATATAAAAGAAGAGAAGACGTAGGTTTGTTGATTAGGAGGAACAAAAACACCAGAATGGGAAAAGAAAATAGAGTAAGAGCAAGTAATTTCTGATTCTCATCCTTGTTTGATTAATTTTGGGATTAGGTTGTGAGTTTGTTGATTTGCACATCAACTTCAGTTTCGATCTTGAATCTTTATTAGAAAACTTCTTGTTGTAGAGTGAGAGATCAAATCTTATAAATCTTTATTTGTGATTAGTGAATTTGCTTGTCGATTTAGCTCATAATTTTTTTCTCTACTTTGGAAGGTTTTCCATGTAAATCTATATGTTTGCTTCTTTATTGAATTTTTTATTCTCATACTGATATAATATGATTAAACTTGATTAGAGTGCTTTGTTGTTGTTATTAAGTTAACTTCTTAAATAGCTGTATTTCGGTTGTATTTTTCTTTTGTCTCCTAACACCTTCCACATAAACTCTATGATGGTAAGAGTCGGTGTAGACCTATAGATAATTTTGTGTAAAGATTATCACTTACCTTCTTTTAAAGTGTAACCTCTCTTTCTATACGAGAGACAAAATGATCTAGACAGTGTTTTGAAACCCGGACTGGCCATCGAACCGGAGGTCTTACTGATCACCGATTCGACCGGTTCAACCGGTTCAACTACTGGTCGAATCGGTGTGACATCATAATTATGCAATAATTATATTTAATTATATATAATATTAAAAATATTAAAAATACAAAAATACAAAAAATACAAAAAATAAAAAATTAATTGAACCAGTGGTCCGACCGGTAGGATTGGACTGGTTCGACCGGTCAATTGACCGGTTTTGACCGGTTCAGACTAGGTCAATTAAAAACTGATTTTTTAGGGTGAAGCAGACCGGATAGCCGACCGGTCACCGGTCGAACCGATTGAACCGACCGGTCCAGTCCGATTTCCAAAACAGAGGATCTAGGTCTTACATGTGAATCTATTCCTTGATAAAAGTCGAGGTATAGGCAATTTGAAGCATAGATGAGCTAAAATATTGTGATTGGACCAAAGGAATGTCATGTTTCAAAGAAAATATTCAACTGGTTCACTAAGAAAGTTTAACATGCTAAATTGCAAAATAGCAGCTACACCTATGAACTTAAATTATACGTTAGTGGTTATTTAAGAAACATAGTTAATGCAAGAACTTGTTGGATAGCATAAAAAAATAAAAGATAACTGCTAGATTATAGTTACAAATGATACTTAGCCTACCATATCTCCTTGGATCCAATTGGGAAACTATAATATTGGTAAAATAACTGCTGGTCCATATGGGTACCTAAAAATTAGATATGATACAACGAAATAGATTTACTTTTGTAACCAAAAAAAAAAAAAAAGATTTACTTTAGTTAGGAAAGTTGGGGATTTTGGATTTTATGTAACTATTTATTGTTTCCACACCCTACCCCCTACCCCTCGCGTTCAGATTAGGTGGATTCCATTCCTTTAAAAAGAAGAAAATTGGGTTCAAATTTAATCCGGAAAATCCAAGTTTATCCAACTGTAAGCCAAAGGATGTGAAACAGCTGTGACTTGTGAGTGGAGCAGTCCGACGGTCCCTGCGATAAGTAATCCGCGATTAGCGCTATCTTGCCAGGATAATCGCGGTGGCCGGTGGGCTCACTCTGTTTGTTTCCCTTCTCATTTTGTGCTCCTCTTTTTCCTTTCTCCTTCATCAGTGGCTTAATCATTTCTTTCTTATTTTCCGTGCATCATTCACTTTTGTTTCACTAGTTGGGTTGTATATAATTATTAAGACCAAAAATACGCTAAAATTTATAAATGTTCCGTAAATCTAAATTTGTTATTTAATTTTAAATAATTAATTTATCAAATAATTTATTCAAAATATATAATTTATAAATTCTAATTTACAAATACATACTCTATGCCCATCTTCTGAGAGAAACAATACATGGACGCATAATACAGATTAAAGGTTATAAAAATTTGAAATTTATTATTTTTTCAGTTCAATTTTTAATTTTTAAGTTGAAATTATTTTAATAACTTGTATTATTATAATTCAATCAATTAGTATATCAGTTAATCTATTTTCGTAAATTAATTAGTTTTTATAAATAATTTTTTTAAAAAATTAAACTTTAGATTCTTTGATAAATAAAAATAATCTCTTTTAATTATATTTTAATTTTTTTTAAATTTATCCAATTTATAAAAACACCCAATTTAATTTTTAATTAATTTTGTAACTGTTAAAACATATACAGAGACACCCACAGATCGAGCAGGGATTAGATCTGCTCAAATACGGGAGACATAAGAATGAGCAGACCATACCCCTATGGCCATATCTGATCTTTTTTGATGCCCGTACATTGTCGTTTACCTTAATGTGGACCCTTAAGATCATGCAGAGTATACTTACAGCTAGATCTGGTTTCTCAATAATAACTGCTACACTTTCCTGTTTTGTAACAAACTTTTAAAGTATCAAGACACAGGATGTCTGTTTTATTCAACACTAAAAGATGGTTATTCGCCATCCCCAGTAGATCCAAAGGTAATCCAAAGTTTAGTATTAAAATTTCCTCACATAACGTGCATAACATAATTGGATCCATATTGTGATTATTCTCCAATTCCTCGGATCCTCCAAAAGTTCATTTAACCTGGGATTGCAAGCAACGCTACGCAAACCAGTGGCCAATGCGACAATTTTTTCTCGAACTGCTATTGCACACGATGTGTTGATTAAGATGTCGGGAGGCAAGTTAGGCCGGCATTTTCATGCTAATCGGAGTTGCTTGATTCTTATCCAGTTACCTGCTTGCTTGTCCTTAAGTCATTAGGAGATGTTTATTTATTTTAAAATCAAAATAGCCCCTATCTCCTAAAAATTTGCAGACCTCTTTCCCACTGCTAATTAATTACCTTTCAGTTTGTTTCGAGTGAAACAATAGAACATAAACTAATCCATTGAATCTAAACAATTATGTGTTGCAATCAAACTTGGGTTAGAAAGGTGGTTGGTCGCTATCCAATACCTGTGGTAACATGATCCTATTATTAAAAAGAAGAAGAAAATTGAAGCTCCTTGAAGACTTATCCACGTTATTGAGAAATCGTCAATTCAATAAAAGCGACAATTATGCAAATAAAACTGCATCTTTTGAGCGAAGTTTCAAAACGGGTGGGTGAAAAGATAAAAATGGGGGTTGTTGAGAATCGGTATGAATGATATCCACCAATCACTAGCTTAACTAGTACTTGATGGATTTGATGACTCCCTACTCAATTCATATTTTAATAACCAACCAAAGTTGGATGTATAGATTAGTTATATTAGAAAAAGGAAAAACGGAGCGTGCAAACACGACATAAGACGAAGCGTTCCACGTTCGTAATGCCCAATGGTCGGTTGGTAATGTTCAATAGCTGCACAAACACCCATTCACACTCAATCCTACGCTACCACAAACTATCGCTTTCAATTCAAGTTTCTCTTTAGTACTCACAATTCTCCGAAACCAAAAGCTAAGTCCTCCCCTACCCTCTTCTCTCTTTCTGTGTCATACCCATCCCAACAAAACAGTTTCTCTTCTGTTACTTTTGCGCTTCTTCTGATGAGGAAACTTTGTCCGAATTTCGATCGTGAAGATGGGCTCGAGACAGTGCTCGAGGTCCCAATACCAGAAGAGATGTTTGCGTCGCACAAGACTGGAAATAGGTCGTGGCAAACCATGAAAGCCTGGATGAGTCGACCTGCTACCACCACTCATGACAAGTCCGTAGCAGCTCTCTTTGGTGACAAGAACGCAGAGATTCAGCTTTTACTTGGTGTTGCCGGGGCCCCTTTGATCCCTTTTCCAATTAGTCGCGATCACCAGTTCATCAACCGCAACATTAAAGACCAACCTATCGTGAGTCTCTTGAATAACCTGTCAAGTCATATCAAATTTAATTTAATATTCAGTTTTGGAGATTAATGATTACTTAATCTGTGTTGCATCAGGAGGCATCGATGGCGAAATACATTGTGCATCAATATATAGCTGCGGTGGGTGGTGAGGGAGCATTGAATTCAGTGGATAGCATGTACGCAATGGGGAAGGTGAAGATGGCGGCTTCGGAGTTCTGCGGAGGTGAACGGGCGCCCAACAGCAAGGTAATGAAGATGAAGAACTCAAGACAAGGACATGGAGAGATGGGTGGGTTTGTTCTATGGCAAAAGAGGCCTGACTTATGGTGCTTGGAGTTGGTGGTCTCTGGTTGCAAAATTAGTGCGGGGAGTGACGGGAAGGTGGCCTGGAGACAGACCCCTTGGCACCACTCTCATGCTTCTAGAGGCCCACCAAGGCCTCTTAGGCGTTTCCTCCAGGTAAAAATTTGTCAACAATCCAAGGTTTTACATTAGGTGTAAATGAACGTACACCGTTATTTCTTTCTTTCAAAGTTAACGGCGGACAGGAAAAAATGTTGTTCACATTACTTATCAAACAGCCCCGCCGCTTTGTAGGGTCAGTTAGTTTAGTTGGAAACCAAGTCCATAAGTAGAAGTCAAACGTTTCTTTTGGCGTTCTTTCTGTTTTTCAGATAATTTTTTTGGAAAAGGTCAACAGTATGGGTTGCTAGGCTTCAAGTCATCTAAAGCCTATCCGTGGGCTGCTGGATCAAAGCAAAAATGTTGTACTATTTTCTCATTAACCTGAATCTTATCATGCAGGGTCTTGATCCAAAGTCCACAGCCAATTTATTCTCCAATTCGATTTGCGTCGGCGAGAAGGCAATCGACGACGAGGACTGCTTCATACTAAAACTAGAAGCTGAATCTTCCTCACTAATAGCAAGAAGCAGCAGCAACGTAGATATAATAAAGCACACAGTGTGGGGCTATTTTAGCCAAAGAACAGGGCTACTAGTCCAATTAGAAGACTCTCACCTTCTGAGAATCAAAGCCTCTGCAACTCAAAGCATATTTTGGGAGACCACAATGGAGTCCAAAATCAGAGATTATCGAACCATAGACGGCATCAACATAGCACACGCGGGCAGAACATCAGTGTCACTGTTTAGGTTCGGAGAAAACTCTGAAAGTCATTCCAGGACGAGAATGGAAGAGGTGTGGGCGATCGAGGAAGTGGATTTTAACATTAAAGGACTGTCCATAGATTGCTTCTTGCCACCAAGTGACTTGAAGAAAGAGGAAGAAGGATGTGGGGTTGTGAGTAGCAATGCAAAACTACCCTTTAAGATTCGATCGGCTTCTTTTAGGATTAGCGCATCGAAGGTTGCTGCTATTGATGGTGATGATTCGGATGTTAGTGTAGACGACGACAATTTGTAAATGTTGTGCCTCCTTTTTTGTATATATTGTAACATTTTGTTCTTTGTTATGAGACGTTTTTGCCTAAGGCGGTAGTGATTTAATGCCCTCCTAAGATTTTGGAGTTAGAGCCACTCTTCCCAATGTAAATACTTAATGTTGTATTTTTTTCAGCTCATCAAAAACCTACCCTTTGCACTAAGAAGTAACAAATTGCCTTGTAACTCTTCTGCTTTAGTCTGGTAATATTTTTTTCCTGCATAAAACTAATTTTTCTAGTAATATTATGTAAGATAATAATTACTGTATATACTATAAGCAATTTACGATTAATTTATGTTAGTAATGTCTTTTTTTGAAAATTAATTTACGTTAGTAATGGTTTTTTTGAAAATTAATTTACGTTAGTAATGTTTTTTTTTAAATTAATTAGATGACTATGAACTAAAGCACTAGAATCTGGGTAGTTAGCTTTCAAATTTAAGAAACTTATTTGATAACATTTATCTACCTTCAACTATCAAGACAAGAACACACTCCTTCGTCTGTGCCTTCCCACGAACTCACCCCAACTCTACTTATTAGGACAAAGCCATAAATCACTGATGTCAAACCTGACGATGTTAGACAGACAAGTCTTAGATGGTAGCCATGTGGGATCAAACGGAGAGAAGAAACACTGGGAGCTTTTTGAAGAGGTATAAGTTGCTGGACAAAGCCATGGTTAAGGACATGAAGGCCAGCCTGGTGAACTGGGACTGCTCCTAATTAAAGAGGATGAGAAAAAGTTTGAAGTCTGGTCAATTGAAACGTTTGGTTAGGCTTCTTTCACTTTTCTCGATTTATGTGCCTGCATTGTTCGTATTAGTTGAGTGGTACTGGGAATCTCATAGTAGCTTGTTTCTAGAATAAGCATTTTGTCGTAGACTATCTTCCATGATTCTATGTTACAATTTTGTGAATGAAGTGTGTTTGTGTCTTAATGTTTTGGTGTTCTATACTGTTTTTTTAAAGTGTTAAACAATATTGTGAGAGATTATATAGGTAATAAACTATCATGATTTATGCCGGTTTGCTCCAAATTTTATTGATACTTTATAAATTGCAACTATCATGTTGCATGCCATGAATATAGATGCCACACAAAGTCTAAATCAATGTTATGGAGTCTACAATAAGCTTGAAAATACAACTATTTCATTTAAAAGTTTAATTATTTTATAAATGTCATTTATACAATTAACAAATTTAGTATGTAATTCTTTAAAATTCAACTAAGCAAAGAAATAATTTTCTATAAAATTCAAAACACTATAAAACAAAATCATACATACTGCAAAAATAATTAATTAAACATTAGTTTATGATAAAATTAGATTGATGCTTAAGTTTGTAAAATTAAAGAGTTCTAATTATGTAGAGAAATCTATAATTAAATTTTATGAAAATGATTATGAGAACTTACCTTGGTGTGTATCCCTTTTATAGGCAATCGTTCGAAATGTGCAACTGGTCTCTAACTTATAAGGATAAAGTTTGGATCCAATTTCTACTAGATATTTTTGTTGGTCATTGATTATGACTCTACCTCCTTATGTAGATGAATCCCAAGTTGATTGAGCTTATCATTTTTAGATAATTGGGATTAGATGGACTTCAAACCTATAGTTTATATAAGGGATTATGTTAATCTTAAATCAACTTTCACTCAATCTATATACTTATTAGGGCATATCGTTTTCTCTTAGGTTTTTTTAATCAAAACTTGGATAGAGAGTGAAACTTTTGACACTTAAGTTTGTAGGGATATTTCCTTCATTATGATTTTAGCTTGCTTTATGGATCTCTTAATCACTTAAATATATCGTCACAGGTTTAAATTACTTTAGAATTGTTTTTGAAAGCTAATTAGTAAGTTCATCATAGGCCTTTTGTAGATAAGAATAAGAGAAAACTTAAACTTTCTACATATATAAGTAGGACTTCTTTTTCTAGGTTGACAATTTGACATAAATTCAATATTTAACACATGCCTACCTACAGTAACTTGACGATTTGACAGGAGTCATCCTTAAAAAATCTCCGTAAGAATATTACCTAGAAATATTCTTTATCAAATACAAGTATCATAAAGACACCTTTACTACCTACAATGAGATAAATCATCACCTAGTAAATCATCACCTAGTCTCAATTATTTATTTAGGTAAATGTCAACCATCCTTCCATCCATCCTTATATATAAGGTGTAGGATGTAGGAGATATCTCACTTTCATTTTTTTTTTTTTTGAGTTTTTCTTGAGAGAAAACATCCTTGCATTTCATATATTTGCTTATATTCTTTAAGGAAAAGAAAACCAATATGACCATATTTGCCATTTGTTATCTTTTCATTTAAATTATAAAGAGTAGCACAGATGATTGGACTAGTTTCGAAAGTGAGGGTAATTATGTAATGGGTGCATTAATGTGGGTCAACTACCTAAATTTATAGATATAAAGTCATGTATCCCTTAGATATGTCGAGACACTATCTCTATCTATTACAGTGAAAAGTTAAGTACAAGGAGTAGGTCTTGATTTTTAATAATTTTAAAAGGGTTGCACTACTGGAAGGATAAATTTATCTTCCTATTAGATGACATAAGTTTGTAGATATTTATAATCATCTAGAGGGACTCAAATTAGATATTTTCCTTATGGGATAGGAACAACACAAGCCTAAAGTTCCTATCCAAAAAGTTCATCAATCCATCCATCATTGTTTGGCCTTTAGAGACTTTAATTTATGAATAAAGCTTAATTGTGTCAAAAGGAGTCTTGTAAAGAAGAGTATCCTTATATGTTTCTTTTCTTCATTATTTATCACTTATATTTCTAAATTTTATATCAATACATTGTTGTTTTTGTGACAACCATCAATATAAATAAAATACTTGTAAGGACTAAGGTAGTCAAGGAGAAAGACCTACTTTAATCATCCTATAAGAATAAGAAGAAGCATAATATGACTAATAATGATGAGGTTACCATCATCAAGTCAACTCTCTTGCTACTTCCACCTTTATTTCCTAGCCTTCATAACCTTTGTATCTCTGCTGATTCTATTTGATAGATAGTATGATGACACTTCTTGTTCTAAGAAGACATATAGGGGAAGATGAGAGCGCTTCTTCCCTAAATTCAATCTAAAGAATACTTAGTCTTTGATAAGATTGGGAGATAGTTTAAGATGGCCTGTACGTAAACACTTCTAGGGATAAACAAAGTTTTGAGGAGATGGATGTTGATTATAACCACGTATTCTTTTAGAGGCATCTTGTTAGAGTAAGTTTACTTAGCTTATCAAGTTTCTACAACCTTTTCTAGGTTAATGTTATGTTTTTATTTTATCAGACTGTCAGTTTTTGGTTATGGACTATAAAAGGGTTTATAGAGAGCTTAAAAGGTTTTCAAAGAGAAGGGTGAGGTTACGAATACAACCCTAAAGGCCTATAATGGTTTTAAGGCATTCAAAAAGGAAAGGAAACTAGTTACGAACAACTATTCAATTGTCGTGATGAGATAGAGAGAGAGAATGTAGCATTAAAGAATAAGAATATAGGCTTTGAGGTTGAAAGGGTTGAGTTGCATCCAAATGTGTAAAGACTTTAGGGTGATGACTTTAAGTTCGACATCATCTATCATTATTATAGTTATAAATCTTTCAAAAATTGAAACTATGATAATTTCATCAGTGTTATGATGGTATGTTTTAAGGTCTTTAGGAAGGTTTCCTAAAAAAATTCCTAAGTTTGTGTTTTGCAGATTTAGATATTGCTAACACCTCTACCAAACTTGAGACAACTTAGACTGAGAAGTTTAATGAGTTTTTTATCGTTGATGGAGACATTGCAGTTATTGTGTTTGTTATTAGGGAGTCACTACTCCTAATGGTTGAAAATTGAAACCATGCTTCTTCTAAGCTTCTCTCTACCTGGGCCTTTTAATTTCTTTTTTTTCGTCTCATTTTCTCTCTTTATATAGGGTTATATATGTATAGATGGTTAAGCGCGCTTAATTTTATTATGCACTTAATTTTTTACAAATAATCTTAACTAAGAGTATGATGCACTCATTCTATCAACCTAAAGTAGCTAATGATATCTTAAACATAAAAGAAAAAGAAAAAGAATGCTAAAAAAATCAGTTTGCATTTCTCTTTCCTTACTCTTTACTTTATTGTTTACAAGCACAATTAAATTCATTTATTTTTATTTCAATCTTGCACTTGTGATAATTTGAAGAAATTGTTTTATAAGTAAGTATACTTTAATCAAAATCTTGAATTCACCCAATTCACTCCATTTTGGGTGCTATTAGGGAATAATAAAAATCCTTTTTCACCACCGTTAAAACATTTCCATACGATGAAGCTTCTAAACTCATCAATGGTGCTTTTACTCACTTTCTAGCCTCTCATAGAATCACCTATCATATATCTTGCACTTATAACCCTCAATAAAATGGCCTTGTTGAATGAAAAATTTGTCA
>JAOQMQ010000196.1:12030684-12057174 GCA_027563845.1 Erythroxylum subrotundum
TTTCGTAAAAGTGATTAAGCTGGGTGAGGGCCCCGCAGACGTAGGCAAGGTGTGCCGAACTGCGTTACCAAATTTCTAGTGTTTTTATTATTTCGGTTTTGCTTGTTTTTATATTCTATTAGTATCAAGGAAATTTGCGGAAAGTTTGCGAATTAATTAACCCCCTTCAGTTTTTTTCAAGTTACATATACAATTTGAGCTAATTATAATTTTACCCAATTTTGTAGTACTTGACTAAATGTTAAAAGTAACATTAAAATACTTAAATTTTAAATTTTTAACTTCAAAAATAACTTGTCGTTAAGTCGGGTTTAATCATGTTCGTATTCTTACCGAGGAATCTAACAAGAAGTCTATCCCCATACTACTTTTGGAAAAGGTTTAAGAGTTGAAATATTTTAGCGACACTTACTAAATTGTATATGTAACTGAAAATCAAATTTAACAAGAATAACTTATTATATTTTAGTGAAATATTAATCTTATATCTGTTTGTGGAAAATGTTAATTCCACAGACAGATAAGAGTTTGAGCATCATAACTAGGGAATTAGCTGGATGCCGGTAGTTTTTACTAGTTATCTTGTAATAGGATTATATTAATATAATTATTTCATAAGAAATGACTCGTGATTTAATTTTTAAAATTTTGAACACTGAAATTGAAAAAGTCTTAAAAGTTTAGGCACTTTTTAACATGTTATCATGTAAAATTATTATTTTAATTAATAAAATATTTTCTTAAATATTTTTTGAATTTAATAATTTTTTGCCTAACTAAATCATCATCTCTCATCGTGTGCTCCGTCTTATTTCACCTTCTGCTTTCATTGTGAACTATTTTTCTTTAATTGCAATGATCTTTCGACGACTTTTTCGCCTCTTTCTTCTTCTTCTTCAGCTATGCGTTCTTCGTTCATCTGTCATCTGCAATCTGCTTTCTATCATGTTCTAGTTTCCAAACATCTCATAGAAGCTATCCGTCTTGGCCTTAAGTCTTGTGACATGAGGATATTCTTGGGTTTTACTTGTTCCCCAACCAGTACTTCTAAGTTTATGCCTTTCTTTTGCGTTATTTTTTCAAGTTTAGATGTTTAGAGTACAATGAAAAGAAGATAAGGGCTACGAAATTGTTGTAGAACATATATATATTTTTTTTTTGGGTGTTTGTATATATATCTTTTTGCAAGCTTTAAAGAATGACAACAGTTAAAGTTAAAGGAAGTGAACGCAGAGAACGATTTTTAGGGATTTAACGACTACCGTATTAGACTCGGTATCGGATTAAATTCTGGAATGAAACTGTACCGATACCAGTTAATACTGGATACTGTTTCGGGTAATTTTATAAATTTATGAAATAATCCATAAAATTTTTAAAAATTACAAAATAGTCCCTAAAATTCTTAAATATATATGTTGCTTTTACAATTTTTAATTGACGTTAATAAATGTAAGTATAAATAATTAAAATCTACAAGTCTACAACATATTCACAATTTGACAACAAACATTCATTACATCACTTTTTTATGGTCAAACAAATTTTTTCCTAAATGAGTAAATTCAATGCCAAATATTAAAAATAAATTATCATTTCACAAATATTAACAATATATCAAATATCAATTAATGATTTAAGTTTTTATAATTTTACAAAATTTTATTATCAATTTTACAATTTCACATTTAATTATCAATTTTACATTTGATTATTAATTTCACATTTGATTTTTTATTTTACATTTAAGTTTAAATGTTAATTATTAACTTTCAATTTTAAGATTAAGTTTTAACAATCTTTGCATAATACATAATTAATTAATTACATAGTAACCCTATTTTATAATTCCATTTTCAATTCCAATTCTAATTTTCATATAACAAATTCATAACAAAATAACATAAATTACTTATTCACAGTATTCTTCAATCCAACAATTTCAAATTATCAACTTCAAAAATTTCATTCTAAAACCGTGGAAATTTCATTCCAAAACAATTCCAAATATTCAAAAATTTCATTCCAAAAATTTTCAAACCAATCCTCATTTCAATCTCCAAAACAATTCCAAAACAAAACAACCAATATTCACTAATTAATCCATTCCAAATTCCAAAACCGTGACACCACCAACACCAACTTCTTCAACAGTTCAACACTTCAACCCCCAAATCCAATCCTCCACCCACCGACAGCATATTCATCAACACTAATACACAAATCCAAATCAGCAAATCCAATTCAATCCATAATAAATATAAAAAAAAACATTGCAAGGTTTACCAGCAATTTTTGGAAACACCAAGAAGAGAACAGATCAACTTATCAACCAACAAAATCAAGTATCAACACACCCAAAAAAAACATTGTAGCCATCGGGTGACTCGGATCTTCTCTTCAATATTAGGGTTGGGGCTTCGGGTTTTCGAGTTGTCCGTTGTCTAGGTCTAGCCATCCAGCTGTGAGCGTCAGAGGGTCGATGGTAGTGCGGTGGTGCAGACTTGCGGTGGTGCGGCGAGGAGGAGAGGTGTGGACTTCGCAAACCCAGATCTCCGAACACGATGAGACGAGGAGGAGAACCGGGGCGAGGAGGAGAACCGGAGAAGACAGCAAGCGTCGACGGCGGTGAGACGATCCAGACGCTGGCGATATACAGAGCGAGAGAGTGAGAGAGAGGGGGTGAGAGTTAGAGAGAAGAGGGCTGCGGTGGTGGTAGGTGGTAGCAGTCGGGGTCTGGGGGGTAGATTTTTGGTTTTTTTTTTACAAATTAGTCCTCCAGGTTTTTAAAATTTGCGAAATTACCCGAAATTTTTCAGTATGTTAGGTACCGACCTCGATACCAGCCAGTATTTTTGGTCAGTACCGAGGTTGGGATCAAGGTACCAGTCTTCGGCCGGTAGAACGGTACAGACCCCAAAAGCTTGGATTTAACCCTTTTTGAGTCCCTTTGTAGAAAAGAGAGAGATTAGAACATAAGTCAAATTTTCTTTCATTTTCGTATTCAGACTGTTGGATTTAATAGAAAGTAAAACACAAAAAAAACATTCTCTATTTGAACAAGTTTAATGATGCTACGCAAACAAAAAATCCCTAATTTGTCTATGTAGTTTGTTCTTGCTGACAAAATTGTCTTAGTAAATGAGATAAAAACGCGTGTCAATGAATGATTTTCAATGTCAAGATAGAATGTTAAAGAATATATTAAAGTCAAAAGATTTTAAGTTGAGCAGGGCTGACACTGAATACTTATAGTGTAACTTTATAAGTTATGAGATGGCTATTAATATAGAGATAAAGCTTGAATTAGAAGTTATATTATGGAAAAAGTGTTGTAAATACTTATGATCTATCATCCAAAGTAATGGAGAGATCGATGAAGATATAAATTCATCATATCATATCAGAGTAGATTAAATAGAGAAATGAACAGGTTTTTATGTGATAAGAAGATATCACTCAAGCTTAAAGGTAAATTTTATCACTTAGTAATTAAACTGGCCATGCTATGTGGGGTGGTATATTGGCCCATCAAATAAGTGAATAGTCATGGGCTAATGGTAGCGGAGATGAGGATGTTTCGTTAGATATATAACCTTACCGGAAGAAATAGAGTCAAGAATGTAATGGTAAGAGATAAATTAAAGGTGAGTGATATTAATAAAAAATTGAGAGAAACAAGGCTTAGATGGTTCAAAGATGTTAAAATGAGATACAATGACGCTTTAATGAGAAGATGCGAGAAAGTAGTACTTAAAGACTATAGGAGAAAGAAAAAAAAAAGGGAATGTCTAAGAAGAATTAAAGAGAAGTAATGAAGAATGATATGACTCTGTTGGAACTTATTAAGGACATGATTTTAAATAGAAAATTTTGACGTACTAGGATATAGATTAAGAATCTCTCATAGAGAGGTCATTCTGATTTTCTTAGGTATTTTAGACATTTTCCTTCAAGTTTTTTAGTTTTATAGTTAGCTCTTTTTTAAAATACATAGTACTTACCTCCTAATTATTTAGTCTAGACAGTGTTATACTTAGCCTAATTACGTTCTTGACATGGGTTATTTGATTTAATGTTGTACTTGTCTTTTTCTAATTTGTGTATTCAATTATTTATTTTATTTATTTATTATTAATCTTTACCAGGTTCAATATGTACAATATTATGTATTGTATATATGTGTGTATACACACACAGACACACACACACACGTTTATACTATCATTATTTTACATTACATATATTCTATTAGAAACAATCTTTTTTATAATTGAATAAGAGTAAGGTCGTGTACTACTGAACGTCTTCAGACCTCACATTTTAATGAGACTCACGCTGAGTGTTATTGTTGTTGTAGGATATTCTTCCTCTTGTTTTTTCAATTTTAGACTTCTGTTTCTTTAATTAGACTTCATTGAGACAACATCGATGATAACCAAGTAATCTTTTTCTTTTACTAACTTGAAATCCAAACATATAAGAAATGTTAATAAAGTGGTTAATTAAATCAATTAGGATAATTATTTTATCTAAATTGAATTAAACTTAATAATTTTTATAATTAATTTTTAATGATTGAATTCCACAATACCATATGGTGCTTATGTAGTAACATGAGATCCAATCTTTTAAAAAATATTATTACCGACGTAGTAGATAATTAAAGTCGTTAAGTCTTTCTTATATTTTTCATCTATATAAGGTTCACTTTAATTAATTCTTTAATAAAACATTAATTTTTAAATATTAAAATTTAATTTGAACGTAATACAATATTAAGGTTAACTTATACGCAGATGTAGGCGAAGAAATTACTTTTTTGTTTTCCTTTTTGCCTTTCTAAAGACGAAATTTAACATAAAATAGTACGATGTTCGTTTCATTGCAAAGCAACCGATAAAAGATTTATTGATACAGTAGGTGGAATAAAAAAATTTAAGCGGCAGTAAGTGAACATGTAATTCTTTTTAATTTGAAATATTTGATTAAGAGTGAAAATATATTAAAATTTATAAATATTACTTAGATCAAATTAATTATTAAAATTTAAAATATAAATGTAACTATAAATTATTTATTAATATTTTTCTATTAATTCTGAATTATTAATTTATTAAATAACTTTTAAAATAAAATTGACAATTTATTCAGATGAGTGGACTATTTTAAAATAACTATGCTTTTCTCTAGTAATAGAATTTGCAATTCTTATTATTCGCGTGTATCGCAGATTATAAATAATAATACGTAAATTATATATTATAAATAAATTATTTAATGAATTAGTGAATCAGAAAAAAATAATAGATTTGATTAAAATAAGTTAAATGTATTTTCACCTTTAATTAATTATTTTAAAATTAAAATGAGTTATAATATTTTTAAAATACTACTCAATCTTTCAGTATTTTAAATTAAAAGTTTGTTTCAAGAATTTGCTTTGACATTTAAATCACTTTTTAAAGAATTTTAAAAGAAGTATAATTTCTTGCAAACACCATTTGGATTGGACCATCTATTTCACTCTTTTTGTGTCAACTCCCTTTCACACGTTCTCATCCACTCTGGTTCAGCCGGATTTTGCTGATTCGAAGCATCCTTGTTCTGTTCCATAATTCTGGGAATTCTCCACTGCTGTATACCTGCAAAACAAGCAAAGACTCTCCGGGGGTTGTTTCCCGGAAGGCCCCTCCGACGCTCAAGTCAGTATTTTGAGAGAATTCTGGTTCTGAGAATCAAGAGGCAGCTAGGGTTATGTGTTCGTACCTTAATCACGGTGAATCATTCCTTATATACATTGTTGGTTGTTTCTAGGTTTAGGTCTCTACGTGAATTGTTGTGTTTGCATGGAAGTCGATCTTTTACTATTGGGCCGCCAGAACGTGGGCTTGGAGTTGGACCCTTCTAGGCCGGGCCTTATGAGGCCGACCCGACCAATAGCATATTAAATTATATGAACCGGATGAATTTGTACTAATCTAATTCTACTGTTGAGCAATTAAGATTACGAAATGCCTAATTAACTTTTTATTTTTATTGAATTTGTGAAACACGAAAGACTCGTTTATCACTTTTGCTAATAGTTGCTGAAAATCTAGTTTAAACATTAATATTTAAAATTTTGAGGGTAATTTTACAAAAACTAAAATTTGATCTAAACCCTAATTGGAGGACCAATGTGTATATATATATATATAAACTTTGCTAATCTGAATTGTTACTGGGAAGCAAGGCCAAGACAAAAGCGGTTTCAGCAATTCGTATATGCAGGAATGGCAGTTAAGTTTGTTACCTGCGAATTCCTGCTCGGATCATGACTTGTTTGTATGGTACCTAGCTTCAAAATCGACCATAAAGACATTATCTTTGCCAAGAATGTCGCACGTGAAGACGACAAAAAGGTCTCCTTCTTCGGAATCCACAAAAAACGGGCTACAGATTTTCAAATTCAAACAATAAAAAGTCCATCATTTTGGGCCTCGAATTTGAATTCCAATCCTTTTCGGTTAACGGCTACTTATTACCCTCTCTGAAGCGTGCCCTGAATACAGCACTGTGTATGTACGATGGACCTGAAACTATGATGGAATGGCATTCGCTTTTTTTACTTTCCTTCATAAAGAGAGTTGCAACTTGCAATTATTATTTTTTCAGTTTATATCAAATTATTTAATGAATTAATAACTTAAATTTTAATGATTTATCTTATAACAATTGAAATAAAATTATAAGCAAATTTTTTATAGAAACTTAGATTGAGGACTCGAACCCATAAATTTTAGCTTTCAAGAGTCTCCTACCAATTATATTATAGCGTGTAGGCATTCTATGAAAAAAACGGTTGAACTGATAAGGCGGGACAACGGACACTTTGTAAAGTTTGAAAACTTGGCAAAATTAGGTTAGGTTAATGTCAAAAGTCAAAGCACAGTAACCTTTTATTTTCTCAAGTCAGATTATTATAGTGGATAATTTGTCTTTTCAACTCTTCCTGCCGTACAAGTAGTTCAAAAACGCAACGTTTACATGAAAAAGACATCGAACGCTAACTTTATGAAGCTCCGCCACTGCACCGGTCTTAACATACAATTTAACCAAAACAGAAAACAAAAAAAAGAACAATTGCATCTTTCACACTAATAGCTTTTAACATCGTATCCTAAGGTTCAAGTCAGACAATGCGATGGGGAAAACGAAACATCCTAGGCCAATCTATTCGTTTGTTTGTTTATATTAATAATCACATTTACTTTATGAGATTATCATTTATAAACATTATTATCATCCAGAACCATTGTTGATAATTTTACGCTGTGAAAGACGGGAACAACCATCCATCCCAGGGACTGATTTTGTGATGTGAAAGAGTATATAAACTAAACTAATTTAACCGTTTGAGCTTGGATTTATCAGAGAAGTTTTTTACATCGAATTGGTCTCGAAGCTGCTTTAGTTTAACATATAAAGAAGACACAAACTTTTAAATGCCTCACCAAAAATAAAAATAAAAAAATTGATTTACAGAAGGAAAGGTAAACAGTAATTTCACGGGATCGTCCGCTACACCTACCTGACCTTGTTTTTTTAAGTAATATTTTGAATGGACACTCAATTCAGTAGAGACTAGAGAGAGACGTTGGCCATGGTATGTGCTCATTGGCAGTTTACTCTTTATCAAATCAAATTTTCTTTCAAGTGAGAGAAAGGAGTCGACATATGACAAAAGGGTATAGGAATATATTTGAACCATATCTGATCCTCTTCTCTTCCACCCACCTCAATCAGTCCTGACCCACCTGAAAACCAACTGGCATGAAGTGAACTTTTTGTTCATTAACATGTTTCTAGTGAATCTTAAGAGTTTCTGAGTTATAAGGTTTGGAAAATTTGCATCTTTTGCACAAATGGAAGGAGTTGTGAATACGAATGTTGTTGGTGTTGGCGGTGGCGGAGGATTTGAGAAGAAGAAGAAAAATGACGGCTCTGAGTCACTGACCGAGTCAGGTTCCGAGTCAAGAGAAAGTCGTTCGACTTCTGAGAGTTCTTCGATTGAGGGAGTCAAAACTGTGGGGTGTGCTTCACCGTCTGCTTTGGGTTGGCCTATCAGGAAAGCTGTAGAGTGCAAGAGCTTGTCCTCTGCCAAAGATATGGACGAAGAGAAAATCAATTCAGAGGATTCCAAGTTCAAAAGGCTAAACTCAAAGCTTTCAGGTCAGTTGTTGGTTGTTTCTTTGACAAATTTGAGGACCTTGGTGCTTTAAAAATTTTTAAGTAATCATATTTAAACTGAACGTGTTATTCTTGAACATTTCGTTGTACATTATGTGTGAATCATACATAACTACATAACAATTCGTGAACTTTCTTTAATTAGTTTACTTAATTGATTCGGTAATCTTATCTAGATTTTGAAATGATGAAAGAGAGGTTTGCAAAACTGTTGCTTGGTGAGGATATGTCGGGTTCGGGAAAAGGGGTTTGCACAGCTTTGGCCATCTCGAACGCTATCACCAATCTATGTGGTATGATCTTTAACCATCTATCTGGTTATCTTCCTTTTCTCCTGTGTATTCGCCAAAGGGTTAAGTCTTAATGTTTATAATGCGACGTATAGCTACTGTCTTTGGGCAACTCTGGAGACTGGAACCATTACCGTCAGAGAAGAAATTAATGTGGAGGAGAGAGATGGAGTGCCTTCTATGTGTAGCCAATCACATTGTGGAATTAATGCCTTCCTGGCAAACATTTCCTGATGGAAGCAAGCTTGAGGTAAACTCCAGCGTTACTACTAGATATTAGGCCTTGATTTTGGTCACTCCATATTTATATGGATTAAATGAGTGAAGATAGGGAAGTGGACACTACGGAATCTAGTCATTCTTGACCTTTGCTATTGCATTACTGTTTTCTGCATTTTGTAGGTCATGACATGTAGACCCAGATCAGATCTTTTTATCAATCTCCCAGCTCTGCGGAAACTAGACAATATGCTTATTGTAAGATTTGTACTACTTGACTCCTTATTTTAGACACTTGATTTCATGTTCTAATTACTATCTTCTATCGATTACAGGAAATATTAGACAGTTTCAGGGATACAGAGTTTTGGTATGTTGATCAAGGGATTATAGCCCCAGAAGCAGATGGTTCAGCTTCTTTCCGTAACACAATTAAGCGACAGGAGGAAAAGTGGTGGTTGCCTGTACCCCGAGTTCCTACCAGCGGTCTAAGTGATAATTCGAGAAAGCAGTTGAATCACACGCGGGAATGCACAAATCAAATACTAAAAGCTGCAATGGCAATCAACAGTATCGCTTTAGCTGAGATGGATGTTCCTGACTCCTATTTAGAATCTCTGCCAAAGGTTTGAAAATTTTCCATGGAATCTCTAAGTCAGTTCCAATCCTATGTAAAGGGAAGTCTGTCGCTCAAAAATTTCACGTGGTTAGATAGACGAGTTTTTTGGATAGCAAAACCAATGTTGAGTGTTGTGTCTTGTTTCTGAACACCTCCACTGTAGGCAATAAATATCTCGTGTTTCTCTTGGATTTATTACTTTATGTTAAGATACATAACATTCAGTTCATTACTTTATTTCAGAATGGGAGAACGTGTCTCGGAGACCTAATATACAGATGTGTTACTTCAGATCAGTTCAGTGCAGAATGCCTGCTTGATTGCCTTGACCTCTCTTCTGAACATGTTGCTCTAGAGATTGCAAACCGCGTGGAATCATCCATCTATGTATGGCGCCGAAGAGCTCATTCCAAACCTGCAACCATACCAAACCGTTCATCTGCAAAATCTTCTTGGGAGATGGTCAAGGATTTAATGGTTGATGGAGATGGTAAGAGGGAATTGTTTGCAGAAAGAGCTGAAAGTCTCCTGCTTTCTTTGAAGCAGCGTTTCCCTAGTTTAGCTCAAACCACTTTAGACGCAAGCAAGATCCAATTCAACAAGGTAAAAATTTTAACCTATTACAAGTGATTGCTAGTGTAATTTAATGCGCACATCAAGTAAGTTTAGAACTGCGTGACCTTGCAGGACGTTGGAAAATCCATCCTTGAGAGCTACTCAAGAGTCTTGGAGAGCTTGGCATACAATGTAGTGGCACGCATTGATGATTTGTTATACGTGGATGACTTGACCAAACAAACAGATAAACTGTCCTCAATTGGCGCAGTAAGTGTTATTGCTCACAAGAAGTCTTCAATATCATACTCTGTGCCCGTCTCGAGCACCCCCCACAGAACAACTTTTAGTACACCAAGCTTCTCACCTGCGCCACTTGTAAGCCCTGCAAGGGGAGAGAGGACTCCGTTTCTCAATACCACCAACGTCATCACCAATACCAACAAACCTCATCGACGTGGCTTAGGGGTTAAAAGGGTTTTGACAAACTACCTTGGTGTTGATACCAAAGCAAAAATATGCGGCAATTCAATCGAAGGGTCTTGTCCGGTTCCGATCACAAATGGCACAGGAACGGGGCATGAAAAGGACTCCCTGGGTAAGCAAACGGGGAATAAATTGCGACAAAATGCTCCCAAGCTCACGGCCTCCTGAAGTGGTGATTGCTATACTTGCACAGAATCAACATAGTTCAAGAACTAGGAAACTCCGTTATGCAACCCTGATTTGTTGTTCGTTGGTTATTTGCTAGTTACATCAAAATTAAGAACGGTGTCTCATATTTAACGGTTATTTGTATCTCTCGAATATGACGAGGAGCCTAAAGATTGCTGTACATTCCACTTCAAATTATTTATTCTAAAAAGGAGTGCTGAACTTGCGGACTTTCACAACCTAATCAATGCTCAAATCATATATCTCTAAACAAAACGCGCTTTCAAAAATATCAACACAAAATTCTACTACTCTATTTTGATACCCTTTTTATCTTTTGAAGGAAATTTCGAATCACCAGTAGAAAAGAAGCGTAAACCAAAAGGAAAAGGAAATAAAAGAAGACAGCTGACAGAATATCGTAAGCCACCAAAGAAAAGAATAAACGTACGCACTGGCGCTTGAAAAAGAACTCTTCTTGATTCCTTCAAGGGTAAGGAAAAAGTGCAGATAGGACACATACGACATGGAGACGTCTACATGAACCCCTTCAACACGTTAGCGAAGCCCACGAGTTAGCCGCCTGTTAGTTCATACATCAACTGGCAACGATTTAGACAACCACCTTCTATAATAGACTCGTCTTTTGTCCACAGCTGATTAAATAAATCTCTAATGGTATTATTATAACTGATCTGCCATCTGCCTCATAATCAACGAGCGACAGCAGGACAGCTTCTCCATACTTGACATGTTTCATGAGTGTAACCGTTGTCCTTTTCAACTCAATTTCGAAAGCAGATGCCTTTGCTTTTTATATAGCTTTTTCAGGCTTATTATCAAAAGTCGTTGTAGTATAGTGGTGAGTATCCCCGCCTGTCACGCGGGAGACCCGGGTTCGATCCCCGGCAACGGCGTACCGATTTTGGTCGTCGATCCATTTTCTAATTTCCTGATTATACGTGTACATATATATCTCTGGACGTATTTTTCCATTTCCTAATAAGTAATAATAGTAAAATTAACTTTCTCTTGTCCAATTGCACCCTCCTCCTCCTCGGTTACTAAAGAAGTAATTCTCTCACTACCAAACTTGCTGTGCCCTTCAACTTTTGCTGATTAACGCCATTTCACTTTCCTCCGTACACGTCCGCCGTCTGGCCACCGCACTCAACCTCTCCCAATGACCACCAGCATCCACATCACGGCCTTAGATGGCATAGTTAACGTCAACTCCCTATTCACACTCGCCGTCTTCATAGGCCTAGCCTGGAACCCAGCAGATCCAACCGACAACCTCGTCCTCGACTCCGCTTGCCTCGCCGGTCCCAGGATCGCCGAGGACCTCATCTCATTCCATGTTTATTCCTTTAGCTCTTTCCTCTTCTCCAGCATCTTCGCTCTCGCTCTCAAGCAAGCCATTCGGATCTCCAGAAATCAGGAATATACCCGACATCTCCACTTTCCGGAGTTCCTCGGAATAGTTAATAGGAACTTGTTTCGGGTCGGGATGTTGGTCTCGGGTATAGGGTCGGTCTGCGGGTGCGTGTTTCTGATGCTTGCTCTGATTAATGTTGCTCAGGTGAAGCTCGGAACTTTGGCTTGTGGTAGTGGTTACACATACGCTGCTGTTATTCCTCTCGTCATTTTTGTTCCACTTGCGCTCTTGATTTACGTGACCATTGTGTTGTATGCTTTCTCTCGCTAGGATCGTGTTTTGTACCTTCTATTCTTATTGCAATCCGAGGAATTTTAGAGGGTTGGATCAATCCGTTGTAGTCGGATTACTTACTCTGTTGGGGAAGTCCTGTTGTGATCGTTTGGTGGAACATTATTAAGTTTCAGAAGTAAATGTCAGATTTTACATTGGTTTAAGCTGGTTCTGTTCTGAATGTTGTATTTAACTTGTTCCACATTTTTCACTTTTCCACATCTGGTTGGACCGTCGAATAGGTATTATCTAATGGCCGCAAACATAATGAAGCAAAAAAGTTTGAAGTTTGTAAAAAAAATAAAAAATTTAGTCAACTGTAATTCTTAATTTGGTGAGAATTAAGTTTAACATCGAAGACGATAAGGGCTCAAATTGAAAATATGGTAGGATTCTTTATTAAATGGGAAGTAGTAGTAAAATAAGTATGTTATTAAAGATTTTGATATGTTATCTTAGTTATTTACAACTTAAGTTTATATAATTTTTATTAAAATATAATTTAAATTTGTTATGAACCTTTCTTATTAGAATGGGGGATTTTGGCACTTCGCAAGGAGATTATGGTTTTGATAGGAGACTAAAAGAGTGTGTAGAGGAACACCAAATGGGAAAAGAAGTTGGTGAACTCCGAGAAGACTTCTCAGTTTTGACAGTTGCTAGATGTAGCTCTCCTATAACTTCTCGACAAACTGAGCCAGTAATTGTAAACAATTCGTGGAAGAGTAAGTTGGAGGTTGGTACTCGTAGAACTAAGCTTACTCCCTACCAGGAAGTAATTTTGGATGGAATAATCACTACTCTATTGGAACTATTTGAGGCAGGTGCAAAGATCTAGTCTGTAGCACTAGTGGGTTATTTCTAGAGCAAGAGGCGACTGTTGAAAACGCCCAGCAACTACCTGAAAGTACATTCAAACAAACGCTCTGATTTTACTGTTCATTTTCCGTTCATCCAGTCACTTTGTCGCCTTCCGATCACTCACCACCGGCCTTCGCAGCAAATGCAGAACAACAATCACGCGCAGGTGGACCTTTGGTCTGATCCTGTTGGCGCAAAGAAGATCTGCCCCCTACATTACCTGCTTCACAACCAGCTATACTCAGTTATAGCGCCACTATCACAAGACAAACGACCCAAGATCCCTCCTCACCTGCCTGGCCTTCGGAAGACCCAGTTGAGATCGAAGAAGGAGACATCACCATTGTTCCTGGAACATTCAGCCAAGGCATTGAACTCTCACATTCTTTCCAGGGCAGACTCAACAAACAATAGCAACAAGCAATCGTTGTCAAACTCATGGGACACAAAATTGGTTACACTATGTTAAAGAATCGACTTACCTCTCTGTGGAAGCTTGCTGGGCCGATGAAGATTGTTGATATTGACCACGATTTCTTCATGATCAACTTTCTAGAAGCTGAGGACTATGATTACACCCTCACCCAAGGTCCGTGGGTTCTCCTGGGACACGCCCTTTCGGTTCAACCGTGGAGCCCCTCTTTCCGACCATCCACTGGCCATGTCTCTTACGTTATCACTGGGTCCGCTTTCCGGAGCTCTCAGTGGCGTGCTACCATCCTTCTATTCTCACCGTGCTAGGCAATCTCGTCGGACGCACCATCAAGATTGATTCCAACACGCAACACTCCCAACGAGGACGATTTGCTCGAGTGACGATACATATCGATCTCAGCCAGCCTCTTCGCTCCATCGTCGAATTGGACAGAGAACATATCAAAGTCGTCTACAAAGGCCTTCCTCAGATCTGTTTCTCCTGCGGGCGCGTAGGCCACAGTACCACCAGCTGTCCCTCCAGACCTTCTTCCCCTCCTCCGGCCCTGACTATAACCTCGTCAAACTCCTCTCACGTTCTCACTCCCGCTACTCAACCAGAATCGCCCCCTTCGAACCCTTCTCAGGTGGTGTAGGACCCTGGCTCCAAGTCCAACGAAGGGGTCGTTGTACACCTTCCTCTACAACGGTCACAAGACAAGACCCCTATCGCCCCTTCCCTGTTGACCCGTCTTAAGGCTCTAGGTTTCAGCTTCTAGCCGACGCAACCCATCCCATTACTGCACAGACCGAGCCAACGACCTCTCGCGCGAGCCCCCCAGAACAGCTGTGTCCCCGAACCTTCAGGAGACAGCAGCGTACGCCCTTTAATCAACTCGCTATAGGCCGGGCTTCTAGCCCACACCGGGCCAAGTCAAAGGGGCCAAAGGCTTCGATCTCCAGGGCCAGACCAACCAGCCTTCATGGCCTCCCCACACAAGCCCCTTCAGTCTCCCAAGCCCATCTGAGCCCCACCCCAGCTCCTCACCCCAATACCCCCATCCAACCCACACCCGAAACCCAACATGCTACCATTATTATTCCTTCACATTCTGAGTTGATTATCCAGGACCCTTCCCTTGCTACAATTATGAATGAAAAGGACGTGATGACTACTATGAAGGAGGATTTGCCTTCCAATGCCTCTTATCCTGATGCGCAGCTCACCACTCATCCGCCCCTTCTCGTGCATCCTCCAGACCCAGGCCCGTCTGTTAATCGGTCTCATGATGCAATGGACATCGTTGCAGGTCCAACGGATGTCCAATTACCAAACCCTGCAAGTTTAGGATCAGCTGAACAGTCTGAGATTGTGGACTCCGTCCATGCATAGGCCTGAAACTCTAGCTTCTGTTTTATGTCCATTTTCATTTGAAATTGCCAAGGGGTCGGCAGCAAAAAATTTTGGCCCATTTTTAAGCATTTCATTCGACTCCACAATCCCATGATTGTCGTGTTGGTCGAGACGAGAATTAGCAGCGATCGAGCGCAATCGGTGATCCATTCTTTGCAATTCCCTTATTCCCTCCGAGTGGAGGCTCACGGTTTTTTTTCTTCGGTATATGGCTTCTTTGGACCACCTTCTTTCCTCAAACGAACGTAACACACCTGCCTTTCCTCAAATCAGATCATCGTCCTCTTCTAGTGACTTTCCATCCAACTCACCACCGTTCTCCCTCGGTGTGTCCTTTCCGTTTTCAATCCGCTTGGTTAACCTACGAAGGTTTCCCCAGAATTATGGAAGCTCACTGGAATCCTCATCTTCCTACTCTTAGTGGGACGATTCAACACCTGGGCGATCATTTACAGAGGTGGAACTACTCGACCTTTGGAAATATTTTTCTCCGAAAGAAGCGTCTGCTGGCTCGACTCTTGGGTATACAAAGATCCTTGGACACTCAGCACTCTGATTCCTTACAAGAGTTGGAAGCTTATCTCCGAAAAGAGCTGGAACACGTCCTTATACAAGAGGAACTCTACTGGCATCAACAGTCTCGATGCCAGTGGCTCAGTCAGAGCGACAGGATCACCAAGTACTATCATGCCCTCACAACTTCCAAAAGACGTAAGCTACACCTTGCCTCTTTGAAGGATACCACTGCAACTCCGCACTCCGATTCTGCGACCATTCGACACATGGCCAAGAGCTTCTTTGAAAATCTCTACATAGTTAAGCGTACTTCTCTGACGCATTTCCCCCTAAAAGGCTGTTCTTCCCCCCCCCCCCCCTCGAGCGCTACTCCAGACCTGGAAAGCCCACTCCTTCCTGACGAAGTCAAGACCGCCTTCTTCGCTCAGGCTCCCAACAAAGCCCCAGGATTTGATGGTTTTACGGCCCTATTCTTCCAATCACAATGGGACATTATAGGGCCTTCTCTGGTTCGTTTCCTCCAACATACATATAGGCATTCTTTTTGCACCATCCTGGTCCTCATACCCAAGCAACCTCCCCCACTACCATCACTCAATTCCGACCTATCGCACTGTGCTTGGTGATTTACCAAGCTCTTTCGAAGATCATCATCAACAGGCTGAAACCGTTTCTTGACGGGTTGGTCGTCCTGAATCAATGCAGCTTTGTTCCGGGCAGATCCATTACCAACAACATCATTATAGCCCAGGAAATTATCCACACGATGTGTAGGAAATCGGGGCAAAAAGGCTTCCTGACAATAATGGTTGACCTTGAAAAAGCTTATGATCGCCTCTCCTGGGACTTTATCTAGGACACTTTTCTCGATATAGGGCTTCCAGGTTCGTTAATCTCCCTCATTATGAAGTGCATCTCTTCCGTTTCCATGCAAGTGAATTGGGAAGGAGACCTCAGTGAGACGTTCCTTCCTACTCGAGGCATCCGTTAGGGGGATCCCCAATCTCCATATCTGTTCGTTCTTTATATGGAACGTCTGGGCCGCCACATCAATCAATCGGTGGCCCAAGATCGTTGGAAGCCTGTTCGTCTTAGCTGAAATGGTCCCCCCGTTTCTCACCTGTTTTTTGCTGACGACCTAATTTTATTCACGGAAGCCACTACTGAGCAAGGTCAGACCGTCCAAGATACCTTATCTGCATTCTACAGTGCCTCGGGCTAGAAGATTAGTCACGACAAGTCTCGTTACTATTACTCTAAGAATGTTTCTTCGTCTATGGCTCGTCGCTTGAGCCACGACTTGGGTTTTAAGCAAACCATGGATTTAGGACGCTACCCGAACGCGTTCACCAACGCACATACCAATATATCCTTGACAACGTCCAAAAACGCCTCTCAGGATGGGCAGGTCATCTGCTTTCATTAGCAGGCCGCACTACTCTGATTCAATCTGCCATCTCAGCACTCCCAATGTATACTATGCAGACTGTTCGCCTCCCTCGACGCCTCTGTGACGATTTAGAAAAAATTATGTGCACCTTCTTGTGGGACTCCTCTCCGGGGGCCAGAAAGATCCATCTCGTGCAATGGGACACAGTTTGCCAACCCAAATCTCAAGGTGGCTTGGGTATCCACAAAATTCGAGAAACTAATGATGCACTGTTAATCAAACTTGGGTGGGCTGTAATCTCGAACCCGAATGTC
Source organism: Erythroxylum subrotundum (assembly GCA_027563845.1). Classification (NCBI taxonomy): domain Eukaryota; kingdom Viridiplantae; phylum Streptophyta; class Magnoliopsida; order Malpighiales; family Erythroxylaceae; genus Erythroxylum; species Erythroxylum subrotundum. The sequence goes on from JAOQMQ010000196.1 coordinate 12,047,874, forward strand.
CTTTGGGCCCGAATCTTGGCCTCCAAATACAATTTGAATGTTCACAATCCACCTACTTCCTTAGCGGCAATTGGCGGCTCCATAACATGGAGGAGCATCAAAAGTGTATGTGTTGGATCCCGTTACCGGAACTCAACTCGCTTATGAAAACGAAACAAAACAGGGATGGGAACGATTCCCAACATCGGAAGCAAACGAAAGAAAATTTTTGTATCGAATTCAGATTAATCCTTCGATTTGCATTCGATTCCGCTTGGATTTGTTTTCGAAGCCATTTAGGTTTTAAATTCTTCTTGAAAATGGTAGAATGATATTTTGAACTTCTATGTTTGTAAAGCGATAAAGATCACTCTTTAGTTTAAACCTTTTGCATTTGACTTCCGATTCTCTCGATTTTCGAAGCCTTGGTTTCCTAAAAATATTGTACACCTTTCTATGCAAACTCGAGAGTTTTACGAATTAAATCGAAATTATGGATTCAATCATCGGTTTTCAAAAAAATTGTTCTACCTTCTATGCAATTTAAAAGCGAGCCAATTCCATGATATTTTTGGATTCCAATGTCGTGTTGGGGCGTTTTTGCGATCCATAGAGATCCGATTGAGGAGTTTGCTGAGTCATTGACCTATAGCGGCATGAAATTCCATATTAACTTGGGAATTGGATTTTTATTTTGGACCCTAAGTAAATCAAATTAATTGACGGAAATTAAGATGAATCTTACAAGATTTCGTCTAAGGACTTTAATAGTATGAGGGTTTTGGTTTAAGTAGTTGGGTTCCGGATTCGGGATCCAACAGTATGGGCCCACATCATTTGAGGCATGAAATGGGTGATCTATGATGGGACGACGGCCCGTTTCTGGATGGATCCCTGGGTGGAGGATTTGGGCCCACTACTCTCCATGCTCTGAGTCCTCCTTCCCCTTCCGTGCTCTCCCGCAGTGTACAACAATATGTGGACAGCTTAGGTAACTAGTTATGGTCTGAGTTTCAGTCTATCCTTCCTCACTCTATTTGTATGCTTATTGCAGGTATTCTCCTGCCTCAACCTCATTCCGGGACGGACAGGCTGATTTGGGGTAGGTCGGAGACTGGCAAGTTTTCCTCTGCTTCCACGTATGCTATGCTTATGGACCATGCTCCCTACGATACCAATGGCTATTGGCAACTTGTTTGGTGTTGGACCGGTCCTTAATGTATTCGGTCCTTTCTTTGGCTCCTTGCCTAAGACAAGCTATTGTCCAATCAACAACAGATGCGTCGGCATCTAATTATGACTGCAGCTTGTAATAATTGTCAGGCTAAAGAGTCTTCGCTGCATGCGATGCGCGATTGCCCCCGAGCACGAAGAGTGTGGCTCACCTTCCCTCCACAAGCCTTATCCTTTGATTTTTTCACTCTTCGGGTCCAGGACTGGCTTCCCAAGAATCTTCAGTGTCATTGAAAGATTTGTGGATTCGACTGGTCCCTCATTTTTGGGACAGCCTGTTGGTTCCTGTGGTCCTGGCAGAACCGGGCACTTTTTAACCCTCGGTTCTCCTGGCCTGGTTCACGGCATTCTGGACTATGTCCATCAAATACATATTGCTTCGAGTTGTCATGGGAGAGTCGTGCCTGGACATCGCTCGTGACACGAGCAACTCATTGGCCAGTGTACCCCAGGCCCGGGATGGGTGAAACTGAACACGGACAGAGCGAGCCGGAAAGACCCCTTGGCCTCCACGGGTGGCCTTTTCCGTGATAGCACCGGATCCTAGCTTGGAGGATTTGTTCACAATCTGGGCTGGTGCTCTTCGTTCAACGCAGAACTTTGGGGTGTTTTCTCCGGTTTGACGCTGGCTTGGGAACTCGGATATCGTCGGGTGATCTTAGAAATTGACTCCCAAGTGGCGCTGAGCACTATCTCTGATTCTGCGACCCGTACCTTATCTCCTCATTCCCTCATCTTCGACATCCACGAGCTCCTCAGTCGTAATTGGACTGTTCTTCTTCATCACATTACCCCTTTTGTAAACGCTCCCTCCGGGTGCCTTCCGATCCTTCTAGAGGATATAGCAGGGTTTAGCCGCCCACGCCTTGTTTTGTAAATTGTTTGTTCTATTTCCCTTTTATATAAAAAAAAAGAGGCCATCTTTTCCACAAGTGCAAGCCTGGGCTAAAGAAAAATGGGGAAAAAAAGGGTTAGACAAAAGAATGTTAATAGAAGAAGATACCTTTATATTTAGGGATGACAATGGGTTGAGCCTGAGCTCGGGCATAAATTAAATATTTTCTAAAAAGAAAAACGACGTTGTTTTAAGTTCTAACCTGACCTGAAGCCTGACCGGGTTAAGAAAATCAAACCCGAGGCCTAGTCAATAAGAGCCTAACTCGTTGACTTTGGGTGAGGTTGGGTTGGGTCTAACCAGGCCCAAGCCCTTTTGCTAGCCCTATTTGTATTCAATTTTTTTGTTGAATGTAATCTCACTAAAATCTTGGAGCTTGGTCTTTGACATATTGCTGGACAACCCATGCTTTTGTAAAAATGGAGACCCGGTATGGAGCTTAATAGAAACAATATTGACACAAATCCATTGTGAATTAATTTCCATAATGTACCATTGGAATTCTGGATTTTTTAGGGGCTGAGTTATCTGGTAAGTGTTATTGGAATTTTCAGCCATGTTAAAGATTAATTGTCTAGCTTGTACAGAAGTTTTATCAACTAATGCCCCACCACCAACTCTGTCTATCATGCTCCTATCATGTGGTAAAATTGGTCACTGATATGATGATTAGGCCAACTAGCACACAATTTTTTAAATCTTCCTAATATTCATATAGTAACTTATTCATTTTTTGTTTAATTCCACATATTTCTTTCCTAATAGATCCTGTTTTACTTTTAGGAAAATATTTTTCGAGAAAAAATCTATGCAATTTCACCCATGAATTTATAGATCTAAGAGGAAAATAATATAACCAATCTTGAGCAAAATCATAAAATGAAAATGGAAAAGCATGTAATTTCACTTGTTCTTCATCAATTCCTTCAATTCTCGTAATAGAACAAATAACCAAAAATTCTTTTAAATGACTATGAAGATCCTCACTTGCATGTCTATAAAATTTAGGCAATAAAATTAAGGAACTTGAATTTACCTTCAAGGGTCTTTCCAAGACTGGGAAGACAATGCATAAAGGTTGATCTTCAAAGTTTGGTTCTAACAGTTGCTTCAATATGGCTACAACCATTTCTGTCCTTTTGTCTTTCTTTTCCAAATTGATTTTTTTCTTTAGTTTCTCTTCCATTTCTTAATTTCATAAAAAATCACCTTCTCTCTTTTTTACCTATTTATTTATTAAAAAAAGGAATTTTTAATTATAATTCAAAATAAATAAATAAACTAGGGAAATAAAACTTTCCCCAACAACGACGCTAAAATTTGATACGTGCCTTTAGGCATATACAAATTAAATCCTTATTTTAATTTCAATTTTATTAGTCAATTCAACATATGGCAAATAAGAGTTGATCTTATGAGGAAAGTAATTTACTAAATTATTTTATTTATTATAATACTTTTAAAAGATATAATTACATCTTAATAATTTCGCTCATATGAAAGGAATTCCATAACAAAATATAAACATCATCAACGCTCATGTAATATCTTCTTTAACCACATTAGTAAGATATAACATCAAAACTTAAGAAAACAAACTTAACACGTTTTTAGAACCACGTAATCAATATTCAAGAGTTGGAAATTATGGTTTTTGACATAAATTATGATCATCAAAATATATGTAATGATGGAATCTTTAATGGTGAAATCAAATTATACAAATATGAAATTTTCAGCTTATAAAACTATATTCATACTTTATCAATGACTCAATTTCTTTTCTTATATCACCTATCTTTCTTGCAAACATGTTTCAAGTGGTTTTATAACTCTAAACTATCCAACAAAAACAAAATACATTACTTTCACAAATCTAAATTTTTAGTAGCTATAAGATCAATTTAAGTAGACATTTCAACATCTAATTTGCTTCCTAAACTCAAACCAATTTGGTTAGATAGTTTACAACTTAAGTAATTTATAGTATAAGTCAAATCATAGGTAAACACAAGAAGTATGTATTTAAACATTTAATTTGCTTTCCTAAACTTAAAACATACAAAAATCTAGAATATTTTACGTAACTTGGACAACATATAGAAAAGTCATCGTTCTTCATCTAAATTCTTATTTTGTTATGAATCAATTACTTTGCTCTATTTTAAACTTTAATGCAAGCAGTTTGGTACAAGTTCAAAACCTATCATTTAATCTAAAATAAATGCACGTGTATAGGGGGGGGGGGGTTTTACAAATTTTGAATTGAATATAATAAAATAAACAAACAACTTCTAAATTTATTCTAACTTAATCTAATATATACAAGTGGACAAACCATGATTTAATTTGAGTTTAGCCATGCAATTTGATATACTTGGATCATCTGAGTTATTTAATAGGTTAAGCATAGAAAACTAACCAGCTAGCCTAACTTGTCTCCCTTCAATTTCTAGAATCGAACTAGCTCAATCTCATCTCAAAGTGCATTATGAACTAAGAGATACATCCAACCACTGATAATTTATTCAAAGAACAAATAAATTTTAGCTCATACAATGTGTTATGAATTAATGATTTAAGTATCACATTCATAGAATGAAGGACGTCTCCAATCATATAAAGAACATGAATCAGAAATCAAAGAATTCATGCATTGTAAAAGTATTAAATTAACTCGGTAATAAATCAATGAATTCAGAAAATTAATAATCCAGATATTCAAAGTGCATCTCTAAACTAAATTTAACAATTAGAATCAACTAAACATAGGAAATCATAAACAAAAAGGGGAGAAGTTTTAGAAAACTTATTCAATTTTTTATGCCTTCACAGACCTCGGACTAGCCCTAAAGATCTGGAATTTCTTCCTCACTAGTCATGAACTAGCTCAATCTCAGTGGTTTGTGGCTTTTTGAGCACTCCTCTACATCCTTGTGCTAGCTCCTTGCTTCAGTCACCTTTGACAGATGAAAAATCCTCTATGAAATCTCACCTTTGTGTGGATTACTTGTTGCTTTCTCCTCCCAAGCTAATGCTTTTTTATAGCCTCAAGAATATTTCCAAGGGTCGTACGTTGTTGGATCTTTGGTGATTTTTTTGCTTGTCCTCTCCATTTCAAACAAATTTGTTGCTGGGTTTTTAAGATGAGATGTCGAATGGGTGAGTCTCCTTCTTCCCCTTGCCCCCTGACATTTGTTTTGTTGTTGTTGATTTATTTTTCTGCTACTGATGTGTTGCATTTTGCTCCTCTTATTTCGACATTTTGGCTGCTATGTGTGGGGAGGATGAAGGAGACTTGCCCAAGTTGATACCTTTTTATAGCCTCAAGAACATTTCCATTAGCCACACGTTGTTAGATCTTTAGTGATTTTTCGCATGTCTTCTCCATTTTAAATCTATTTGGTATTGGGTTTTTGAGATGGAGAAGTCGAATGAGTGAGTCTCCTTCCTCCTCCCCCCAATATTTGTTTTGTTGTTGTTGATTTAATTTTCTGCTACTGATATGTTGCATTTTGCTCCTCTTATTTCTACATTTGGCTGTTGTGTTTTCTTCTTTACTGTTGTGTTTTAATACTATCTTGGTTGCTGCATTTTGCTCTCTCTTGGCTTTTCTATTTTTGGTTGTTTATTTTTCTGCTAGGATGCTATTGGAATATTTTTGCTGCTTATTTTGATGTGTTGTTTGCTTGTTTTTAGCTTTCTTTCTGGGCTGATGGCCAGATTTTCTCCTAGATTACTTTCCTTAAGTCTATCAAGCCTACAAGAAAATATTTAGTACAATTTAAACCCCTTTTAGAAATAAAAATATGAAATTAAATAACTTAAATAATTAATAATAAGATGTAATAATTTAACCCAGATGTGCTATGTAAATAATATAAAATAAGGATGTAAAATATGTTATAATTTCTACTTATTAATATGTATAAGACATGAAGTTTCCATGGCCCAACAACATTTTATAGGCATTTTATTCATAAATTTAGCACAATAATGACACCCATTATTGATTGTACAAAGAAAGGACAATTTACTTGGTCAAATGCAACACCTAAAGCTTTTAAAGAAATTAAGAAAAAGTTGATCGAATCTCCTGTTTTATAACTTTCAAATTTTTCTAAGGTATTTGAAGTTGCTTGTGATGCATCCCATGTGAGAATTAGAGGCATACTCAGCCAATAAGGACACCAAATTGCTTACTTTAGTGAGAAGCTAAATTAAGAAAAATAACAATATTCGACCTATGGCAAAGAATTTTATGTAGTGGTGTATTCTCTTTACAATTAACATCATTATCTATCAAATAAGGATTTTTTTTTCTATATTTGAATCTTAAATCTCTTAAACATTTCAAGTCCTAGAAGAACTCGCACAAAAGGGATACCTTATGAAGTCAATTTTAGAGCAATTTAATTTTGTTAGCAAACATTAGATAGGATTTAAGAATAAGGTAGCAAATGAATTGAGTAGATAAGTCCATTTTCTTAACACTTTAGCAGTAAAACTTATAGGGCTTGACAAAATAAAAAGAGTATGTTTAAATCGATATTTTGGGATCATCTATTTAGAAATTGTAGATGGACAAAGAGACCATCATTTTCTTTTTTTTGATCCTTTTTTTTTTTCTAAAGAACCAAAGTCCCTTGTTTACTTTGTCCTTTTTTAGTTTAATTTCTAGCAAGCCAATCAAAGATTTTTTTTCATAAATAAGATAATCATGTAGAGCCTATTATTTTTTGGGGCAATTTAACTACCTAACATTCCATTAGATAATCATTCAGGGATAAGGAGCTACGAGCCCTTCCTTATAATTCTTCAATAATTTTTCTCCTAATGAATGATTTTGGTTCTCCTTTTTATTCTACTGATGGTGGTCCCAGATTATTTGTGAGTTCCATAGAGAGTTTAGATTGAATGGAGTCCTCTATAATAGAATCCTTTGTTTAATCACTAAAGTCCTTAAATGTTATGGAAATCCTTACAATAACTATATTAGTGTCCAAACTAGAGGAATTATTCTTTTAATTCCTTTCATTATTTCCTAGTAGAAGAGGGATTAGTTTTCTTGTAAAGGCTTAAGCAAAAATGGACTTTGCAACTAGCATACTTTATTAGAAAATTGTTTGGATTCAAAAAATTCAAGTTATAAAGTGTATACGTCTTTAGGCAAAATTCCATTAAGAAATGCTATTTTGACATTATTTTTCCAAATTCATAATCATTGTATATGACCATAATTAATTTCTTTATGGATTTAATCATCACTATTGACAAAATGATTTATTTAATCAAAATCAACTCCATTTTTTTTAATGTAACCTTTGTCCTTTTACCTTCTTTGTATATGTGTACATTACCATTCATGTCCATTTTTTTGTTAAAAACTCTCTTACATCTAGTAGGTTTAATCTCATTAGGTGCGTCCCCTAAATTCCATACTTGGTTAGTATATAGATTCAATTTCAAATCTTGTAACTTTATGTCATTTTAAAGAATCAATGTCAAAATTTTATTCCTCAAAAGTAGTTGCCTCATTGTTCATGAACAATGCATCATTTTCTCGTTTTCCATATATAGATAAAATCTAATTGGGGCTGATGTATCTTACTAGTATGTTGCATACTGTTTTTAAAACTTGGTTATATATCATATGTATCAACTTAAGGTTAACACTTTTTCTTGTATGTTAATTTGTGGGTCTTAAAATACTTTAAGTTTTACTTGACTCCCATTAATTTCATTGAGAATAAATTCTTTGCCTAAGAATGTAACGTCTCAATATCCCATGTTGGGGCTAGGACCCTAGAATAGTATAAATGAGAGTATACTGAGAAATTAGAAGGGCATTTCATGCATCATATGGCATATTTAAATACGTGAATTGTGTTGATATTCATAAAATAATTGTACATGCATTCATTAACATTTTTCGGGTATAATTGATTTATAAATGCGATTCAAATGCGAATCGTAGATTATTTGTTTGAAATTTTATTTGGTGATAATAATTATTATTTCAGAATTTTTGGTAAATTTTAGGAAATTTCCAAAAATTTGGGGTATTTAGACTAGGAAAAAGATAGAAATAATGGACAAATAGAATTGTGACATATGGCAGTCTTATATGCATGACACATGGCTTACATGCAATGGTGACATGTGGAGAGGTCTTATACATGCACGTGGTTATGTTTAGGCTAAAACAGAAATTACTGTAGCTATTGTTGTTTTCTTCACCGTATACATCAACACCAAAATTCTTTTTAATCATCCATCACCGAATCAGCTAATTGCTTCTGGTTGGGTATTTGACTTTGGATTCTGATATCAAAGTAAGAACTTCAATCCGAATCTTGTGTTGTTTCTCTTTATTTTCGTTATTTTCCATCCACCGAAAGTGTTATGGGTTTTGTAAAGGATTTGTTTTGATGATTTTTTAGTGTGTGGAAATGGATACATGCATGAGTGGGGTAGGAATAAGTAGTTTCAGTGATAATTAGTGGGTTAGAAAAGATGCAGAAAGTGTGAAAAGAATGCAGAAAAAGAGTGAAAGTGCAGAAACTCTAATGAAATATGTGAATATAATTGTTGTTTTTTATGTTTATGTTTAAAACTTGGATTTTTAAATTGTTTGTGTTGAGATGAGCTGAGATGAAAGTTTGTAAAGTTGTTAACTTCAGAAAGATGGGAAAAGTAGGATATAGATTCTCTTGAAAATTGTTACTACTCATGAAAACAAATTGTAGTAGAGAGAGGAAGTAGAAGGTGATGGTTTGTGTGTATGATTTTGGTTTTTGAAGTGTGAATATGAACTAGAGTATTTTTACTGAACATCCTTTGTTCTTATTATTATAACTTCTTCTCCTAACATCCAAATGACATGAGACTTAAACTAATAGACTCATCACACATTGTTCTTCATCACCATGAAAATTTAGAGCCATCTAAATTCATTCGGGAAAGATTTGATTAATGGATTTATGATGAAAATGAGCAAGTGTGCTGGTGTTGGTTTATGCCCTACAACCAATCGCTTTGGTTATAATTTAGTGACAAATTATTTAAAGGCATTCTTTATCTTGTACATGTTTGGATGTATATGATAAAGTCCATAGGATAATTATACATTGCAAATGAAATTATAATGAGATTATAATTATGAGATTCATATTGCATTTATGTATTATTCCT
>JAOQMQ010000196.1:12057274-12074137 GCA_027563845.1 Erythroxylum subrotundum
AAACATCGAAAACTCATAATTCTTTTCTCATAATTTCCTTAAAGCATAAATACTTCCATTGCACAATATATATATAAAACACTAATTTCATATTATTTCTTATTTCTAAATTCCACTGAAAAATCGGGGTCCAACATTTAGGCCCTGATTTCAAATTATGAGCATTGAGCCCTAATTTCACATTACGAGCCTTAGGCCCTGATAATGAGCATTTCGCCCTGAATGTCCGCATGTTGGCCATTTTGATCACAACTCCTATTAACTCATCATGAATGTCAAATGCAACGATATGAATCATCTCACACATCATTTGCTTCCTTCAGTGTAACTGATTTTCCAAAATTCACATTCAATTTAAATAAAATAAGCATTTCAGGGATAATCACAAAATCAACAATTGACATTCAATTTGAAAACATTTCCATATACAGTCTCGAGAATCAAACTCCTCTGACCAACAATGTCTAGAATTATAACAATCATATAAGTAACAATTCAATAATTGAAATTTAACCAAAAACAAATCAATCATAGTGAGAAACATCTAGGTTAACTCACATAATACTCCAACGAGCTATTGCCTTGACATCCCGACAATATTTGGGTATTGAAAATTACTCTGAGAGCCTATTAGACATGCATATGAACATTGGTCATTGATAACGAATAGCAAGAATATGTATCCAATCCTTAAGTGCAATGTTTATTATCCTTTTCTTCCTAATGTTCTTTTATGAACAAGTTGTCTTCTTTTAATTCACATTCAATTTGAATAAAATAAGCATTTCAGGGATAATCACATAATCAACAATTGACATTCAATTTGAAAACTTTTGCATATACAGTCTTGAGTATCAAACTCCTCTGACCAACAATGTCTAGAATTATAACAATTATATAAGTAACAATTCAATAATTGAAATTTAACCAAAAACAAATCAATCATAGTGAGAAACATCTAGGTTAACTCACATAACACTCCAACGAGCTATTGCCTCGACATCCCGACAATATTTGGGTATTAAAAATTACTCTGAGAACCTATTAGACATGCATATGAACATTGGTCATTGATAACGAATAGCGAGAATATGTATCCAATCCTTAAGTGCAATGTTTATTATCCTTTTCTTCCTAATGTTCCTTTATGAACAAGTTGTCTTCTTTTAATCATAACTCTCTCTAAAAAAATCTAAATACCATGTTTCTTATGCCTCTTGAAACTAAACTTCCATTAGTCTTAATATATCTAAAAATTACACAAACATCATCTCCCTTTAAAAGACAATCACTATCCAAATTCTGTCCTATTTTTTGGTAAGAAACAGGCTAGCAACCAATGCTCAAATAAAAATAAATCGTTATCAAGATATCTTCTAGCCAGTCTATTTCACAGAAGCATTAATAAGACAATAATAATAATTTTCATGTTTTATACTTTGACTAATTTAGATTCTAAAGCCCTAAAAAATCTTGAAATAATACTGGGTTCCTACACAGGGGTTTGTCATGGGTAGTATTAGGGAAACAAGCATAACTCAAGCTCTAGTCACTATTTTATCAATCCAATTTCACAGAGGTCAAGCTCAGAACTATAACTACAACTTTTATCTTTTGAGTTTCTTCAAAGTCATGCTTTAAAGATGTGTAAAATAGATCAAAAAAGGAAGATGAAATTGAAGCCAGAATTTCGACTTACCTTGGTAACTTCTTTCCTTCTCCTCTTCTCTTCCCCTTTTTCTTTCCTTCTCTCTCTCGTTTGTTTTTTTCTCCCTCCTCTAACCTCATGGCAGAACTTCATTCTCTCTTATGTTGCCTTTTACATCTATTTTCTCTAGAAAGTTCAAAGAAGGTCAAACTAATCCATGTGATGCCATTTCATTGGTCCATGTGTCACCATTCTATTGGTCCAGATGTTACTATTATATTGGTCCATGTGTTACTAACTTTAGGCTCCACATGTCACTCATTTAAGCCTCCATATGTCACTACTTGTAAGGCTACACATGTTACCAATTGTAAGGTTACATATTTCACCATTTGTAATGCTACACATGTCACCATTCTAAAACTCCACATGTCACTAATCTAAACTGCCATTTGTCACAAATTTAAAGGGCCACTTATAGCAAATATAAAGTGCCAGTTGTCACAAATTTAAAATGCCACTTGTCTCTAATTTACCATTTAGGAATTTTACTAAGCCAATTTATACATTGACTCCTTAAACTTCCGATTTTTAACAATTAACTCCATATCACTAAATTAAATCCATCAATTTCTAATTTAATTAGATATATCAAAATCATATCCAAGCATCCCGGAATATGTCAATTGATTAATACAATATGCAGGTGCTTAATCTTCTAAACCTCTAACCCTCAACAATTTAGGAGACAGGATATTACACTTATCTCATCACCATTCAAAAATATTGTATGAGGCTTATGTGATTTCTCCTTCCACATAAAAATATTTATAATTGTCTTATAAACTTTATATATAACATCATATAGATAACTTGAAGATGACTTCTCATATGAGTTAATGATCTTTAACAACCTTATAAATGGAGCTATAATCTTCACAATAATCAAGCAAACATCTTAAAATTTACTATCTAGAATAATATCAAAAACCTCTTTTCCTTTTACAATTTTCAATGATTTATTACTTAAAAAGTATTTACATGTTATTAAATGTTAAAGTACTTACTATGATCTTAAACATTTTTTAAAGTTATAAATATAGTTACAAACCTAGTAGTAATAGGGTATACAATCTCAACAAATCTTCTTGCTTTCTAACCAAAAAAGAGTAAGATGATTATACATAAAAATTGTGATATTAGATGCACATGAAGCAATATTAGAAATATGTATCAAACAACCCATATATTTTAAGATGAAATTTATATGATGAACACGACACGGAAATCAATAAATATACTTATATTTTGATAGTAGCAAGTGCCTAGTTAATATAATTAGTTGCATTATCTGTAGTAAAGTGAACAACGTTTTTTGGTCCAACTTACTCAAAAATTTTAGAAAATATTCAAATAAACTTTGTGCCTTTTTACCATATCAAAAGCTTCAACAAGCTTGATGAAATTTGTTTAACATTACAATAAACTAATAAAGTGATCAACGTTCTTTATCTTTAATCAATCTAGCTATCTATCATAAGGTGAATTTAAAGCATTTAAAGGAATACGAGAATGTTATAACCATTTAGGTCAATCTCTTTTATATTGCAAAATGATGACTTTATCATTCAAAATACTTTTTAAACTTAGCTGACAACAAAAAGTGGTTATTGGAGGAAAATAAGAACCTATATCAATAATAGCTTTTCTAATAACTTCATTATCTCCATAAGATACATTACAATTTTCTTTATTTTATTTATCTTTTTTAGTTGTTATTTCAAATAATTCTCAATCCTATATATTAAATCATACTTTTTAAGAAGTAGTATTACCTTTTACACTAGTAGTATATTCTTTCATTCTATAAAATCCTCTAAGTTATAAACATTATATCACAAAACATATAACTATATTGAATGTTTAAATTGGATGTTTTGGAAAAAAAAAAGTGGGGATCAACCTTATCATAAGTAGAGGATGTTAAGTTCATTGAGTCCTTTGATGAAAAATAATTTTTCTTCATTATAATATCACCTAAAGAATATATAAAAATACATAACATAAACTAAAGATGTTGTAACATATCACAGGTGTAAAACTGTAGATGATTTAGGTTTTATATTAATTCTAGATTTAAAATTCATAAGTGTACAAGTGCTTGGACCATAAAGTGAACATTGAAGGTCAATATTTAGGTGCCTTTAAGTATACCTAGTAATTGAAGACCAAGAGATATGATAATAAGATTATAATTCAAAGTAGGTGAAAGTAGTAGTAGAGTATAAATAAGAATTAATACCAATTAGAGTTGTAGCTCTGAAACTATAAAGAAGTAAAATATCAATTGTTCTTTCATTGAAGCATAATTTTCTCAATAGCTTGGCTTAATCCATTTCGAAGCGTATGAGTAGTTCTTTCATGTGCTTGATTTGATTAATGAAGATGTCCTTTATTTTCTTGATTTAAAGTCCAAGAAAGAAGTTAAGTTATTCCATTATGCTCATCTCAAATTCCCTACTCATATAGATAGAACATTCTTTTGCATATACTTTCATTAATAGCAACAAAGATAACATCATCAATATAAATTTGAACAACTAAAGGATCAAGGTTATCATTTTTTATAAATAGAGTTGTATGAACTATACCTTTTGTAAACTCAGTTTTAAAAAGAATGCACTTAACCTATCTTACTAAGTTCTAGGAGCTTATTTTAGGACATATATTGCTTTAGAAATTTTATACATATGATTAGGTGCATTATAAGTGTCAAGACTAGGTAGTTTGATCAACATAAACTTCTCATTGAACAAAACCATTTAAAATGCACTTTTAATGTTTATTTGAAGTTATTTTTAAACAAATTAAATATAATAAATTCATTAATGAGCCATAAAAGGCATAAAAAAGGATTATTACAAGGTTGTGCCAAGCTAGTATAGTAAATATACAACACTATCCTTTCTAAAATCCATAAGAAGAAACTAATTCTAAAATCCATGGGAATAAACTAATGAATTAGGGATTCCAATGCTCAACTTTTTAACAACTTGGTGAGCTACCAAGGTTTCTCTTATTCAACTATGTATTATGTTAGCTAGAGCATGCTTGTTAGTTTTGATCTTGTTGAACAATCTTTGGTTCCTCTCCACCCAGATTACATAAACTAAACAAGACATATTTGATCTTTTCCCAAAGTCAGATACTTGTCTTCAGCCCACACCAATATATTATCCCAATATGTCTCATAGAAAAAAGAAAGATTCAATGTGTGTTGGATTCTAGCCCTAATAGAAGTTGTGCAATTGTATTTGAAGTAAAGATTATCAATGCTTTTAGCCTCTAAGTTGCATAGCTCACATATGATATCATTACATCTAAGAATCTTGTCTTTGTTTTTCAATATTCTTCTAGCTTCTAACCAAGTGATGAAGGAGGCTTTAGGCTTTAAAGAGCCTCTCCAGATAATATTAAACTAAGGAATGAGTGGAATGGAAGGTATGAGAGCTTTGAGGTATGAAGAGTTAGAGAAGCCACTTTTGTTGTTAGTGGACCATATAGGTTTGTCAGCTAGTGAGAGATTAGACAAGTAGTTGGGAAAATATCTCAAAAGCCTTTTTCAGCACCCTACCTAAAAAATGCCAAGAATTGTGATCTATAACACATCTTACTCAAGCTTGAGTTGAAATTATAATAGTAAGAGTTAAAATGTCTTCTCTTAGGCATAGAGGGCTTAGAGAGGTCCAATTGTCAAACCAAAACCATGTACCTTTAGCCCTGATTTTGCTATTCACTTCCAACTCTTTTTAGTGCCTTGATGAGATGTATCTTAATTTGTGCATAATTGCTATTACTTTCATAGAAAAAAACCATTAGTAATACTTATATTTTATTATCATTAAAATATAGATTGTAACTTCTACGATCTATATAATCAAACAAAGATTTACTAATTATTCATATAACCATATTTGTATCCTTTCTCCCTACAAACATTAAAACACAAATTATGGCTCTAATGAAATTTACTTCAAATTCATCATATAGTCATCACCTTTAAGGTGATATTTAAGCATGTAATAAGTTCTAGGAAGTGGCATTCTAAGGTTACGTTAGTGGCTAGCTTTAAGAAGATCAATTTGTCATCAATCCAAATATCAATAAAAAATTCCAAAATATTAAATTAAAGTCTGGGAGGAATAAAACTTGTTAATAATAGAACAAACTATCGATTAAAACAAAACATAATTACTATAAGGTGATACCCATGCAAGTATAAATGTTAAGGAGTAGAAATTTACCAACTATCCCTTTATCTCTACTATTTTCCAAGTTATTGCCAACTTCGCTTCCCATCGTCATCTTACCACTCCTATTCATCAACTTGTCTTTAACAAGCTCGCTTACTATCCTAGTGAACACCCACAATCTTCTTGAAGCAATAGTGCCAAAAGTACCTAAGCTTCCAAAGTTTTAAATACATACAATTCCCAAAGTTAAAATCTATGAGCTACCAAAGCTTAAGATACTAGTAATTACAAAGCTATAGCTTCTAAAACTTGAAATCCTAACTTTATCAAAAATTGAATTGTCAGAACTTCAAAACCTAAACTCCTAACTCTACTAAAATTTAAGCTAACAGAACATCCAAAATTGGAAGTTTTAACTTTTTTGAAGCTTGAGTTAACAAAATCCTATAACCTAAAGTTTCAACTTTGCTAATGCTTGAGTTATCGAAAATCCTAAAGCTTGAAGTCCCAACTTTGCCAAAACTTGTATTACTAGAAATTTCTAAAACCAAAGGTCTTAAAGTTGCTTGAATTACCTAAGCACAAACTAATAACTATTATATCTATAATGACATAAGTATTATATATGGTCATAGCTAAAAGGGTGATTTAGTAGGGAGAGTTTCTCAACTATAAGAAAAAAAAATTGATTTACTTTATGATGATATTTTTTATAGATATTAATTATTTACATAAACATACAATATGGATAACAACAAAAAAGCAAAGACTAAGATTCTTAGATTTCTAAAGTTATAGAAACATATACTATGATTATAAAGTTCTAAAATTGTCAAAAGTGGATTATGAATCAATTTTAAAAAGGATAACAAAGAGATTATTGTTTAGAGATAATGTAAAGAACCATGAATGTTTAATTTAAAATAATAATGTCTAGAAAAAGTCATTGATTCAACATCTATTTATATGAAGGAAAAAAGGGTAATAACATTGATTCAAACAAGATAACTACAAAATCAAAGAAAGGATAGTTATACGCGATCAAAGTGAAGATAAGCAAAATTCAAACTCATATGAAAGTTTACAGAGTAAACCCACATGATTATTTGAAAATTTGATTAAGATAGATAAGATTCTGAAAGAGAAAAAAGGGAATAGAAAAAGGAAATCAAGAAGAGTGAGAATAATCTTACTATTTCTTCAAACTTTAAATGATGATAGATAAAAATATATATGAATTTAAAGATGAATCCAAGTTATTGACAAAATCTAAACTAGTTTTATAAAGAAGAAGACGATGAAGAAGAAGAAGTATATCATAATAAAAACTCTCTCAACTTGTTTTTATGGTTGTAAATGGTCCAATAAAACTGACCAATTTGCATCTTTGTCAACCAATTTTTAAACATAAATTTTTTTATGTTTAACTAAATTAGTTAACTTACTATTTCCGAGTTGACTAGTTAAATCAACTAGTATGATCTAGTTTTGTCAATATTGTGTCAAAAACTCCAACATCATCAATAACATAAAAAGACAAATATGATAACATATTTATCTTGAAAACAAATTGGACTAAGTCCAAGTGAGCCTGTATACAACTAGAAACATCATATCTCAACTTAAAATCTTAAAGTAATATAAACCTTTTTTTATATATAAATCATTTCCTATTTATATCTCTTTTCAATGTGAAACAACTCCCCTTATAAATTTTAAACATAACCCTTTTACAAATGTATTCATCCAAATTCGACTAGCTTTTCCTCAACTTATATTAATATGAAATCATTTAAGTTACTCTATAAATTACTACTCATCGTATCTAAATTTATGAATTACTCTTCATTAGACTTCTTCAACTTAACTCTGATACTATTATTAGAAAATTTATCATGATAAAATCATAGATGTAGGAAAATAATTTTTAAAAAAATTCTATTGAATAAATTTAATAAAATATTTTAATAATGTCATTCATAAATTGCAATCAACTGATTGACTGTAAGGGTATAAATTAAAGGTGTATTGTTAAATAGAATTCAAATGCTAAATGAAACAAACAAATAACATGAATTTTAAAGATAGTAATTGCAATATTAAGCCTTTTCATCACTTTAACATATATATTCAAGATAACTTGTAAACAATGGTCAAGTATTATTAAAGAGTTTAGCAATATCTCCCTCATCTAATTAATGTTTTATATTAAATATTAAATCTAAAAATAATCCCTTTAATTCAAATTTAAGTGTGTAAATAACAACATTGTAAAATGACAAATTGGATGAGGGATAAGATGTTGAGCGGATGAGTCATTGAGATGTAGAGCAAATGAGTAGCTGAAATCCTAAGTAGATAAATTCTAACAAGTAAAATACCATCAAATCGTTAGTTGCCACTATAAATTATATTTTTTTTATCAATCCATGTTTGTATTGATCTTTTTTTATTGGACCACTATAAATAATAACTTTATTTTTACTCATTTTGCTTTACCACCCAATTCTTGTCATCACATTATGATACTATATTCTTTAGGCTATGTTTGGTTGGACGTAAGGTTTTTAATGGAATGGAATGAAATGAAATGATTTATAATAGAATGGAATGTAAATGGATGTAATATTAGAAAATTGTTGTTTGGGAGGGATGGAAGGGTTCATAATGTAATATAGTAAAATGTTATTTGGAAGATGGATGGAATGAAGAATAATGTATGTATAATAATAATGAGTGACTATTCTACCCTTGATAGCATGAGATGTATTTTCTTGCTACTTGTTACTAGGGCTGAGGGTATCATTGGTATTATAAAGAATTATTGAACATATATTAGGTAGTACATATTTATCATTTTGCATTTCATTATAAACCTCCCAAATCGGAGGTAACTCATTTTTACTATTTAGGATAGAATAGGATGTAATGTGAAACTCTCGCCTTCTATCCTATTTCATTCTATTCCATTATAAACCCTCCTCCCAAACGATGGAATAATATTACATTACATTCTATTCCATTACTAACCACCCCACCAAATATAGCCTTAGATATTTTTTCTTTATTATTCTTGTGAACTTAGGTATTCGACCAAAATTTAAGGGTCTTTGATAAGAATTTTCAATTAAAGATAAAAGTTGACAATGAAACTTACATATAATAATTTTATTAAAAATACATTAGTTACAAAACAAATATATGATGTGTTGTTTATGCCAAAATTAGATCAAAATCCTCTTAGTGTGAATTAAAAAACATTATGTTCTTTATAATATGGTTTGAAATAATCACTCAGTAACATGAACAAAAGCAAATGAATCAGTTATGGTTTTTTTTTGTTTTAACCAAAGAATGATAAACATAATACTGCCAAACTTTTAAAGAGAAAGATTATTGAAAGCAAAAAATGGGATGACATAGAGGTTAAAAGTCGTGACAAATAATGCAAAACCTTTAACTATGTTACATGAAAAATGTGACAAGAATCAACCTTATGATGTTAAAATTGTCAAAAAGAAAGCTTAGGTTAGATAAAAAAGAAAGACCTTGAGTTAATTGTCAAGATTTCTATACAATAAATGTGGTTCAAGCACACAAGAATAAAGTTTCATGTATAAAAAATCGAAAGCTAAAGGGTGTGATTTACCCCTCAACATTTCATATAATGTCTAATATAGCCTTTATCGTTATCTCTAATATTATTTTTGCAACGTCCTAACATCCTATGTTAGGGGCTAGGACCCCAGAATAGTGTAAATGAAACTATACTGAGAAATTAAAAGTGCATTTCATGCATCATATGACATATTTGAATATGTAAATTGTGTTGATATTCATGAAATAATTGTACATGCATTCATTGACATTTTCTGGATATAATTGATTTATAAATGCGATTAAAATGCGAATCGTGGATTAACTGTCTTGAAAATTAAATTGGAGTGTATTAAAATTGATTTGGTAATTTTTGATGATATTTTGGAAATTTGGAGTATTTTTGGATTTAAAAAAAGTAGAAATATGGACCAATTATTTTGTGACACATGGACTGCTTACTTAGTGACAATTGGCTCACATGCAAAGGAGACATGTGGTAGTGGATTAAGAACACATGTTGTCTTGTTTTGAATAAGGAAAAATTATTGTAGCTCGCATCTCTTCTTCACTACCGAAAACACAACACTGAAACTCTTTTCCTTGTTCTTTTCATACATCACCGAAACAACTTGTTATGCATGTTTGTGTATTTAGCTTCTAACTCTAAACTGCTGGAGAACTAACCGTATATGATTATAAGTTTGCGTTGATGTTTGTTTGCTTGGGAAGATTAGAAAATCTTGAATTTTTGAGCTGGGAATTTTTTTGAAATCAAGTAAGTTGTGTTTTAGTTTTCTGGATACTATGTGAACGATTTTGATGATGTTTTAGTGTTGGAAGTGAATTCATGCATGAAGGGTAGCTTCGGTGAAGTTAAAATGAATTATATGAAAATGATGTGAAATGGACATTATGCAGAAATTGTTTCGAAGATAGTGAAAATTGAAGTTTATTGAGATTTAGACAAGTACAGAAAAAAAACTGGAATAAGATTCTGTGTTTTTGTTTGAGTGAAATTAAATCTTGATATAGTGCAGAAGACATGAAAATACGTAGTGAGAGAAAACAGAACATAAAATGCAATAGTGAGGGAAAGCATAACATGATGAAATACATATATGATTTCTATTTTGATGTTTGTGTTTAATCTTGAATTTTGAGATGTTTTGATAGTGAGTTGAATGTAAATAGAAGTAGAATATGTGGGATAGTATAAGTTAGAAAGAAATGGTGTTTAGAAATAATGGATTACATAGTAGAAGAGAGGAAGAAGAAGAGAAGAAGTGCTGCAAAGTCTAGAAACTAATGGAGTGCACAATTGTGCACCCAAAGGTTTTCTGAACTGAACAGCTTTGATACTTGTGATCATAACTTTGTCATCCGACCTCCAAATAATATGGGATTTGAACCAACAAACTCTTAACACATTTTTCTTTATCTCCACCAAAATTCATAGCCATCTGAAATAATTTGGAAGAGATTGATTGATGAGATTTGGATGAAAAAGTTGAGGTGTATTACAATTTGATAACTGGAATGTTTTTACTAAACATGCTTTGATATTTTGTCTATATCTTGATCTGTATATTTTCAAAAGAGTTTATTCTTGATTCAGATTAAAGGAGAGACATTTTTCTACAACTTTCTTGAAGAGGTCGAATTGTAATTCTGTCTCTATGAATTTCAAAATTTGGCATGAAATTGAGTCTTGGCTTAGGCTGTGGCACTAGCTGTGACAGAAATCATGTCCTGTTGTTACCGAATAAACTATATTGATGTAGGTCGAATCAGACAACATTGTCTTCACAAACGTTATAACTTATTCTTGTAGCTTTCAATTGGTATAAAGTTTGCAATTTTTGGACATTGGAATTGAGAGATATGAGTTGTAAAAGTTAGAGTGCATGACCATGCACTAACCAAAATTTCAAATGTACTCAGTCTGTAGTATTTTGAGCATAACTCATAGAATAATGAACCAAATTGTATAATCTTGGTGTTATTAGAAACTGGAAACATAGGGGAACAATTGTTTAGAAGGAAGTGTTGTCTAAAAACTCCATCTTCAAGCCTTAATGATCATGCAAAGTTGACCCGAAAGTGGGTTTTGAGAGAAAACTAGAATGATTGATGAGTGCGTGAATTCTGGAAAATATGGAGAAAAATTGGAAGTTTGCTCCAGTTTATTAAAGATATATATACCCGAGAATTCGTCACTGAACATGCATACTATATGATACATTTATAAATATGATTATTCAGTTAAATGAGTCATATAGTAATATGAAAATGTATTTGTTTGTATATAAAAGAGCAAGTAGAACGACCGCTTCCAGACATTGCCGAAACTTTAAGGCAATAAGCTAAAGGGAGCAATTGTGAGTAACCTAAGATGGTCTCACCTTGACTTGTTTTGTTTATTACTGAATTGAATTTGATATTGATGAATGTGCACTAAATTGTGTACTGAATTCCAGACATGAAATGTCTGAAGAGTTTTGATGTATGATTAAAACATTGGAAATGCTACTTGAATGTGAATGATATTGACTACATGGTTCTCAACTTGAATGTTCATGCCGGACCTAGTCCGATGATTATTGTGAATAAGAACATGAATGCAAATGTAATTGATCAAATGTGATGACTGAAATTGAGGAATGCATTTCATTCTAATGCATGAAATATAAAGGTAATTGTGACTGATGTCGGTAGTGAAAAAGAGCTTAAGCTCAGTCATTCGTGATTAGAGCCTAAGGCTTAACGTGTATAAAGAGTCCTGTATCCCCAACGGATAAGGGACAGTATGAAAGAGCTCGATATCTATAATGGATACGGGAAAGTGAAAAAGGCACACTGTCACAACAATGAAATAAATAAAATCGAGTCTCATAACATTGCATACACATATGATGTAGATAAATTAAATGATTGCAATATTTTGAGAACTTTGTCTATGAAATATGTGATAATTTGTCAATGTGTATGTTATGCAAAATTTTACTGAAATGATGAAATGTTTGAATTTTATTTTTGAAATATGACAAATGTGATTAGGTGTTATATGATATTACTTGACAAAATTCAAGTTGATGTGAATTACATGATAACATGATTTGTTATGTGTTGTATGACAAGAATGCACCATCGAGGATGGTTACTCTACTGAGTTTGCAAAACTTAACAAAATGGCAACGTTGATAATTTCAGGTTCGAGAGAGCGATGACCTAGCTTCTGAGACTACATATAAGCAATTTTGTATAACTTGTGGAGATCAGATATGGCTCAAAGGTCGATCAACTGGGACTGAAGGAATAATTTGTGTTGTCTTTTGTGATTCCTAATTTATGTAGCATACTGAGTAGACTAAGCTGTTGATGCTCATAGGATGATGTTATGTAAACATGGATGTTGAACATAATGCTACAATGTAATTTATGGTTTATGATATAAAATGAGGAAATTTTGGCTTTTAGAACAATGTGTAATTTATGACTTAGTTTACGATGCCATGTTATAAAGTGAAGGTGAAATAGTTAACACATCATTTCTGTCGGGCATGTTCACATGTATCCAAAGGGCACACATGCAAGTGTCAGATGGGAGTGGGGTGTTACAAATTTACACCATAACATTTATAAATGACACGATTTGCACTCTTAAATCTAATTCTATTAGATTTTTATGTATCTTTATCATGACATTGTTAAGCTATGACTTGTGGCAAGCTAGTTGTGCAATACTAGTCACGTGGATGCTGTTGTGGCTATTATATTTTAATTTTTTTTTTCAATAGTTTAAGGCAAAAGGTACAATTCACCCCCTAACATTTTATATAAGGTCTAAGATAGTCCCTGTAATCATCTCCAGTACCAAATTACACCTTAACATTTATAAATAACATGATTTGCACCCTCAATCCTAACTGAGTTAGGTTTTTGTTAGATCTCTATCATCACATCACTGCTTAACCTTTAACATTTGGCATGTCAATTATATAATTTTAGCTCTGTGGATGATGATGTTGTTATAGGCTTGGCTTGACCTAATCCCAGAAATTAGCATTTTAAACTTGATTTGAAACCTAGTGAGGCTCGCGTCATGCTACCCGAGTGGGTTAGCTGGTCGTTTTTTGTAAAACTTGCCATGACTGTTCTGAAATTTATCTTTTTAATTTTTGAATATTTAATTATTAAATTTATTAAAAACAAAAACATGTTACATTTTTATTTTTGTATGAGAAAACAAAATTTTTTGAACAAATCACTTTTACATATTATTAATTAATATATGTTATAAAAATTTAAGTATAATGTAAAATTGTTTTTAATATGTATTTATGAAAAAGTTGTCATATTTATTAAAAGATTTGTACTTATGATAAGTTTATTATAATTAAATTTCATGTATGTTTTGAAAAATAGTGAATTTAATAATTAAATTCTAAAATATTAATTTTTATCATATAATAAATAAAACATAACAAAAAAGTAAAAAGAAATCGACATTCAATTATAAGGATTGTAATTTACTTCAATATTATTTTTATGTATTTCAAAGGTTGTTATAATTATTCTCTACTATGAATAGTGCATCACACTTTAAAGTAGAACTTTTATGTTTACAATTTAAGGATTTTTAAAATTTTCATTTGCTTATTAAAAATATGTATTACAATTAATAATTGTACATATAAGTTTTTTCACTGATTGTTAGATTTTTTTGTATCTTTAAATACCATTTGCATCTCTAGAATCGAAGAATGTGTGCTAGAGTTAGGTTTGAGAGCATAAATTATACCATTTTGTAAACACGAAGATACAGTCATAGATAACAAACGTGAACCATCTAATGCTTTATGTAAAAAGTTGACGGACAAATCACACTTTTTTGTCTTGAAATATAAAAAAATTAAAAAAATTTCGTAAAAACTATAATCATATCTACATGACCAGAACTTTGTAATTGACATATCTAGTTCATAAGTTAACAGTGTTTATCTCTAATAGAAACGTAACAAAATTAAATTTAAGAACGCAAGTCATACTATTTTATAAATGTTAAAATGCGAAGGAGACAATAATAAGAACTATCTTAAATCTTATACGAAATATTATAAAGTAAATACCCAAAATATGAAATGGGATCTCCTCATTGTCCATCAAAAGAATAGTTTCAAGTCTTATAAATAAAATCTTTTTAAGAGAGAAATTTAATATGTGAAGAAAAATATTAAGTAGGGGTGACTTTTTCTCTCGACACACCAAACGCAAAAGTAATTCATGAAATCTAAATCTAAGAGCGCAAATTATTAATATTAAGGTCCTTTTGACCTAAAATACATAACACTATCATCCTTTTCTTTTATTTCTTTTTTTTTTTTCGTCTTGTTACGTTTTCCAAAAAGACAATATCAATATCACACAAGAAACGTTGAAAGAAAACAAGAAATTTTAAGTTTGTAAAGAGTTGAGAGAGCTATGAGGTGTTGATCTCTTGAATCGTAAGTAGGTATAATCCACGTACCTATTGACTTACTATGACCTAATTTATCCATTTTCTTGCGTAATTTGTGATACAAAATTTTAAATAAAATTTTGAAAATAGTTATAGATTCAGACATGTATTTGTAATTCATTTTCTATTTATTCTTCTAATAAATGTATTCATTTCTACTACATTCAAAAGCTAAAACTAACATCCTATTTGATTCATCTGCTAGAATATATAAAAAATGAAATAATTATTTTTAGGAATAGAATAAATGAGGAATGGAATGAAATGAATAGTCCTTAGTTTGGTTTATTCTTAAGAATTTTTATTGATGATGTATGCCGATATTTAGTTTGAAAACTGAAATTTGGAATGACAAAGGAATAACTAACAAAAGACTAAAATAGCTATTAACTACATTATTATTATTATTATTATTATTAATTTTCTTCTTATTATTATTATTATTATTAGACACCTTGTATGGTACATTCTTCAATCTTTGAGTTCGCCAAGTGTTTTTGCATAATTAACTCTTGCTTAAATATTATTATTGTTATTGTTATTATTATTATTATTATAAATGCATGGGGTGACAAGGAAGGAGTTGACTTTTAGAATACTATAATGCAAATATCGGAGAAATATGCTCCTCACTTCATGTTTTTACACAATGTGAGAATTATTATACTTAATATTCACATACAACAATACACAAACTTGGGTAAACCCTTATGTATGGTTCTTACATTCATTCATAGTATAGGAGTTCAACAAGTGGGATAAGAAGCTTGCATGGCTATTCCACCAAGTCCTTCCTTAGTATCAAAATTTCTCTGCATCCTTACATATCCCTCTTCACCCCATTCTGTGCCCCATGAGTTCTTCATAATCCAATAGTCGATGCCATTATTAGTACCGTACCTGACGGCCATCACACCGTGATCTAGATTAGTCCCACAATCTCCGGTAGGTATCTCACTCTCGTAGAGTTGGAAATTACCTCCAGCATTAATGGCAATTACTGCTGGTTAGTTTACTACAACCTTTAGTAGTGTTGCTTCACTTTTTGCTGGTACATCTTTGTAGCTAGTAATTTTAGCTGCATGGTTGGCCTCTGCATTGGTGTTGCATCTTTCATCTGCTACCTTGTAGGGATAGTTGGCTTCAGTTGTTAAACCTTAGTTTTCAAAAAGATTCTACACACAATTTTTAGCACATAATAAAACAAAAATTGAAGAATTTAACCGTGCAATTAGAGTCATCTCTCACCTGCAAATTCAATCCTCAAACACCTATAAATTCACCTAAAAAAGGTGAATTACTTAAACAATTTCCTCAACACCTACCATTGTCAAATACAAAGACAAGTTATAAAGTCAAAAACACAAGTAAACAAATGACGGCGGTAAGTATGGTTAATCCAAGGGATGGGACTCCCATAGTCACGCACCAAAAACCAAAAAGAAAGAATTACTAATGATAAAGCTTAAAGCGAAATAGCTATATAATAAATGCTTGAATATAGCAGCTACTTCTAAGGATGTCGCAAAAATTATTCAAATTCATGTTATTAAAAGTATGTCAATATTTTAGCAATTTTACTGAAAACTTTACTAGTTAAACACCCCGCTTAACCCAATCTTAATGTAGTTATATTTCACACCCTCTTTTCTATGTGTGATCATCTTTTCCCAGCCCACAAGTTGTATGTCAATAAACAACCACATCACTAGCAGAATTCTCTGTTGGACCCCGAACTTTTCTTGAAATTTTGAAGTATAAATTGTCATAAAATGAGAAATTTGGGGTAAATTATCCATGTGCAAAGAAAAAGAAAATTTAAGAATGTAAAGTGTTATATGAGT
>JAOQMQ010000196.1:12085149-12095778 GCA_027563845.1 Erythroxylum subrotundum
TCCTTGAGATTAAGAGAAACTAAATTTTCCAAGTAAATAATAATAAGAGATGAAGATTAAAAAATTCGCAAATTAAAATGTTCTCAAGATTCTAATAAGAAATATTTGTAAAAAAAAAAATAGAGACTCACTTTCGTAACAAATTATATCAAACAAATTATGTCAGTTATATATAATAGTTGCAGATTTAGATTAATTTTTCAAAATATGGAATTACTAGAGTAAATGTTAAATAAATAGAAAATAGAAGATTGCCATTAAGAATTTAATATGTAACAAACTTTAGAGCATCATCTTCAACAAGTCCATAATCAAAGCATAAAAGAATTATATACCAAGGAATTAAACAATTAAAAAAAACAGATAGTCCATCTTTAATAAAAGATAAGTCCAACAAAAATTGAAGATAGTCAAGCATCAAGAACTAAAAGATCTCCATCACAAACATTCTCAAGAACTAAAAGATCTCCATCATTAACATTCTCAAATTTAACTATATATATTTTAGAAATATCATTTAAAATGTATATCACTTAAATAAGATTATATGTCTAAAGAAAGTAATTTTAAGAGCAAATTAATTTGAAAACATGTATTTGGAAATTATAATAGAAAATAGTTCAAAGATATGAAAACAATAAATACTAGAAGTTTGAGTGGTTTAACTATTCAAAGTATATTAAAAAGGAGTAAATGTTTTAGAAAAAATGTTTAGAGATCATAAACTACTAATGGAAGAATAGTAAAAATAATTCATCCACCACCTACAGAGATAATAGTAAGGCAATACCAGGTAAGACATTATTAGAAGATCAGAATAAAAATGTAACCTTAAAAGATACCAATAACTTAGTAGAACAAGTTAATTATATAAACTTGTATATGTAAGCATTCGAAAAAACATATAATTAGAATCGACAATGGACTATATTAGAATATAAAATTCATAAGGCCATTTTAGTTAATTACTTCTCCATCATATCCATAAATTAGAATGAAAATTCCAATGGTAAGTATTCTATCAAAACAATCAAATTTCAATTTAAGAAGAAATAAAGAAATTATAGAAGAATTTTTCTTTAGATTAGAAATTATTCACTCTTATGAGCATTGTACTGTAAATTGTACAGTAAATATTAGTTATATACCGAACTTCAATATTGACTAATATCAGTATTTTTAGATGGTACCAGATGATACCATAAATATTGGTCGGTACCATCTTCCAAAAGAAATATTGGTTGGCACCTGATACTAAAATGAAAAATTTTTATGTTAAGGACTAAAATTGTATAAATAACCCTAAATGCTAAAGCATAAGCCACCACCTCTCATCCCATTTTTCCTCCTTTGCAGTTTGCTTCTGGCTTGCATTTTCTATCATCCATCTCTCCTCTCTTGCTTCGAACTTCTAGCTTCTATCATCTCTCTTCTCCTCCTTTTTTGACTTCCGGCTTTTGCACTCTCTGCTCTGTCCATTCTCTCCAATAGCCAATCTCCTCCCTTCAGATCCACAAATCATTGAGATATCATTGATCTTTGATCTCCTCTTTTCGCTTTATGCTAGCTAGATCTATTATCCCTCTTTACCCTGCTTATCTTTGCCTCGTCCAAGTCTAACAACAAATCTCCAAGACTTCAAGTTCTCTAAAGTATAAATCTTAGGTAGTTCGCAGTTGTCATAGTATAGTATTATAGATTTTTTTTATTACTGCTTAATTACCCTCTTTATTAGATTTAGTTTACATTGCTTTTTCATTTAATTTACCCATAATTAATTATTTTCATGAACTCATGATTTTAGCTAGAAAGTTAACTGGCTTTCATGTTTATACTTAAAAATGTCATATACATTTTTAGCATTTTCACTTTGGATACTCTTTTCAAGAATATAAAATTCCTTAAATTTCAATTTATATGTATGTTTTTATAATGTAATGTGTGCTTCGATTTTTTTTGTTGAACAATACACATTTGTGATATCTTTTTATAATTTTGTTTACTAGTTTATAATTAAAAGATGCATGTGCTTTTTGTTTAGTTTATTGTACTTAACTGCATTTATTTTTATAGGTAAATGAAGGGAAGTTTAAGTACTCCTGATAATTCAATTTCTTTAGGAAGATTTGATGAACTCGTTTGGGCTCATGTTAAATTGTTTTTCTGGTATGAAGAGCCATTCTAGCATTTGAAAGGTAAGAGAATTGTTAGATTAAAGAAGCATTTATCTGATATCAAAGATGATGTGAAACTTTGTAAAAAATTAGCCATGATGTGAAATGGAGATGAAAACTTTGTTTGGAGAGTTTTATAGTGAAAAAGACATAAGTCAAAGAAATTGTTAGTGGATTTTTTTGTTACAATGATCAGGATGATATTGACAATGCATATTAGTGAAATATTATGCTATACTAGTCAATCATAACATTACATATGGCTATTGTAATAACTAGTTGTTAACTCTAACAACTACTAGGAAACACTATGAATTGGTGTTTTCTCATTAGTTTTAGCATCAAGAAGCTTTAGGGTGTATTTTACACATATTTCTAAGTGTTTTTCAATCATTTGAGCATCATTGTCTCATATTTGTATGAGTGAGCCGCTTTAAAATCATCAAGTGATAAAGTGATGTAACTTTAAAATCATCTTTTTGATGATTACAAAAAGAGGAAGAAAGAGTATAGACATTAGATTTAGGGGAAGGGATTGTTTTTTTGTTTTTGTATTTCTTGCACATTATATGATTTTTAAGAAAATTTATGTTATCTACATATATGGATTTTTCTTTGATATTGAATATCTCTTTTATTCTTGATATTGAAATATATGTTATGCATGGATTAATGGGGAGCTAATCACAATCTTGATAAGATAGTTGTTTATGTGCTTAATTTTGTTATTGTTTTCTTATATCACAAGCATTTTTTCATCAGCAAAAAGGGGAAGATTGTTAAACAAAAGGAGGATCCAATCAATATTTTGTTGATAAAAAAAAAAAACTACTACTGGGTATATTATTTTGAAGAAAAACAATATAAGCACAAAATTAACCCATAAACTTAAGAAGACGACTTATGGAGCTGATAAAGAGAAGGAGAAGTTTGCAATCATTAAAATGAAGATCAAACCAAGAACAAAATAATACCACGCATCATCAAGGTGATTTTATATTTTATATTATTAATTACAATTTCATGAGGTTAAATTAATGTTCTTAAAAGCTCACCCTGCATAAATATTTTATTTGAATTTATTGCATGAGTCTTTACATTCGCCAAGAGACATTAAAACTTTTATTTTAATAGAAAACCTCATAATCTTAAATTATATTAAACAAACCATTTTTTAGCATTTGAAGTTGTAAAAATCATGTTTTTAGGGTGATTGATTGAACTATATAGATTAGTGGTCGACTAAGTTCAAATTATAGATTTGATGTTCCATTAGTTTATTGTAACATTTTTTTATGCCTACTAGTCAACCAATATGCCTACTCATTGACTAATGTCTCAATGGCTCGTGAATCTAGATCTTTTAATACATACTAATTAACCAATATATTATACTAGTCAACTAATTCACTGCATAGAGCCATTATAATAGCTAATTATTGGCTTTAACAACTATTAGGGATCCCATAGACTATAATAAGTGTTTTCTCATTATTTTTAGCATCAAGGAACATTTGGATGAATTTTACACAAATTTCTTAGTGTTTTTCAATCATTTGAGCGCCATTGTCTTATATTTCTGTTAATGAGCCTCTTTAGAATTATCAAGTGATAAATTGAAGTATTTTGAGTTAGAAAATTTGTTTGGGGTATTATATTATTGTACTTGAGGGTGATCCGAGTGAGATTGAGGTTCCTCGTCGCCTTATAAGAAGATTATAAAGAGTTCCTTTTTGTTGAGACAGATTGTACAAAGGTTAATCTTTGTCTTGAAAGAAGCATTATAATGGAATTCCAAGAATAGTTTTGGGAATAGATGTAGGCAAAGGTTGTTTGCTAAACCATTATACATTGGTTTGCATTCTCTTTTTCCTATCCTATTTAAATTATTGTTTAATTATTTGATTAATTTGTATTAAGCAATTTCTTCATCCTTATTTGTATTAATTATTTTTAATTGGGTACACTGGTTTAATTTTTTTTTTAATTTTATGAACACTCAATTCACCCCCCCTCACTTGGGTGTCATTATAAACTAAGAAGGAGTACGTATATTTTTTATCATCAAAACATCAATTAGGACCTCTTTTGGTTCAACACAACTATTTATGAAAAACAAAATTTTCCTCTTTGCCTATTGTACCTGTTACTAAAGATGTGCCTTACTTACATGAACCTCAATGTTTGAATCCACTAAAAATTAAAACTTCACCAATTGATAGACCATCAATCCTAATCTACCACCAAAACTAATTCCTATACCTTAACCTTCTTTTATTGTACCTAGATATAGTACCATAACTAGACACATACCTAGATGACTTAATGACTTTATTCCTAATGTACCACAACCTGCAGCTAAATTCTACTCTAATATATCTACTAGTCTTATAACTCTTGTAATTAGTAATCATTCAACTCCATCTTATGTTTTTCCTTCTATTTATCCCATGCATATATAAATTTATTAGCAAACTTGTCAAAAATTAAGAAGCCAAGTTCTTGTAGAGAAGACAACTTAAATGATGAATGGGTGAGAGCTATGGAGTTAGAATTAAAAGCTTTATAAAATTATAATACATATGAGCTTATATAACTTCCAAAGTAAAAAAAAACCTTTAAGATCAACATGTGTTTATAAATTCAAGCTTAAACTAGAAGATTCTGTTGATAATTTTAAAGCTTGATTTATAGCCAAAAGGCCATAATCAAGTTGAGGGCATTGATTATTATAATAGTTTCTCACTAGTAGTAGAACTTCTTATAGTCATAATTTTTCTTGTGGTTGCTACTACATACAAATGGCCATTTCATCAACTTAATAACAATAATGCTTTGTACAAGGCTATGTTAATGATCCCTCCTAAAGGTTACTATAAAGCAACCTAGTTCAAGTTTGTAAATTAATTCCATCCTTATATCAATTAAAGTATGCTTTAATAAGGCAATGGAATCGCTTTCAACAATTAAGTAATGATACTGTGATGTTCTTGGTGGAACTCACTACTAAGGAATGAAGGAGGAGAGAGAAGAAAGAGAGAGAAAGCAGTGGGGAAAACAATTTCTATATTATTTTACCTCTTCTTTATAATATATGTCTTTTATACATCACTCGTTTGCATAACTACTAGCTTTGTAACATAATTGGTTACAATACCTATTTTTATCATAACAAAATTTCTGGTACTTCCATTATTTATTTATACCACAGGCCATGACATTATCCGTCCCTATTAAACCTTAAGGATTGAAACAAACTCAAAAAAGTTTTCCTTGATGTAGGCTACATCTTCCTAAGTAGAATTTGCATATGTTAAATTTTCCCAGAGGATAAGCCATTATAAATTCTCTTTATCACCTTCAGAGATCGATTTTTGATCCAATACATCTTAAAGATAGACCTTGATAAGACCTTCATGATCTGTAGAAGGTAGTTGCAGGAAAGCAGTAACTTCATATCAATTCTTCTTCTTCAGTGAAGAAATATGAAACGCTAGATGGATGTGGGTGTTAGGAGGTATCTGAGTTGGATAAGCAACAGGGTCAATCTTATTAATAATTTTATACGGCAAAACAATCTCGAACAAAGCGTTAATCATTTATAGACTGCCAAATAAGATTGTTTAAAAGGATGGAGCTTAATATAAACCCTATCACAAACATCAAAGACCTCTCTGATCTTTCCTTATCAACAAACATCTTAAATCTCTCTGTAACTCATGTCTGAGTATTTGAGTCATATAACCACGTTGTTGAATCCAATTAGCTATAGTCACAGCAGGTGTTGAGAGTGTAGTTTCTAAATCATGATATGGAGGTAGATAGCCATATAAGGCCTAGAAAGGATACATTTGAGAGAAGATTGAAAGTTGATGTTGTACTATCACTTTTACATGCTCAACCATTTATGCCATTACTCTGGTTTACTAAAAGTCAAGCAATAAAGATATTTCTCTAAGCGCTAATTAAGTATCTCAATCTGACTATCTGACTGGGGATGATAAGAGGTGCTTATATCTAACTTACTACCTAGTAAGGAAAACAATTCTTACTAGAATACACTAAGGAAAATCTTATCCTTATTCAGGACAAGCATAATGGTGTCCTTCCCTTTGAATTTGGGTAAACCTTCCATAAAATCCATAGTGATATGGTTCCAACACTAGTAGGGAATAACTGAATGAACACTATTGTACAACCTGCCTTTATTCCTCAACATGCCCTTATCATAAGAATACATAATGGTACCAAAATCACATTAAGGATCAATTAATATTGCGGCCAAAATTTCTTCTAACTTTAAATTACCAGTATAATTCTGCACCACTTCTTGGACCCAATTAGGTATGACAACAATGAGAACATTTAGGTCACTTTTAAAAGGCTAAAAGTCCTTCCTAGACAAAGCATCTATTGTTCTCTTCTCCCTGCCTTTCTTATAAAGAATGGAATAAATTAGACATAAAAGCTTGGACAACTCCTTTTGTTCCACATAGGTAGTTATTTTCTACACCTGTGGGTGCTTTAAAGCTTCTTGATTAGTACAGATGATGAAATGGGAGTCCTAAAGGTAAGGTTTCCATTTAGTAATAACCATAAGAATTGTAGAAAGACCCACAGTTTTCTAATTAAAGGGCTTACTCAAATAAGCTAATAGACAACCAACTTGCATAAGTACTACTCTTATGCCCTTATTAGAGGCATAAATTTATAACATGAAAGGTTGAGAAAAATCAAGTAGGCCGAAAACAGGAGCCTAGACTAGAGCTTGTTTTAAAACTTCAAAGGCATTATATGTTTAAGGTGTCCAAAAAAATTATTCGTTTTTAGCATATCGATAAGAGGCTTCTTGATGTTACCATAGTGTCGATTGAATTTTTTATAATATCCAGTTAGCCTAAGGAAGCCCCTAAGAGCTTTAATATTAGCTGGTTTAGGCTAATTTACCATAGCCTCGATCTGACTAGGATCAACAACTACATCTTAAGTTAAAATGATATGACTTAAGTATTCCACCTTGGGTTGACCAAAGTAACATTTTAAGTTGAAATGATTAGCAGGTCCATACTCAACAACACTTGTTTCTTTGTGCCCAGTCCATTCCCATTGCTTTGGGCTTTCTTTGGAAATCCCTATGACCTTAAAGGAGTTAATTTTTTAAGTTTTACATTTATGCCCATGGTAGGATTTGTCTCCATACCTATAACACTACCCAGTTAGAGCTCGTTTATATCAAGGCTTTGGTTCTTTGAGTTAGGTATGTTTATGATTTGATTTCGTAAATTTGAGGGTTTGTATTTTAGGCTCATGGTATGTTTTATGAGGGGTTATTTAATAGTTTAGGAATGGTTATGTGATCGTGTTAGTGAAGTTCTTGAAAAGAGTTCTCAATTTTTTGGGCACCGCTTCCACAATTTGTTCTTAAACTTAGCTTGCTCAAAAGCTAAAAGCAAGGTTTAGAGTTTAAGGATCTCAACGATAGACTTAAGCTCATCCTTGAGCCCACTCATAAAGTTCGACACTAATTATTGCTTAGTCAAGCTTGGGTTAACTTGTACGATGAAGGATCTAAGTTCCTTAAATTGCTCTCGATAATCATCAACAGTACTAACCTTATGCAATTTGTAAATTCCTTTACTAATTTTATTCCTTTCTTTTCTCTAAATCTAGTATAGACATCCTCAAATCCTAACCTTCCTTAGGTTTCAAAAATATATAACCTTCAAACCAATTATCAACCTTCTCATTTAAATACATTGTTGCAATCTCCAATTTTTTTATTTGTTAACTTGAAATACAGAGAAGTATTTTTCACATTTGCATATCTATCTCTTAGGTCTAGTACCATCAAATATTGGTAAATCTAACTTAGGAGGTATAAGAATACCTCGCTCCAAGGAGAATATGTTGCCAATTGATTTATTTCCATATGAACTGGAGTTGCTGAACCCCTTACTTATTTCACCCATCTCAAATACCTTTCCATTTGAAGTTATGTGCAAATTGGTGAGTTTCCTTTCTTTATTGGTTGAGTAGAATGATTATAGGTTGAAGTAAGGGATTATTTTTCTTTATTTCTGCCTTTATATTGTTGTAGAATATCGAGCATAGTGGTGAATTTTTAATCTATAAAACAGTTCAATTCCATAATCGTCTGAGCTTGGTGATCTTTCAAAACCTTCTGGGTCTTCTCAAGAGCTCAACGTGAAGAAGAGAAGTGTTTGCTTTGTTTCCACCATGAAAGTTGAGAGTTGCATTTCTAGTTTTTTAAATCTTTTTAAAGAATCTTGAATAAGGTTCCTTCCACCATTATTAAGCTACTGATGGTAATTTATGGTTGTGCTCTCTAATACCTAATGTGATGTTATTGGGTAGAACTGACTGTAGAAGAATGAAGAAGGAGAGAGAAGAGAGAGAGAGGGGAGGAGGGAATAGAGAAGGACTAAGGAAAATGTTTTTTATTATGTTACCTTATTTTTACAATATGATTCATTTATACATCACTAGTTTATACAACTATTAGCTCTCTATAACATATTTTGTTACAATGCCTATTTTTGTCATAACAAAAGTTCTAGTAATTCTATTATTTATTTATACCATAGGTCATGATAGATACATACTTGTTTGTAAAGAAGACTACACTTATTTTATGAATTTATTGGTCGACATAGATGATGTATTGATCACAAGTTTTAATAAAGTTAAAATCATTGAAAACATGCACTTGTTGGACTAACAGTTCACAATCAAAGGTCTTGGCTATATCAAATATTTTTCTTGGAATAGAAATTACCCACTCAACTCAAGGAACTTACATAACTAGAGAGAATATGCTCTTAACATCATTAAAAATGCTACTCTCTAAGTTTCTAAAGCATCCAAGGTTTCGATATGTAAAAGGCATGAGTTTAAAGCTTCATATGGTGCTCTCTTTTCTGATCCTGATCACTATAGAAGACTGATTGAAATATTGCTTTTATCTCAATTTAACTCATCCTGGCCTTATTTATATTATGCAGTAGCTTTCACAATTTTTTAATGCTTTATGTAATGGTCATTAGGATGCAGCAATACATGTCTTATATTATTTGCAAAGATCACCATCTACAAGCTTATTTTACAGTGCTCAAACTATATTTGAGCTTACAACATTTTGTGATGTTGATTGGGCATTTTGCTTCGATACCAAAAGATCATTGATAAGTTATATGCATATTTGGGAATTCCCTGATTTCATGGAAAACAAAGAAGCAAACTATCATTTCAAGATCTTCAGCAGAAGCTGAATGCAAAAGAATGGCATCTACTGAGTGCCAGCTATAATGGATATCTCACATTCTTTAAGATTTTCATATTTCTTATCATTTACCTATTGGTCTTTGGTGTGACAATTAAGCACTAATTCACATAGCTGCTAATGCAGTTTTCTATGAGAGGATCAAGTATACAGAGATTGATTGTCCTCTAGTATACAATCCTCCAAGTTGATTTCATTCCTCCATAATATATGTATAATAAATATTAGCTTACTTATATTTTCACTAAGTCACTTCAAACTCCTATGTTTTCTACAATGGTGTCAAAGTTGGGACTCCTTGGTTCTTAATCTATTCTAGCTTAAGGAGGATGTAAAGATATAATTTCTAGCTAACAATCGTCATTCTCTTTATTAGTTTGTTAGTAGGAGGAATTATTTATCTTTTACATGTTCTATATATAAAGAGAGTTGTACTTTGTTTTCTTTAAATAATTAGAATTGATGTTTCTCCATAATTGCTTTGGTTTTAGCTCGCTACTTAAGGTATCTTTTGTTCATCAAATTGTTCAAGTGATCATAAAATACATTAGAACTAATTTTCCGTGTGATTAACTTAAAATTAAAAATGTATCTATTTGACAAACAAACATGTATAACTATTCTGCTTTAATTGAGGATACTGAACTATAATAATTATATTAAAAATGAAATATTGTTGGAATTATGGAAAAGGCTAAACTAGTATATTATGAAACAAAGTTCACGTGCTCTCTGTCAATCCAAAAAAGTATGTTCAATGTTGAGGGAATCTGTCCAAAAACAGCTAGCTTTTCGATACCTGATTTAGAAACAAGCAAATTGAATTTTGAATGTAGACAAAATATAGTTATACAACCACTTTAGTAATAAAGAAAATTCCTATTTTTCGATTCGGACTATCAAATGTGAATAGCAGTAGATTATTGTCTCCTCCGTTTCTTGAACATTTGTGACCTTTGTAAAGGAAGTTAGGAGTACGAGCAGGGACGAGGTAGTGAAGCTCAATGATGCACTGGGCCCTCCATCCTCAAGATTATTAAATATATATATATATAATTATATATATATATATATATAATTATTTAATAATCTTGAGGATTGCATGTGTATATATATATATATATATATTAGGACGGGGTTATTTAGAGGTTAGTG
>JAOQMQ010000196.1:12105245-12117960 GCA_027563845.1 Erythroxylum subrotundum
GTGCACTGAGCCCTTCAAAATTTTAAAAATTAAATATTTGGACCCTTATCTTAAATTTTTGGCATACATATATATATATATATATATACATGTATATATATATATATATATATTAGGACGGGGTTATTTAGAGGTTAGTGGTGCACTGAGCCCCCTAAAATTTAAAAAACTAAATATTTGGACCCCTATCTAAAATTTTTGGCTCTGTCACTGAGTACGAGTATACAGAAATAGGGGTAATAGTGAAATGAGGTTAAACCTTTTCTATCATTATAAAATTAGGTTGCTGAAGTTGAAGCAAATAAAACTGATATCTATTTGTGCTATAAGTACATTCTAATAATTTTATAGAATGTTGTGTTAATGCAACGTATCAAAACCAAAAATACTCTATTCACAATAGATCTTTCCGTGACTAACTCTCTGGCTTTGCGTATTATTAGATAATAAGATTGAGATTCAATTACAATTATACATACCTCAACTGGGAAAGGAACAAAATAGTTGATTAAAGAAAGGCGAATAAGAACTCAGTAAACCCAATAATTCTGCAGGAAAGATCTTTTTATTTTGTAACCTTTGAATTAGTAAGTTTTGTTGCATGTAAAACGAGCTAAACTTTCTTTGAAGTGACTCAATAAAGTAAAGTCTTCTTTGGTACTTCAACCTACTCCTTATTACGAATAGTCCATGTTAAGATGTATAAATTTAAAAACTGCCCAAAAGTAAATGAATAGATATATTAAGAACAACCATACAATATCTTTAAATATAAAAGGCTTTGAAATGAATTGTAAAATAAAAAGTAAAAGTTGCAAATTTGATTGTAACATTTTTATTAAAATATGAATTAGACTATATTATAGCATTTAAAATAAATATTAACATTTATAAAAATTTTGACAAAATTAAATTTTTGTCTGGTATGTATCATGTTATTAATGTTTAATGTTTTTATTTAGTGTATGAATCCCACTATCCACAAGGCATTACATAAAAAGCTCATTTTTAAAATAATCTTAGATTAATTTAAGTTTAATATTTAATATATTTTAATTTTTTTTGGTAATTAATAAATTTTAATTAAACCTAAGTAATCTCATTTATTCTTAGTTAATCTTAATTAACCTAATTTAACCATATTATAGAATATCAGAAGAATGAATCGTGTATATTGTCATACAACGCTGATAGTACAGATTTATACAAGCTATCAAGTCTATCTCTTGCTACAATTTAGGCTAACAATCTGCTATATTTATCTTTACCATATTCAGGATAATTACAATTTATTACAATTGATATATTCCTATTACTCCCCCTCAAGTTGGAGAGTGAATATCATGAAGTCGCAACTTGCACCTCAAAGCTTCGAACTGTTCTCTTCCAAGAGCTTTCGTGAAAATGTCCGCTAGCTGCTGCTTTGTCGGAACATAGGATGGTTTGATCAAACCAGCTTGTAACTTCTCCCGGACGATGTGGCAATCTATCTCGATATGTTTTGTCCGCTCATGAAAAACTGGGTTTGCAGCAATATGAAGTGCCGCTTGGTTGTCACAGTACAAAGGGGATGGCTCCGATGAAATAATCTTCAAGTCCCTTAGTATATAATTTAACCAAGTCAATTCCAAACATGTATTTGCCATCTCCCTATACTCCGCCTCTGCTGATGACCTGGATACATTGGTTTGCTTCTTAGATCTCCACGAAATCAACGATGTTCCAAGAAAAATACAAAACCCTGTGATTGATCTACGGGTCTCCCGGCATCCACCCCAGTCTGAGTCACAAAATGCCTTTAATTTAAGATCATTGTTGGCAGGAAGTAATAGGCCTTGCCCTGGAGTACCTTTGATGTAACGAAGCAGCCTCATTGCTGCGTCCCAATGTGGTCTTCGTGGATCCTGCATAAATTGACTGAGAGTTCTCACAGAGTAAACAATGTCAGGTCTTGTCACTGTTAAATAAATCAATTTGCCAATTAACCTTCGATATCTCGTCGGATCATGGAGTTGATCACCATCAGTGAGAGCTAACTTCAGGTTTTGTTCCATAGGAAACTTTTCCGGCTTTGCACCTGTTAACCCTGCTTCCTTTAAAACATCTAATGCATATTTTCTTTGTGACATGAAAATACCATTCTTTGACCGTGAGAACTCTATGCCCAAGAAATATTTTAACTGTCCCAGGTCCTTGATGAGAAAATGCTTTAGTAGGCAGCCTTTGAGTCGTTGCATTTCTTTCAGATCATTACCTGTGAGTAGAATGTCATCAACATAAATAAGTACTGCAGTAAATGAGGTACCTTGTACTCTTGTGAACAAAGAGTAGTCTGCCTTAGATTGCTTATAACTAGACTGTTGGATCACTGCGAAAAAAGTAGCAAACCAGTTACATGAGGCTTGCTTCAGACCGTATAGGGACTTGTTGAGCCGACAAACAATGTTCTCCCCCTGTCGGCGAAGTCCTGGAGGAGGTGTCATGTAGACAACTTCATGTAAATCGCCATGGAGGAAGGCGTTCTGAACATCTAGCTTATGGGTGTACCAATTTCGTGAGGCTGCCACAGTGAGAAGGCAACGCAAGGTGGTGAGTTTAGCTGTGGGAGAAAAGGTTTCCCTGTAGTCGACTCCTTCGACTTGAGTGTACCCTCTGGCGACAAGACGAGCTTTGTAGCGCTCGATACTGCCATCTGACCGATATTTGATTTTGTACACCCAACGATAGCTGATAGCTTTATGGCCGGAAGGAAGAGGAACTAGGGTCCAAGTATTGTTTTTCTCCAAGGCTTGTAATTCTGCTGACATTGCTTACTGCCAGTTGGGATCAAGAACTGCTTGATCATAGGAAGAGGGTTCACGATGACCTGCAATACTGGCTAAAAAAGCACGATGTGGTGAAGATAAACGAGAAAAGGACATATAATTGGATAGAGGATACCTGGTACTGGATTGAGGACTGGAGCTAGAGGGAGGCCGATCAGCTCGAGTGGGAATATCATAATCTGCATGCCAGAGGGGAACCTGTTTAGCACGAGTGGATCGTCGTGGAGCGGGCTCTACCTGAACTTGAGAGGTAGGAAAAGATGTTTGAGGTGGAGGAGATTGATTGTCAGGAGATGCGGAATGTGAGGGATTCGATGGGGTGTCAGCTGACTGCAAGTTGGGAGAAAAGGAGGCCAGCGAATGAGAGACGGTGTGATCAGCAGAAACGTGATCAGAAGGTGCGGGAGTAGGTTGGGGAAAATCAACAGCGAGATTGGGTAGGACTGGCACGTCTAAAGATGAAGGATGGTGAGAGGAAAAGGGAAATATGTTTTCATGGAATTGTACATCACGACTGATGAGGAATTGTTTGGTGTCTAAGTCATACAACTTATAACCCTTATGGCTTTGGGGGTACCCGACAAAAAGACATCTTGTGGCACGAGGTTGAAATTTATGTTTTGGGTGAACAAGTGTGGCGTAACAAAGGCAACCAAACACCTGTAAGTGGTTAAGTATAGGAACCCTATGATAAAGGAGTTCAAAGGGTGTTTTATTAGAAAGTAATGGGGATGGAGTACGATTAATCAAGTATACAGCAGTGAGAACACATTCGCCCCAAAAGGATAATGGAAGGTTGGCTTGAAAAAGAAGTGCTCGTGCTACATTGAGGATGTGTCGATGTTTGCGTTCCACCACACCGTTTTGTTGGGGGTGTATGCGCAGGTACGTTGGGATTCAATGCCATGAGTTTTAAGAAAATGCTGCAAAGGAAAAAACTCGATGCCGTTATTAGTTCGGATTGCTTTAACTGTGGCATGAAATTGATTTTGAGCGAAAGTAATAAAGGACTCAAGGAGATGGGCAGTGTCAGATTTATGATTCATGAGAAACAACCATGTACACCTGGTAAAGTTGTCAACAATGGTAAGAAAGTATTTAGCACCAGAATGTGTAGGCACTTGATGCGGACCCCAGACATCACAATGAAGTAAATCAAATGCAGCATGAGTTTGTATTGAACTTAAAGGAAATGGAACACGAGTTTGTTTTGCCTTAGGGCATACATCGCAATTATTGAAGGAATCACTATCATGTTGAATAGATAAAAGAGGAGCAAGTACTTTAAGTCGAGAGGGTGATGGATGGCCAAGACGTATATGCCAGAGATGAGGATTGTGTGTGACATGGTTTGAGACTGGAGTAACGTGCACAGGTGTCATATAGTAGAGACCATCAGTCTGCTTACCCGAGCCAATCGTCTTCCCCGTAGCCAAGTCCTGCAAAATACAGTAATCCGGGAAAAAGGTGATACAACAGTTTAGTGATTTCGATAATTTGCTGACAGAAATCAGATTTAAATTGAATGAGGGAACACACAAAGTGTCATTTAACTTAATGTGTGAGTTAAAGGGCACGGTGCCAATGTGTGAAATTGAGGCTGTGGATCCTGTTGGTAAATTGACAAGAGAAACAGTTGGAGATTGAATATGGGAAAGTAAGGTTTTGTCGGTTGTGATGTGGTCTGTTGCACCACTATCTAATATCCAAGGTTTTGTAATGTTGGAACAAACAGGGGTTGAGAATGACAAACCTGCAACATTGACAAAAATATCACCATTACCGAAATTTTTACTCTGACCGAATGAAGCCAAAGCTTGAGCAAATTGTTGAATCTGCTCAGGTGTGAATCTCTGAAGGAGATTCGAGTGATTGCCTGCATCACTTGATTGGGAGACATCAACTGCATTTGCCATCGAGTTGTTGTTTCTCCCGTTCCTTTTGCCACGATATTGTTGTTGTGATGGTGGACGGGAGTTTCCAGCATTTTTAATTCTACATCTATCCTCAGTATGACCATCTTTGTCGCAGAATGTGCAATGAAACTTCAGTGTTCGACATTCATCAATGGTGTGGCCTGGTCTATGGCAATGATTGCAGGTTTTATTTTTGAAAGTTTTTGATGAAAACGATTTACCTTGGACGGCAGCAGCAATTGAGAAATTTTCATTTGTTTCTGATGTGACCTGCATCTATTTTTCTTCCTGGATCACGAGAGAATAAGCCTGACGAACATTTGGCAGTGGAACCATCATCAGGATATTGGATCTGACAGTCCTGAACGCCTCATTAAGGCCCATGAGAAACTGCATAAGCTTGTCTTCCTCTCGTTGATCACCATGTTTCTTCTCCTGATTACAAGGGATGTGTGTTCTATAAGTCTCCAATTCTGCCCAGAGACTCTTAATTTTTGAGTAGTACGCAGCAACAGATAGATTGCCTTGAGATATAGTGGCAATTGATTTTTGGACTTGAAAGATTGCAGGAGCATTCTTCTGTGAGAATTGATCTCGTAGATCCTCCCAGACCTGTTGAGCGGTTGTAGCATGTACCACTCCTTCTGCGAGATCTGGCTCGACGGAGTGAGTAAGCCACGACAACACCATACTGTTACATTGATTCCATAATGCAAATTCTGAGGGTTCTTCTTCTGCGACTGGTGGATCGATGGTCCCGTCGATGAATCCCATCTTGTTTTTGGCAGTGAGAGCATGGATCATGGCCTTGCTCCAAGACTGATAATTTGTCCCATTCAACTTGGTTGGTACTGGTAGATACCCAGGATGATCGGAGAGATGAACATAGTATGGATGTGAAGGATCCATACCAGCAGTTCTGTTGTTATTCTTGACACCAGACGACTCAATATCATCATCGGCCATAAATGAAAGTTATTGTGGATCCTGTTGTTTGTGAAGGAGGTGAATGAAAGTTATTAAGAGCACCAGGATCGGCGCTTTGATACCATATAGAATATCAGAAGAATGAATCGTGTATATTGTCATACAATGCTGATAGTACAGATTTATACAAGCTATCAAGTCTATCTCTTGCTACAATTTAGGCTAACAATCTGCTATATTTATCTTTACCATATTCAGGATAATTACAATTTATTACAATTGATATATTCCTATTACATATCTTTTTAAAATTCTTAATCTAAAATCTGATTTATCTCTAATGAATTGTATGAACTATGAACCCAAACTAACTTAATGACCTACCGGTGCCACACTGGATTTTATAGTTCCTAGTCAATTTTGACGTCAACTTACGTATTCATACTTCGAGTAACATTCATCACAGGAATATCTCTGGCTTTAACCACATTCACATACAAGAAATGCATTTGCTCCACCAAATCATAGGTGTTGGCAATGTTATCCTCGCCTTTGTACTGTAGGCGAGTAGCCACCGATGGACTTGTTTTAATCAGCACGAACTGAGGATTTTGCTTTCCTATATTCATATGCATTATTGTAGGTAGCCATGCTCGATCAAAATCAGTTCTTGTCTCAATTGAGGTCGAGGACCATGACCATCTGTCGTTGTTGCTGGAGTCTCAAATCCAAACCCAGAAAGGCCCAGATGGGTCATTAGGTTATTGAATTAGGAACAAATTATATTTAAAATTGATAATTTTAAATAATTGAGATTAAATTAAGTTAATTAAAGTTTATTGAGATTAAATTAGGGTAATTAAATCTAATTAGAGTTTATTAAAAATTAATTAGAATTAAAAATAAATTTAAGTTTATTTTAAAAAGTGAATTTTATTAAAAAATATTAAACTAATATTATGTTAACGCTGGTGTGACAAATTAATAATGAGTAGAGACAAATAACAAATAAGAAGTTAACTCCATCTAAACTTTCATTGACTCAAAATTTGTTATAAACATTTTATAAATGTTAAAGTCTATTTTGAACACCCCTAACAAGTATGGTCTAATTTATTTTTTTGAAAATTAAAAAGGAATTCATTAATATTCATGAAAGGCATCAAAAAGGGATAATACAACGAAAGTCAAACAAAATAAGATACAACATAGGTAAAAGTGTTAGGTTTAAATTTGTACTTTTGACCTAAAAAAGAGTTAAATTCAAACATGATTATATTTCACCTTCTATTTATAAATTTTATGTAAAAATAAAAATAATATTTATATATAATCAGTGTTCTTAAAATTAAATAGAGCTTTATCATTTGTTTAGATAACTGAAATTTAGTAGAAATTTTTAAATTTCCCCTTTATTATTTTGTAAATATAGTCATTCTTAATTATTTTTTATGAAAAAAAATTGTATAAACTAATTAAAGTTAAGTTAAACTTGTCACATATAAATATCTTTTTATACCTAAAAAGCGATGTGATTGAAAAAGATTCTTAAGTGATAATCAATGGATAAGTGCTTATTCTAACAAAGAAAATGGGAAGGACATTGCAGACTTAGATGCTTATAACCTTACAAACAATTAGGAAAATGAACCTAGGAGCGGCTCTCATTGCTCAAACAATTAAGATCATAAATTTGTAGTTCTTGAATCAGTTGACTTTATGTTTAGAGTTGTTGAGCAGGAAGAATTTTAACTACTAAAGATCCAATTTGATGATTAAAAAAGTAGGGGTATCTTTTCATTTTTAGGTCCAAATGCCAACAGTCTTGCAGAGTGAATGATCTTTGACAATTGTAATTTGGATGTACCCAAAAAAATTATCTTCTTCTATGTTGTATTTTAAATTAAACTTCTATTTTAAAGCCAATGATTAAGAAATTTATGTCATTTACATTAAAAAG
Organism: Erythroxylum subrotundum; assembly: GCA_027563845.1. Classification (NCBI taxonomy): domain Eukaryota; kingdom Viridiplantae; phylum Streptophyta; class Magnoliopsida; order Malpighiales; family Erythroxylaceae; genus Erythroxylum; species Erythroxylum subrotundum. The sequence continues at coordinate 12,112,874 of JAOQMQ010000196.1, forward strand.
TAGTTCAATTGTTATAATATATTTTTAAGTACTTACTAATTCAAAGGTTTCATGTATTATGGCGGTTGAGAAGTCGCAATTATTTAAAAGATTTTAAAGAATAATTAATCTAAGACTAAAAAAATATATTAGTTAAATTTGAGCCTTTAATTTGTTAAATAGTTCACTTACATTACATGATTTTTTTGTTATTATGTTTACTAAAAAATTTACTTATTATACATTTAAAAGTAACAATGTGAGTTTGTTTTCATCATAAAAAATAATATTATTGATTAAATTATTCTATTAGCTGATTATGCTTGATTTTGGATATTATGTCACTTTTGATTTCATAGCTTTGTGACTAAAAAGATTCCTTGTACTGTTTACAAGCTTTGTACTGACTGAAAAAGAAGTAGACAATATTTAAATTAAGTGAACCGTGTCCATCAGCTAATTGAGAAAATGCATCTTAAATTATTAGTTAACAATTACCATTCCATTTCCTTTATATCCAGAATCAAGCAGTTCATGCTACTAATAAACGAATAAAAATGAATCCATTTAGTCTTTGCTTTGTTGTATACTAAGAGCATAGTCTTTGCCATTAACTGTTAAATGATAGGAACCACTTGATAAAGGAAATTCACATGATAATGGAAATCCATCAAATTAAGTATTTCCATTCTTGATAAAGGAAATTCTTTAAATTAATATTTTCACTTTTATCTTCTACTTACCTTATGTACAGTAATCAACTCCCTATAATTTTGTTTTTACCTTTATAGACTAGGCTTACACTTGCATATATATATAGTGTAATGCTCCTAATGTAAAGTAAAATATCATAATTGCTCTTCCTAGCAATATCTTTATGGTATCAAAGCTATCTTTCTTGGAATTTTAAACCTTTTTCTTGTTCTTGTCTGCTTCTCCTTCTTTGTCTTCTTTCTTCTTCAAGCACCCACCACAGAGACAGTACCATAGCCAATGAAAACAATCAACACATAAGTCCTAATGTATATGAACCCACCAAACCTCTTGTTGTTATCAATATTAACAACTTCATCAAACTCACCTCTACCAACTATCTCTCCCGGAAACTTCAAATGGAAGCAGCACTTTTAATAGGTTTTACAAGTTTATTGATGGCTCTCATCCTTTTTCCTTAGCCACAATCACTACAAATAATACTACCATTCCCAATCCATAATACGAAACCTGGCTCCACCAAGATAAACTCATTTTTTGTGCTCTTATTGGCTCTCTCACCCTGACTCTCATATCTTTTTTTTTCTCAATCACAAATATCAAGAGAGGCTTGGCAAGTTCTTACTAACACTTATGCTAAGCCTTCCCATGGACACATCAAGCAAATTAAGGAACAAATAAAACTCACGTTGACAAACTTACAACACTTGGTAAACCTATGGATCATGAGGATCTTATTGAGAAAATCCTCGATGGCCTGGATGAAGATTACAAGCCCATCATTGATGTCGTTAATGGCTGTGACACACCAATTTCATTTGATGAACTCCATGAAAAGTTAATCAAAAAGGAGCTCTCATTGCGCATCCATCATTCCAACTCCACTCCATTTCCTGCCACTGTAAATCCGGCACATTCTTGATTCGCTCCGGGAAATCGTGGACACCAAAGTCAGCGCCCACTAATGAATGCTCTTATCTCAGGCTCCATTAATGCCACAACACAGAGCAGTCATCCCTCTCCTTGACCCTTCCTAGGTCGCTGTCAATGGTGTTGTACTTAAGAACACACAATCATACAATACCTTGTGTTTCTTCAGATGCATCTATAGCTTCAACCACTTCCAACCTCACGTGAAAATCCACAATGACAATCCCGCCATATGGAATCTTGGCAACCATGAGCCAACCTCACAACAACCAAAACGTCTGACAATTCTAGTTGGCTTCTTGATAGTGACGTTTCGCATCACCTCACTACTGACCTGAGCAATCTTTCCATGCGTACACCTTATGATGGTTCTGATGATATTGTGATTGGTGATGGCACGAGTCTCTCTGTCATCCATACTGGTTCAAAATCTCTACACACTCCTAAACATACCTTTTCCTTGAATAATGTTCTTTTTGTTCCTATCACGAAAAAGAATCTTATTTCTATTTCTCAATTTTGCCAATCCAATAACACTTCAATTGAATTCTTACCCACTTCTTTTCTTGTAAAGGATCTTCACACTTCACACGAGAACAACTGTTTTGGAGGGTCGAACAAAGGATGGTGTGTACGAGTGGTCGATCTCTCCTGTGAAGTCCTTACCATTAGGTTCTTTCTCCAGCATCAAGACCACTTCGTCCATTTGGCATCATAGATTAGGGCATCCGTCCTCTTCTATCTATAGGCACATTGTTTCTAATTTTCACTTAAAACTGTCAAATCCCTTAAATTCGATTCTCAATTGCAATTCATGTTAATGCAATAAAAGCCTCAAGTTAGCTTTCTCAATCTCTTCTCTAATCACTTCCTCCCCTCTAGAAATTACAATTTTTTTATGTGTGAACCTCTCCTGTCCTTTCTGCTGATGATTTCAATTATTATGTTATTTTTGTCAACCACTTTACAAAGTATATTTGGCTTTACCCACTAAAACAAAAATCTCATGTTCATGATATCTTTGTCCAATTTAAATCACTTTTTGAAAACTTCTTTGATAAGAAAATTATCACACTTATTCAGATAATGGCAGGGAATACCAAGCTCTCTCTTCCTTTCTTGCTTCCAATGGCATCTCTCATCTCACTTCTCCTCCTCCCACACCAGAACACAAGGGATACTTGAAACGTCATCATCATCATATTGTTGAAACGAGTCTTTCTCTACTTTCTCATGCATCCATGCCCCTATCCTACTGGTCTTATGCTTTTTCCAGTGCTATTTATCTCATCAATTATTTACCCACTTAACACTTAATCTTTTCTTTCCATATGCCAAACACTCCATCAAACCACTCAAAACTTCGTAGGTTTGGTTGCCTTTGTTATCCATGGCTACGACCGTACTCATCCACAAACTTGCCCCTCGCTCTTCCCCTTGTGTCTTTCTTTGTTACTCTGCTACTCAAAGTGCCTATCTCTGTCTTGAATCGAACTCCTCTCTATTTATATGTCACGTCATGTCAAATTTTTTAAGTCCATTTTTCCTTTCACTTCCTATTTATACGTCACGTCATGTCAAATTTGTTGAGTCCATTTTTCCTTTCACTTCCCTTCAATCTCATTTAGACCGTCCTTCCTCTGAATCTATCTCTCACTGGTATCCTTCTGTGTCTTTCCTTTCGGTTACCATCACATCATCTACGGCATCGACATCTATATCCCCTGCAGATTGAATATCGTCCACACCTTCTTCCATACCCACTTCCACATCACATCTTCCACTCTCCCCTCCATCACTATCACATACCTCTATAGTCGACCCCAACTTCCACTTTTGTTGCCTCTCTTCCTTGAGTTATTGTTACTAGATCCAAAAACAACATTCACAAACTGATCACCAAACTAAACCTAACTGCTCAACTTATTGCTTTTAAGGAAACTGTAACTCAAGTCATTAAAGATCCTAAGTGGCGTCAGGCCATATCTGATGAGTATGATGCTCTTGTTCGAAATAAGACATGGGAACTTGTTCCCCTAAATCCCACATAGAATCTTGTTGGCTACAAATGGATTTTTTGTACTAAGTATTTATTTGATGGCTCTATTGACAAGTATAAGGCTCACTTTTTTGCAAAGGGGTTCCATTAATGCCCTGGTATTGATTATCATGACACTTTAAGTACAGTTGTCAAGCCTACCACTGTTCAACTTGTTCTCAATCTTGTTGTTAGTCGTGGATGATTTCTTTGACAACTTAATGTCAACAATGCTTTTCTCCAAGGTACCCTTTCTGAGGATGTATATATGACTCAATCATAAGGCTTTATTGATCGTGATCATCCTCATTATGTCAGCAGACTTGGCAAGGCTATTTATGGTCTTAAGTAGGCTCGTCGAGCCTAGTTTTATGAGTTTCGTCACTTTCTTGTCATCTCTGGATTCACCAACTCCCATGTAGATACCTCTCTATTTGTCTTCAACAATTATAGGACTATGATTTTTCTTCTAGTTTATATTGAAGACATTATCATTACAGGTGACAATGATGAGGTTGTACAGAAGTTCATCCACCTCCTAGCTAGTAGATTCTCCCTCAAGGATCTTAGACCGTTAACTTATTTTCTCAGAGTTGAAGTGGTTCCCCACTCTCAATGCCTCTTTCTCTCTCAACGCCAATACATACAGGATCTCCTTGCTCGAACACATATGACAGATGCAAAGCCCGTTACTACACCTCTTGCCACTACTCCTATACTTACCCTTTACTCTGGCAATGTGCTCTCTGATCCCTCTGAGTATAGTACAATTGTGGAAGCCTTCAGTATCTGTCACTTACATGCCTTGATATTGCTTATACGGTGAACAAACTATCTCAGTTTATGCATCAACCCACTAGTGACCATTGGACTACTACTAAACGATTATTGCGCTATCTCAATAGGACCTTGGATAAGGGAATTGTACTTCATTGGCATTCACCACTACAAGAAAAATGAAGTTTAGCGACGGAAATTACCGACGGAATGTGGACAAATTCCGTCGGTAAGCTTATTTAGCGACGGAATATACTGACGAAAAAAAGCGTCGAAAATATGGCTGTCGGTAAATTTACCGACGGAATTTTGTATACCGTCGGTACATTTACCGACGGTTATTTCAATCGGTTGGTAAATTTTTGTCAGAAAATTACCTACGGAATTTTTTTCCGTCGGTAATTACCTACGAATTTTTTTTCCGTCGGTAATTACCTACGAAATTTTATTCCGTCGGTAAATTTACTAAAAATTATTTTTTAAAATTTACCTACAAAGTGTTCAGTTTCTCTGGTTACTTTCTATTGCTTGGCCAAGACATTCATCGAGACAAGGGAAGTTTGGCTAGTGTCTATGGACCCATCTAAGCTTTGCTTCGGTAATAAACTGTCTCGTGGTTAGCTCCCCGAACCTGGTCAGAGAAGTTGTT
>JAOQMQ010000196.1:12132062-12142441 GCA_027563845.1 Erythroxylum subrotundum
ATTAATTGTCATTATTATTTATTATTAAGATTTTTGAAAGCATAGTTGATGTAAACAGTAAACTAGTAAAGTATACAATACAACTATATAATATACCAAGATGGACTATTTTGTAATTTTTAAAAATTTTAGGGACTATTTCATAAATTTAAAAAATTTCTTGAAACGGTACCCGGTACCAACCGGTACCGGTACAGTTCCGTTCCAGAGCTCAATCCGGTACTGAGTCCGGTACGGTATTCATAACATTGCCAAGAACCATTCAATTTTAATACTACCTTATTATTATCATATTATTTATATTTCCGTTAGGTCACATAAGAATTGACATCAAACAAACTTGTATTTATTAACGATTTTTATTATAAAATATGTTATATTGTCTTTGCTATGGACTTTTTGCATATCCACAGTTACATTCTCACAAATAAAGTAAAATTGAACTTATATGCATTTGATTTTTGAATGAAATGTTAGATTTCTTGCTAGATGCAGAGCACACTAACTGTCACGAAATAATAAAACCTTTTATTGTTTATGCTCGAGTACTTTTAACGTCAGTTTTAATCATACCACTTCTTTATACATATATTTTTTATTTTTATCATTAATATAGTTACAATTGACTATAGTTTTGAAACTCAACTTACAACCTCGCCAACAAGCTGAACACATAACTTATAGTAAATTTGCTTATATTAAGATCATTTGTATAATGAGAATCAACATATTCTTTAATAAGAAAATAAGAAATTTTATATTGTAATGCAACATTAAATGTCCTTTTGATATATATTATGATCCTCATTAGAATATTCCAATACTCTTTACTAGGATTTTCATGTAACAACTAATTTCTCTCACTGTATGTTAATATCTAGTCTTGTACAAATTATAGCAAATATTAGACTCTCCACTACAAGTACATACAGTACTCAAGACTTCTTGATAAGTGGTAATTAGTCCCATGGAGCAAAAGAAATGAATTAAGACAAGTTTGCGGCTATTTGTAGTTTTAACCAAGTTACGAAGAAGATGAAAATCAACACTGTCATTGGACACGCCAATATTGATGGCTACATAGTTCCAAAGAGTTATATGGTTATTGAACACACTCATGCCCCATTTCTATATGCACATTTTGAGCTTATTTTCATTCCAAATTCACAGGTTTCGTAATTTTTATCAAATTGGCCATATATGCTTATGTTGCTGATCGTATACCATCCAAAATCCTAATTTTCAAACTATAAAAAGGCAAAATTAAAAGGAAAAGTAAAAGAAAAGGCTCAAAAACACAAATTAATAGCCTAGAATGACATAAATAATGAAGAACAAGCAAGAAAACATAGAGTGAATTTTCTTCGATCTAAAGTGGATTTCATAATGATTAAAAGGGATTTTATCATGTTTCTTTTGATTTTTCTAGTTTTCCTTTAGTTTTTTGATATTATGATTTCTATAATTAGAAACTAAACCTTTATTGGCACTTGAATTTGATGAACCATGTGATAGACTTTGTAGTGATTTTATTTTAATTTAATTCATTCTTTAGTTTTATTGCGATTCAATTATGTGTTTTTAATTATTCTTGAATTAATATTGCTAGTATGTTGATTCATGTGTAATTTCATGTAATTAAAATGGAGAAATACCTTTTATGGATAGATCTAACATAATTAAAAGGAGTTGCAAGCAAACCTATAGATAAATAGACATAAATGTTTTGGATTATGGTAAAACCTAATAGGTAAATTAATAAATTGACTAATGCAATTCTAGGGGTTTCAAGTTAAATGTTAATATCCTTAAGAAAGATATTAGTATAGTTAAGATATTTCTATGATCCAATGAACTATAGATTAAATATATTAGTGAAATCATGATTTCATGAAAATCTCGGGAGATTCGAATTTCAGGTATCAGTATCTCCATTGATTGTTTCTTAGTTTAATCTTTGTTATAGTTAGTCAATTATGTTAATTTATTTTAGTTTTATATTTTAATTTTGAATTTGATTAATCATAGGCATCATAATTTGATATACTAGATAATAAAAAGACGTTACGTACTGGTAATTTTAGTTCTTGTTAGCCTATGTTTATAGGCTTAGCTATAATTACACAATGTGCTTGTAGTTATAGCTAAATCACACCATCTTCATCCTCTCTTCTTCATTTCTAGGACTTATACTAGATGATAACTTGAAAGTAAAACGAAAAGGTATAGATATTGACTTACTCTTTTTGCACATTTAAACTATTTAAGGGATGCAAATTCATTTATTCAAAAATAACGAAAAGATTTTGATTTTTTTTGTTGATCTCAAGTTCTTCATCTCAAATTTCCTATCTAATTTTGAATTTAATTCTCTAATATAGTCTTTATTAAAACCTACAATTAATATATTGTCTACAAATAATAACAAAATAATAAAATCATTATTATTAAACCTTTTAAAGTATGCACAAGCATTAATCATGTTGTATATAAGGCATACAAAGAAAGAAACAAATCTCTTATACCAACATTTTGACGCGTCTGTCTTTGAGACCATATATAATTTTTTTAAAACCTATAAACTAAGTTCTCCTTTCTTTTCTTTTTCAAAACCTTTTGGTTTTAACATACAATGTCTTCTTATTTACAAAATAAATCAAATTCATTGCTAATATATTCTCCTCCATTGTTCCTCTTTAAGTACTTGATCTTTATATTAAACTTAAGTTCAATGCACACCTTTAAAACTTTAAAGATTGAGAACATATATATACCTTTCTCTTGATAGGGTATACTCAACATCTCCTAAAATATGCTCATAAACAAAATGGAATCTAGTATTTATATACTTGTTGTATTCATGAAAGAGAGCTAAAGCAAAGGCTAATTTATTACTAAAATAAAATTCAATAAGGTCCCTTTTATTCAAAATGAACTTCTTTCATCAAGTTCCTTATCTAAATTGCTTAATTCGTACAAGAACTAATGACTACATATTTTACTTTACAAATTGACAGAGTAACAATTAATTACTTCTTTGAGCTCCAAGTAAAAGTTTTATTATCTAAGTAAAATATAAGATTGATGGTACTCCTTTGATCATCAATCTCTCTAGCTCAATTGCATCCCTAAAATCTCTAAGTCTAAAATTATTAAAAACAGAATAATATAACCCATAATTAAGACTACTTTTAATGTATCACAAAATTGGTTTTGCATCTTTCAGATGGATTAATATTGAAGCCTCTACATAGCAACTGACTAATCCAACTCCAAATAATATATCATACTTTATACAAATTAAATATCTAAAACTTTCAACTAAGCTTTGGCACAATGTTGAAACCACTATTTGGCCTTTATCATATTTAGATAATTTGGTGTCACATTTTATCGGAGCGTCTAGAGGTGGTAATAGGGCTCATGCCTAGCTCGGCCTAGCCCAAGGTCAATGGGCTAAGCCCAGGTTGACTGATCCTCGAGCTCCATTTTTTAAAAATCTTCGACCTCGACATGTATTATCAAAATGACATCGTTTTGACATTTAAATGAAAAAAATAATTCGGGCCTAGGCCAAGTTAGGTTCGAGCTCGTGCTTGCTATATGGATAAGCCTAGGCCCAACCCATTGCCATCTCTAAGTGTGTTGACTAGGTTATAACCACTCTCATATGAAATTTTTTTCAAATTTATTTTACATATTTTCTAAAAAAATGATAATATTGTCCTCCATTTGATTCACTTCTATCTAAGATAAGGATATGGATCTTAAATCTATCATCTCAAATTCATAGCTCATTCCTAAATTTTGTAAACATATTTAAATTATTGCCTGTATAAAAATTAGATCATCTAGGTAAAAACTAACAATCAAAATTCTATGGTCATTCACCTTTATGTAGAGAGAATATTTAGGCACTTGATAAAGCTATTTTATTGAAAGCAATTATCTATTATATAATTCTAAGCTCTTATTGACAGCTTATAAAAAGCTTTGTTTAATTTCAATACATTAACTTTATGTTCTTTCATTATATAACATGGAGGTTGCTACACTTAATCCTCATCCTTAAGATAGCTATGAAGAAATGCCCATTTGACATCCATTTAAAAAATCTTTTATCCTTATAAGCTGTTAAAAAATAATTAGACATATGTCTCCATGTGAGCCACTGTAGCAAAAGCTTTTTTATAATCAATCCCTTAGTCTTATATCCTTTCTTAATAAGCCTCACTTTGTATCTTTCTAACTCACATTTTGAATTTTTCTTTGTTTTATATAACCATTTTGGTATCGACTGCAACATGTCCATTAGGAAGAGTTGTTAATTCTCAAATATTATTCTTATTAATTTCTTATAATTCTTGATTATTATCTTCTCTCTATTTTTTCATTCTCAACAACTTTATTAAATTCAATTGGCTCGGCGTCCAGAAAAAGATAAAATATTATAAGATCATTAGCCCTCATTTTTTCAATAAAGATCATTAAGTCTCATAGTATGTTAAGGTCTTTCAATTAAACTTCCTTTAGAGTCTCCAATTTCACTATGTGATGGTGATACTGGGGGAGTGGTGACTTGTCGTCCTGCTTCAATATCATCTTCCTTCAAGAAACGAAGAAAATCGTAACTTTCTCTTTGAACTTACTAATCCTATATGGCTTCCTTTTCAAAGTCCACGTCTCTATTAATGAACATCTTTACATCATTAAATTGTAAAGTTTCTACCTTTTGATTTTGGAATTATAGCCAACAAATACATATTTCTTACTCATATTATCAAGTTTGGAATGCTTCTCATTAAGAACATGGACACACGATACTTTTGAATACCTCAAGTGGGATATATTGACTTTTTTTCACTCTATGTTTCAAGGGGAGTCTTATTAGTTATAACTTCTGTCATACATTAATTCAACAAGCATATAGCACAATTGATAACTTGATTAAAAACTTCTTTCAACATCTTGTTAATTTTTATAATATTCCTTGCTATGTTGACAATCATTCGATTCTTTCTCTCATCCACATTATCCTATTATGATTATTCTATATTGGTTAGAAATTAATGAATCTCGAATACATCATATAATTATTGAAATTTCTTAAAAATGAATTTGCCTCACTCGTTTGATCTTAAGGCTTGGATTTTAATATTATTTTCTATTTTGACAAGAGCTTTAAAATTCTAAAAATTTTGAAATCATTTAGAAAGTACATCTATGTTTTTCTTCTTAGATCATTAATAAACAATATAAAATACTTGTTCATACTAAAAAACATGAAGTAATAGACCCACACAAGTTAATAAAAAATAATTCTAGGGCCTTGAAGCTCTTGATTAAGATTCCTTTAGAAAGTTCGTTCAAATTTTCTTTCTAAGAAGATATCCTTCACACAGGTGATTATTTAAGGCAAATCATTTGTCATCTTATTGTTTGCTATTATTTTGAGTTTACCAAAATTTATATGCCCAAATCTCAAATATTGTAGTCATCTATGATCTCTATAACAAAAAATCAAATATTTAGCAACATTATTTGTATCAACAACAAAAACAACTAATTCTTTGTCATAGGTAATCTAACAATCATATTCTCTACCTTATTCTTTAAGAATAAATTGTGAACTTTTATATAGAAAGTATAACCTTTCTTTAATAATTGACCCATACTTCAAAATATTATTCTTCATATATGGAGCACAATAATCGTTTGAAATAAATTGGCTAATTTTATCTTCTAAACGCATCAAAATCTTACCTTTCACCCTTTTAGAAAATTTGGATAAATCCCCAAAAAGTAATACTGCCACCAACTTTATCATCAAGTTTTGTAAACAAGTCTTTGTTGTCACATATGTGATTACTAGCTCTAGCATCAAAGTACAATGACAGGTTCTCCTATTACTACAAGTCCTTGTAAGTTATCAAAAGAGTGGATTGCACCTCATTAATATTTTATGTTTTTTCTTCATGAAAAAGAATAACTTTAATGTCATTGGCATCACTTTTGCATTATCAAGAATAATTACCTTACTCCTTCTCTATCAAGTCTTTATCTTAAGGAAGATTGATAATTTTCATATCTATTTTGAGATAAAAAAGAGTACCTCTTCCTCCTCTTCCACAACCTTAGCTAGCATCTATGAGCTAGACATCTATTGCTTGTATTTCTTTATTTTTCGTTGTCTTTTAAAGCAAGCTTTGGTTGTAAAACATGTTCGATGATCTCTTTTATAATAATTTATTGGATAAAGAGAAAGAGGAGGAAACAAGTATTTTCTCATAAAGAAATTACAAGAAGAGGAAGATTTTAATCAACATACACTTTGAACATGTTAACACTATACTTATTGCAGCACTCCCTCTACTTACAAGATCACATACATCAACACACACACATCAAATAGTACTAACTAAATACTAATGTTCTAAGACTTAATATGTTCATGTATTAACACATTAGTAAAAACACTAAACTCTTGATCTTAAAAAATATAACTATTAATCCTTCATCTAATTAACTTAATTCATATTCCAAATTTAATTAAAAAAGATTTAAATAATGTTTATCTTTAAAAATATTATCTTCATGTTTATCTTCGAATATTAAAGAAAGTGTTACATATTCAACGTCTTTGAGCATTAAAGAAAGTGTTACATATTCAATAAGCAATATATGTACAACATTTTCAAAATTTTAATGATTATGCCAAAAAAAGTAGTAGACAATGATACGTAATATATTAAGAATTTCTTTCGCACTATGGTTATAAAGGTAATTCTTATGTAACTGAGTTGCTGCAATTGTAAAGTTTTAGATTATCGTTTTTCTGCAATAAATCCTGTGGCAATTGATGTATAGTTTTTGGTTGTAGATGGTCTTTATATATTGCAATTGGTATTAAAGGCCTGTCAATTTTATAACTTAAATGGGCCTACCTTCAAAAATACCAAAGCAAAGAATAATTCAACCATAAATGGGTGCCAAGTGATCCCATTATGCTATCTTCCTTGTCTCTCAGTCTCAGCTCTCTGTTCACGAGATTATTAATTATATCCTTGGTGGTGAAGCTAGAACAATAATACTAGAAGATAATGGAAAGCCAAACTGGAGACAAAAATGAGGAGAAATGGGTTCAGGATTCTTCAGTGGATTACAAAGGAAGGAGACCTCTTCGAAGCTCTACTGGTGTTTGGAAAGCCTCCCTCTTAATCATCAGTGAGTGTGCTGTCCGTATATACAAATACAAATCAAAATATGTACCATGTTTATGATTATTTACACTCCGTTAACAGTCATCTCTTCTTTTCTCTTTACTACTTCTTAAGCATCCGCGTCAAAAGTTGAGTTACTGCTTAAGAATCTTATCCTTCTGAGTTTGAAACAGCTAGCCAACTTCTTCACTACAAGAGCTTGTCAGATATGACCATATTCTGCATGCATATCCCGACTATGAAAAACTGCGAAACCAAATGAGTTTTCTGGTTATTTACTTTCGCTTTAAGAATTTTTGGTCGTTAATTTCGTCAAGTGTTGAACATATTCAAAGAAATGAGTTCCATACTTAGACAGGAGGAATTCTAGCCAGCCATGTATTTGTAGTGACGATGGTGGGAATCCAGTGCGAAGCTTAACTTGAGAGGGCGAGAACGGCCTGCATGTAATGAAGATCATGAAACATGTTCATTTCTTTCTAGAGCTGCAATTTTCCCTGATAAACTACTCCCACATGTAACATGCATTAACTTCACTAGGAATTAACGCTTCAAAAGAGGCGGCTGAAGTTTACGGTAAGCTGATGTAATGGTGAGAGGCTTGCTTTCTTATCTTTTGAATGGAAAGCAAGTTTCAGATGGATACCTTTCTTGTTGTCAGTTTGCAGTTACGATTTGATAAAAGTTTATTGTGAGCTACCTACGTGACACTTTCCCTGAAATGCGGGTATCAGTATCATAGAAGTACTTTGGTTACGCGGCTCGCACATCAACCCGTCATTGGGTTTGATAATTTATATCTTTTTATTATTACTGCTTCCCTGTTTTGTGCAGCAATTGAGTTCAGTGAGAGGCTTAGCTACTTTGGGATGGCTCCCAATCTCATAACATATCTTACCAAGGTGATACGTCAAGACCTCAAAACAGCTTATGAGAGTGTGAACTACTGGACTGGAGTTACAACAATGATGCCTCTAATCGGAGGATTCCTCGCTGATTCCTATACTGGACGATTCACTATGGTCCTTCTATCCTCCATCGTATACGTTGTGGTAGAGTTTTATCTTAGCCGATGATAACAAATGCTTTTTGTATCTCTGCTGTAATTCCTAATAGTAGTCATAATGGACTAAGGCTTTGAATTTATTTGTTGGTTGCCAAAACTTTAACTAGGGCCTCAGCTTCTTGGCAATGTCTCAGTACATTCCCATTCTTCAACCATGCGACGCTAACACTGGGGCTTGTCTGAAACCAAGGAATATCCACAAAGTGATATTTTTCCTGGCTCTGTACTGTGTCTCTGTTGGTACTGGAGGTTACAAACCATGCCTTGAGAGCTTTGGAGCGGACCAATTTGACGACAATAATCCCGAAGAAAGAAGAAAGAAGATGTCCTACTTCAACTGGTGGAACTTTGCTCTTTGTTGTGGTCTCTTACTTGGCGTAACAGTTGTCGTCTATGTCCAAGACAATGTTAGCTGGGGTGCTGGCTACATTATTCTCGCTGTTCTCATGGCTGTTACTATAATAATCTTCTACGTGGGACGTCCCTATTATCGATACAGGATACCTGAAGGGAACATTTTAACACCTGTGTTGCAGGTCCTTGTTGCAGCTCTAAGGAAAAGAAATTTGGTTTATCCTTCAAATCCCCATCTTCTATACGAAGAGGCCATTTCAGAGAAGCCCCGAAACAGAATTCTAGATCATACAAACAGGCTTAGGTTAGTAATTGGTATCATAAATTCTTTGACATTTTTTTGTGTCATGATAATACTAACTTTTCCTTTTCAGAAACGATTAAAAGGACCAAGTTTGTGTACAGGTTTTTGGACAAAGCAGCAATAATCGAAGATCAGGAGAAAACATCGAGTGATCAGGTGAAACATGATCCATGGAGGCTCACAACGGTCACGAGAGTGGAGGAAGTGAAACTTCTTCTGAACATGGTACCGATCTGGTTAAGTTCACTAGTGTTTGGGATATGTGTGGCACAAACATCAACTTTCTTTGTTAAACAAGGCGCTACACTCAATAGAAAGATAATTGGCAATTTCGGCATACCACCAGCATCCATAAATGCTCTATCAGCCGTGGGGATGATATTTTCAGTGACAATCTACGACAAAATTTTGGCTCCAGTGTTAAGAAAAGCTACCGGAGACGAACGAGGCATGAGCATACTTAAAAGGATTGGCTATGGCTTGATATTTTCGGTTGTGGCCATGTCGGTAGCTGCTTTAGTTGAAAGGAAAAGGCTAGGAATTGATGAGGAGAAAGATAAACTTGTAAAAGGAGAAAAAAATGTGCAATTACGCATGAGTATAATTTGGCTGGCGCCCCAGTTCTTGATTCTTGGAGTAGGTGACGGGCTCACGTTGGTAGGCTTGCAAGAGTACTTCTACGACCAGGTTCCTGATTCAATGAGAAGTTTGGGAATAGCTTTCTATCTTAGCGTGCTTGGAGGTGGGAATTTTATAAGTAGCTTCTTAATAATCATAGTGGATCACGTTACCAAGAAAATTGGCAAAAGTTGGATTGGCAAGGACCTGAATACGAGTCGGTTGGACAACTTTTACTGGCTTCTGGCAGCCATGGCCTTGTTGAACTTAGTCATCTATGTGTACGTGGCTAAAAGTTACACGTACAAAACTGTACATAGGAGTACGACTGTGGTTGATTCAGACGTCGGTCACGGAGTGGAGTCCGTTGCTTGAATTATACAAAACTAGACTATTAAATGAAATCACTTGCCAATACTCTTTCTCTGCTCATGATTTTCCATTCAGAGCATCAAAAATCTAAATCCTACATTGATATAATTAATGTCTTGGCAGGTTAAGCCTCAGTCCCCTTTCACTGCAGCACAAAATTTGAAACACAGCACTTTTTATCCCCACTAATTCACTGCAGCACAAAATTTGAAACACATCATGTGCACGTTCAGCAACCTCCGTGGGCTACTATTTTTGGGGTGACCTGTTGGTATTTGTGAAAATTGAGGAATAGCAGCATTTTTGAATCGGGTTTTACTTGGCCTACTAATGGGCATTCTATTGTCATGGCTTATACGAATTCGATCCTTAAAGCGAGTGCTCTGGAAAATCGGATCTTTCCGTTTCAGGGTCTGCCTAGGGGATCGTTGGTTGGGTGGACTTC
>JAOQMQ010000196.1:12166812-12180980 GCA_027563845.1 Erythroxylum subrotundum
AAGCTAACTTTGACTGATCGTAATTCTTACTCCCGATATCGAAAAATATCAAACTTTATGGCTACGGAAAACTCTTAACATAAACTACCAGTTTCCAGAAAATCATTTTCTTAACTTTTGCCTCAAACAAAAAGTCAACTCTCAAGTCAAACATTTTATCACTATTCATCCCCAAAATCAAACTTTCTAAATTCTTCAAATTTTCACACTTTTTCTTATTAATTCTCACTATTTCACTTCATTTAAATCAACTCATCCACTTTCTTCTCATAATCCATATAAGTTCACTCCAATATCAAAGTCCTCAAAATTAAACAATCCATTTCTCATAAATTTTTCTTAAATTCATCAAAATTTCTTAAATTCATAAATTTCTTTCTCATTTAATGTCGTTTTAATATTTCAAATTTTCACCCAAAAGTTCGGGGTCCAACAATGAGTTTGAGAATATAAAGAGAAAAATAAGTTGAAGAGAAAGAGTGAGAGAGGAGGGCAAGGAGAGAGAAAGATCAAATTTTTTATTCTTTGGACCTATTTGTCATATAGGATAAATAACTAGTAAAGGCCATAAAAAATAACAAATATGCTTTTTATAACGAAGGATTGATAGATAAATTAAGTTAGGTTTCAAATTGAATTTTTGTGAAAATTATGATTCTTTTTAAATATGTCAAAACGTCTAAGTTTAAATTTAATTTTGGTTAAAAAAAGGTTAGGGTCTAATTTGACCCTTTTACATAGATTATATTATATGAGTGAGAGATGTTAGGATATTTTATATAGGACAACCATGAC
Source organism: Erythroxylum subrotundum (assembly GCA_027563845.1). Classification (NCBI taxonomy): domain Eukaryota; kingdom Viridiplantae; phylum Streptophyta; class Magnoliopsida; order Malpighiales; family Erythroxylaceae; genus Erythroxylum; species Erythroxylum subrotundum. The sequence continues at coordinate 12,167,608 of JAOQMQ010000196.1, forward strand.
GAATAATGAAGCCATAGATGTTGGGAGATTTTATATAAGATAACTATTAAAGATTTCACATAATCATTTTCTAAATAAAAATGGATTAAGATTTAAAATATAAATTTAATTTTAACAGAAAAATTTACCTAGAAAAAGCTATATATTCAAAATTTGAAGAAAAAGAAATAAGAATCTTTAAAAAAAGTATAAGAAATTAATAAATTATTTAAAAAAATTTTTAATTATAAATAATATGCAAAAAAATTATATAAATATACCTAAGTGATGAATGAAATGTGTCTATAAATAATTTTAGATAATGTTATTTATTCATATAAAAATAAAAATATATTTTAATATGAATTTCTTCTAGTATTTTATTTTTGAGACGGTAGATTGGCCTAACTCGACCTAGCCGAACCTAACCTTACCTAGTCTGATCCAAAGTTAATGAACCAGATTCAGGTTGACAGGGCTTTGAGCCTTTTTTTTTCAAAAGTTACATCATTGGTTAGGCTCAAACTAAAGCCCAGCTGGTTGAAACAACGTCATTTTGTGCTGAGGAAGTGGAACTTTTGTTTTCATATGAAGTAAACTGACAATGTTTTGCACCTAGTAAACAACATTGTTTTACTCTAGGAGCTTCTGTTTTACACCAAAGTAAAATGACATCGTTTTACACTTAGGTAGTCTAAGTATAATTGTTGTTTCCTATAGGTTAAAACCACCCCAATCCCCACTCTTTCCCACCCAACCTAGTTGTCCCTCGTCACACTCCCTCCCTTTGGCCTTCGCATGCGACATGTCCCTCCCACTGCACAACATCATTTACAATCAATTGAATCTCCTCGGTAGTCTCCAACTTTGCTTATTCTCGTGTTGCTCCTCCGTGGCTGGTGGCTCCATCCTCTTCCTAGTAATTGGTAAGGTTTCTATGTTTTTTTTTTGGAATTCAAGTATATTTGGGATTCTATTTTCTAGTTTTGTTTATATTTGATGGTTATTACACTTTATGTGGTTGTTAATTTGAAACAAAAGCTACATTTTGATCCTTTTATTGGGAAGGAAATGAAAGCATTATGTTTCTTTTGTTTGTTGTTTGGCAATCTATAAAGATTGAGTTTACTACTTGTTATAGTGGTACCATCCTCTACTTAGAACCATCTTGTAACGATTAAGTGAATATAAGCTATTTTAGGCATAAAATCACTATAACACTTTTCCCTATTCTGTATTTTTTCTTTTTCTCTTCCATTGTCAAACTAAAGCTAATTTTTGTTCATTATGGTATAAAAGTGCTGCCTTTATTCTACATAGTTCTTTGGATGTTAATTAAGTTAGTAGTCAAGATGATAGTTCATTTAGAAATGAACTTAGTTTTTTGGATGTTAAAATGAATGCATGTTGGCCTTTTCCTATTATCAAACTTAGTTTGACAAGGTGGACACAATTTGATCAAACTATCATAGGTTGCAATTGATTTAACTATTAGTAAGCAAAGAACTTTTTTCATCACATAGTAAAAAGTTAAAGTTCACAAATCTTCGATATAGAAAGAAATATCTAATGTCATATACTTTTTGAGGATTTATATATAAACATTATTGGTGTGAAGGTGATGATGCTAAGACTTGAGCAACCATTGTAAGAAAATTGTTAGCTTTGATGTGCCAATTCTAGATAGTTATTAATTAATACATATAAATTCAAGTGATTAGGTACCTCCATTAATAGCTTCTTAATGTAATCTATATAGAAGCTATCATAGTCATCGTCGTCATCATCACCATTAAAGTATATGTACACATTTAAATGACTATAAATAACTTATATAGTTTTACATGTTGATTGTTTCAAATGGATGAGCATATTCCTTCAATGGAGAGTCTAATTTGGTACTAGAGAGTATATAAGTGGATACTTCGAATCTAGTACAAAGTGAACATAAAAAACTAGGTCTATTAAAAAGTAATGTTTAGAATCACTTCAACAAGACTAGATCAATGGTCGAAGTAGAGAAGGTCGAATATAAATATTGTCACAAGATGTTAGCTAGGAGTTTTAAAAGTGGAACCTCTCATTTAAAGAGACCTTTTGATTTAGTGTAACAAAAAGAAGAACATATCAAAAGGCCAAACATTTTTTACCCCTAACCTAATGAGAGGGAAGAATGAAATGACTGCTACAGCTTGTGACAACAACAAATTAAGGTTTTGATGGCTAATATGGTCATTGGCGATGAACATCCACTCTATATACTAGATAACAAAAGATTTAGAATGTTGCTCACCTCAATGCAATTGATCTTTAAGATCCCAACTTGGAATACCTTGAAGAAAGATATTATGAAGATATATGATCAAAAGAAAGAAAAATTTAAAAACATTATTAAGGATTGAAGGACAGGTTGCTTTCATAATATAAATGTGGACAGTCGATAACAAAAAGAAGGGTTATATGGCGGTAACGACACATTATATTGACAATGACTGGACTTTACGCAGTGGACTACTAAAGTAAATTGTATTATTTCATATTGTTACATTTTTTTATTATGTTGTGATTAATATTTGTTCACATTTGTAAATGGTAGGTTTATTTAAATGTTAGCACTATATATAAGCAAAAGGTTAGCAAACATATTGGTTGAGTGTTTAATAGATTGGAATATTGACAACAAGTTATCTACCATAATAGTCAACAATTGTAGAACGAATGATGCGATGATTGAAAAGGTGAAGAATAAGTTATGAGTTGGGAGCTTGTCGGTTAGTGAGAGGTTGTTTCGTTTGTGTTTTTTTTTTTTACGCATATTCTGAATTTGATTGTGAAGGACATGTTGAAGATGTGAAAGGAAGTAGTAGATTCAATTCGGGATAGTATAGTCTATTGGAGTATAACACCTAGAGGAATTGAAAATTTTGAAAATATTGCACAATAACTATGCATTCCGAGGACGAAGAAGTTAGCATTGGGTTGTTCTACTAGATGGAATTCAATCTTCAAGATGTTGAAGTCGACAATCTTATATTTTGAGGTGTTTACTAGGCTGAGACAAAGAGATTTTTGGTATACATGCCTGCCTACATAAGTGCAATGGGAGTTAGTTAAAGAACTTTGTGCAAAGTTGAAAATATTTTATATTATTATTGAATTGTTCGTGGGAGTAAAATATCCAACTTTGCACAGTTGCTTTACAACAATATGTGAGATCAAGAAAGATTTATCTGATTGGATGTTTGATTCCAATAATGTGATCTGGGTTATAACAAAGTAGATAACGGAGAAGCTCAATTATTACTAGTATAAAGTTGGACATACTGTGACAGTTATATCTATGTTGTACTTAAGATACAAAATAGAGGAAGTTAATTTTATATACAACATGTTGTATGGTGATCGAGCTCAAGAGCATGTTGATGTTATTAAAAAATTATGGTATAGTTTGTTCAATGATTATTGACTCATACTGGACAAAATTCAAAATCACAATACTTCAAGCTATTTAGCTCTAGCTTAAATTCAAGTTTGAGATAAACTTCTAAAAGTAGTTTAATACTCCCATTTACACAATTTATGAAAGAAAAAAAAGGTTAAGTCTCTTTACAATATGATAGAGTTGGACAAATATTTGACGGAAGATTGTGTGATTGAAGTTGGTATGGAGTTTGATGTATTACAATGGTAGAATAACCATAGAAATAATTTTCCAATCATGCAAGTAATTGGATGAGATCTATTAGCAATTTCATTATCTATTACTGCTTCAAAGTTTTCTTTTATTATTAGCGATCGAGTTACTAGTCCTCATCGTACTCAACTTTATCCTAATAATGTAGAAGCCTTGATGTATGCCCGAAGTTGATTAAATGGTAAAGATATTGAGCTTAAACTCTTTTCTTTGTGATATATCAAATTTGTCTATTTTTAATGATATTATCTTTTTTATATATATATATATATATATATATATATATATATATAATCTTATCTATAATTTTCATATTAATACAGTCACAGGTACTGATGCGGAGGTGACCAATCATTCAACTAATATATTTAATGATGAAAGTATATTTAATTGTTTATTAATTATTAAAATTTGGTTATATTCATTTAATGCAATTATTACAGTACTAGATATTATTTACATAATAATGTTTCTACATATAGATGACATTATGTAAATTATTAACGATTCTGATTTTAACGGTTGTTATCCCCTTTGCTATACCAAGTTTGTTATCTTCAATCCTTTTCTAGGATTACTTATTTATCATATGATTGCATTACTTTTTGGTAATTGAAGATATAATTATTTACTCATGTGACTTTTTTTTTGTGTGCTGTTTCTCAACTTCAATATCTACTCTCCACTCTCCAAGACTCCAACATCAGCTGATAATTTTATTTTAACTTTTTGTAAATCATATGATTAAATAAATTTTGGATAATGTTAGTTAGATCCGGAAACAATCTTTCTACTATCTAGAGGTAAGGCTACGTACTATCAGGCCTCTCCAAACACCTCTGTAATGTGAAATTTTAGACTGGCTATGATGATGATGTGATGATGATAATGTTAGTTAGATGATACTATTTCATTTTGATAATATTTTTTTTCATTTCTCATGTATTCCTTTAAAAATAAATTTAGTTTCAACTTATTTATTTTATTATTTTATGTAAGTTTAATATATAAATTCATTAAAAAACCGTTTTTACTAAATAATTGTATTAACTAAATGAATGTTATATTTCTCATTTATAATTTAATTTTTTTGTTAACTTACTTATAAAATGAATTTAGTTTCAACTTATTCATTTCAAATTTTATATATACATTTTTTAAAAAATAAAAATAAAAACATTTTTAAAAATAAACAGGTCCAGGTTCAAGCCCGATCCAACTTGGATCAAATAGGCCCTATTGGATCTCACGGCTTGGGCCACTCCACTACCAAGCTTATTTACTTTATTGTTCCTAGCAGGTTACTTCCTCCACCTGCAGGCTGCAATGAAGAAAATTTATGTGATTGTGTACATATTTGTATTTAACATAGAAACCTTGTCAGGCCGAGTTTGGTTGAACATTAAGGTGGACAACTGAAGCCCAACTCGCTGGAGCTTAACGGCACCATTTTGGTGAAATCACAGAAGTAACGTTATGGACAAGCACACGGCATAGAAGTTGCAGTCCTTTTCCATCTTCAACAGTTTGGATATCTTCTTTCCCCCTCCCGAGTCCCGACCCAAAACAAAATCTCCAAGTTTAATTCCTCCTACTTTCTCACTCTTTATATAGTAATTATTGTTCTTTTTAAGTTTCCAAGAAAACAATCCCACGTACCCTACCCCACCAACAAAAATTTGAACCCTCAAAGGCCAAAGCAGGATTAAGATAAACTATGACTCCGTAAGAGAACAACAAACGCTGGAATTCTAAGAATATATTTTGTGTCTGATTTTTCTAGGGTTTTGTTGTTCCAAGAAACCAAAGCCATTGAAGGAGACAATATCCTATGGCGACTCAAGCACAACCGACCACGATGGACCCCGCCCTCCTGGATGATATAATCAGACGGCTGACAGAGGTTCGATCAGCGAGACCAGGGAAACAGGTTCAGCTCTCCGAGAGTGAGATCAAGCAGCTTTGTCTCGCTTCCAAAGATATCTTCCTTCAACAGCCTAACTTGCTCGAGCTCGAAGCCCCTATCAAGATTTGCGGTTAGCCTAATTATTTGCTCTTTTTCTGTTCTTATTTTTTGGGGTTTTGTCTATGCTTTGTTGGGTTCTTTTCTTGAGATTGTATGTGGTTTCACTTGGTGTACGTTGTTTCAGCATTCTTTTTTTTTTTTTTTTTGCTTTTTTCTTGGAACGTAGCGTTGTGGAGCCTTTATGCTAGGTTATGAAATGCAGCTTATTCATTGACCTTAATTTGATTGTTTTCAAAACCATGATTTCACAACTTCTGCACTGTTTCATTGCCAATGTACTCAGTGAAAATAAAAAATAACAAAAGTGTATTTGTGTATTGGATAGGGTAGGAGCTTGTGTATCTGATCTTATAAGCCATGAAAGTAGAGGTTCAAACTGTCAGGTTTGAACTTTTTGGGTTGTTCCATTTTTAAGAGTAATATCGCCCTTGCCTTATTTGTAAGCTTATTTTAAAGGAATTTTGAGGTTCTGAGTGATTGTTGGGTACTTTTGACAACTACATATTGGAATTCTTTGTTGGCCAGTTTCGTTGTTCTAACAGTATATAAAACTACTTATTCTTTCAGGTGACGTGCATGGTCAATACAGTGATTTATTGAGGCTGTTCGAGTATGGAGGTTTTCCTCCTGAAGCAAATTATTTGTTTTTAGGGGATTATGTTGATCGTGGCAAACAAAGCTTGGAAACTATTTGCCTTTTGCTTGCCTATAAAATTAAATACCCAGAAAACTTCTTCCTTCTAAGAGGGAATCATGAATGTGCATCTATTAATAGAATATATGGGTTTTATGATGAGTGTAAGAGAAGGTTTAATGTCAGGCTTTGGAAGTCATTTACTGACTGCTTTAACTGCCTTCCTGTAGCTGCTCTTATAGATGACAAAATATTGTGCATGCATGGTGGTCTCTCACCCGATTTGACAGATTTGGATCAGATTAGAAATTTACCTCGGCCAATTGCTGTTCCAGACACTGGCCTGCTGTGTGACTTGCTCTGGTCAGATCCTGGTAGAGATATTAAGGGATGGGGAATGAATGATAGAGGAGTTTCTTACACCTTTGGTCCTGATAGGGTGTCAGACTTCTTAGCAAAGCATGATTTGGACCTTGTATGCCGTGCACATCAGGTTGTTGACCTAGATTGAGCTATGATTTGCTGTTTCCAACTTCTTGTAATTCCTTCAATTATTTTTGGATACTAAGATAAATTTATTTGACTCTAGGTTGTGGAGGATGGATATGAATTCTTTGCTGAAAGGCAGCTTGTGACCATATTTTCAGCTCCCAATTACTGTGGTGAATTTGATAATGCTGGGGCTATGATGAGCGTGGATGACAACCTAATGTGCTCCTTTCAGATTCTGAAGCCTGCTGAGAAAAAGGCTAAGTCCATGATGTCCAACAAAATTTAGCGGGCCCTGAAAAATCCATGTCTTGAGAAGTCTGGTAAACATTTGATATGTTACTTTATAAGTTGTTCCTATAGTGCAGCACTGTTGACATTCTGATTATGGTCTTTAACTCTTGCTTATGATGCACATTCGTGATTATGATTTGTGGCTGTTTACCTTTCAATTTATTCCCTCTATCTTTATACACCTAATTTCTTTTGATACTGATTGGGGTGGGTTTCTGTAGATTATGATTTCTATTTCATTTCTTTCATGAGTTGTTAAGTACTTAAGTTCATTCCAATTGGGTCATATAACTCATATCCTCTGTTAAAATCCAGAACACACGAATGTAAATGCTTAATGTCTTGTACACAGTATGTTGAGGATATTCATAAATTTTATAATGGTTGTAGCTAGAAAAGCATGGGTCACCATTAACTTTGTAATCTCCTTCTATGTTAGGCTGACCTGCATTAATGGCTAGGGTTCCAGAAAACCTCAATTCAAGAATATGGCCTTAGGTTTTGATGGTTTTGTAGCCAATCATTCAGAGGATGGAGTTCACTATGCATGTGCAATGACATACATTATATTGGAATCTTCATTTGATCATATTTAAGTGAGGATGCTTATTTTGATTTGTGATGATTTTCAACATCGTCCCTAGTCTCTACCAGTTAGGATTTTTTGACATGTTGATTCCCTAGATGAGGATATTTCTGTTGTCTCCAAGATGGACATTCGCTCTGTGAACTTGGTTTTTCAAGATTTTACATTGTGTCCATTTATTATATGAGAACAAGTTCAAGATGTTACCTGTAGCTACTTATGCGAACAATTTCTTGAAATACTTGGATAAACAACGATCTTATTTTTGTCAAAATGATCAGGTTCTATTGGTCATATTTATTATAAGACTTTATTTCATATGAAGGAGCATATGTTGGAGCTATTTTTTAGTAAAAATCTTAAAATTATAAGAGAAATCAACCTATCTTTTCTAAAATGAAGTGTATTGCGTTCTTCTTGATGCTTCATGAGAAGTCATTGACTCTGGACGAACTAGGATTTACTAGTAAATTTGTTCTGTGTGTTCTACTAGCTGCTTTAAATCTAAAGCATAAGGCTAAGGATTGCTAACATGTTGGATTTAGACATGGAATTCAATGATTGCTATTGAATTCTATGCCTCAGGTCTCTTGCCAGTTTTAGGCTTTCATTTTGTTGATGATTTGCATTTATGCAGAGGAACTGGGAGAAAGTGAAGATTGTGAGAATTTGGCCTTCCTGACTATTGAGTGATGAAAACATTCAACTTCCAGCTTAATTCACTAGTTGGCAAGGGAAAAGCTTGTACGAGTGTGACAAGAAGCTGTCTGGCAAGACTGGCATACGAAGAGCTGGAACGGATTGACTATTTTCTTTTATTTTGTTTGGATTTCAAGTATCCTACCTTAGTTCTGTATATGTGGCCTCATAATTTAAAGTTCCAATTGGGGTTCAGGCACTTAAAAAGTAGCCGATTCTGCCTCCCCAAGTGCTATCATAGTCCTGCGTCTCCTTGCACAAGTTGAGTTAGGCTATATAGAAGACGGTTGAATGAAGTTAAGTGGACTAGTATGCTATTAAGGGTAATGTTTAAAATGCTATGCTTTGCACATCTCTTCTCGAAGCACCGATTTAACTTACTTCCACTAGAACTGTGGATACAAGTATAACGGCAGCATGGACATTTGTTTTTCATTCCCCAAGTCTTCGGAAAGAATGACAAAACAAAATGTCCCATTATAAATATTTTCTAATTTCTTGGGCTATTTCGGTGACCCGAGCTTGGAGTAGTGGTAGTTAATGAATATATTTCAATTTTGGAAGAGGAAGTCTAAAGTCTCAAGTACATTTTGATCTCTTTTCTTTTTTGTTGAATTGACCTCAAAGTTATCATTATAATCTCATTTTTATTTTGATAAATTTTGCAAAATGAAAGTTTAAAGTCAATTTTATATAAAAGAGAAGCCAAAGGATAATCAAAGTCTATTTATTACTTAAATTCATGGATGAACTTGAACTTTTCTCATTTAACCTCTGACGATTGAAATTGTGATCTTCAACACGTGAAGTCAACGATGGTATCTATCACCATCACGAGTAAAAGTTGAGGCTTGGGTTTGATATTCTTCGGAATAACATTACGCCCTTAACCACATATAAAGAGCAGCCCGCTTTAGTTCAGTCATAAATCTTTCTTCAAGAAACACCAACCACTCTGAAGACATTACACTTTTTTTAATTATAAATCAATTAACAAATAATTAGTCTATAAATGTTAGACATCAATAAAATACATGACAATTATATAAATAATAATAATCTACATGGCTTATCATTGTTGTTAGTGCTGCTTTTATCAACTTTCTCAAACTCTTTAAACCAAAGTAGAAAAGAACAAGAGACATTTCTGAAACTTCCATTGATCGTATTCTAGAAATAGCTTTCTGAATTTAAATTTTGAGGAGATTTTTCGATTTGTGGACATTGAGGAAGAATATGACAGACCCTTTAACGGGGCTACTGCTGGCTGCATGCGGCGACGACCAGTTAAGGTGTTCGATACGATAGTGGGGACAGGAGATCCCTGCATTTTAAGTTACAGTCCTTCTCCTGGTTTCATGGTCAATTCAATCAAGTGGAACCACTAGTGAGTCACTCCACTTGATTTTGTTTCTATTCTCCTTATTGTATTTGCTGGTTGGTTCCAGTATTCGGTAACCTCGTTTTCATTTATCGGTTGCTCAGAATTCGGATATAACTAAACAAATTGGCATTTTCTTGAGTTGTTTAGAATTTTGTTTTATTTAATTATTCTCATGGTAGCAAATTTTGTTTTTAATCTTGAAATTTTGAGGTCCAATTTGTGCTGTTGCAATTGCTTGGAGATTGATTGTTGATTGTGTAGGACAATTTTGTCCTTCTTTATAAATTAGACAACTATTAATTGTATTTTCAATTTTTTAAATAATTTATTGATTAAGTTACGTAATTCGATCCTAACAAAGGTAATGAAGTGACCCAATAAATTATTTAAATTAATGGGTCGAAGTTTGGGAGAAAAATAGATCTCAATTAATGTGGATCAGACCTATATCGAACTTGTGATGGGGAAGCCCCATCTAGAAGCTCTATATAAAGGTTAAGGTCTCCTTTAGTTACTTATGTAATTCGTAAGCATACGGATCCTCTGACCCATTAGGAGTGCTTACGTCTTAAGAAAACAAAAGAAAGACGTCAATCGAGTATCGGTGATCAACTTCCGCAAAAGTCCCAGGGAGATTAGAGCTCGTTTTGGCATCAAAAATTGCTTCGAAATATCGGATGAAACTGAAATCAGGTATTCTGCATTTTCTTCATTTTTAACCCTTTCATGAACGATCCAAGACACGTAATAAGGTTTATCCTACGTGTTACATGTGGCATCAGAGTGGTTATGTGATAGGGTTGCCGAAAACGAAAGTTTTTTAGTTTCCATTCGTTATAGTTTTTCTTCAGTTTTTGATTCGTTTTTCAGTTTTTTTACGTATATAATTACATAAAAGTAATATACATAAGGCTAGCTATGAAAAACGGGTCAAAAATGAGCCAAAAAGAGCAAAAAATGGCATCCCAAGATACCAGAAATCACCCTCCCTATTAGAGGGCGATGCACCATCCAACGTGTGCACTGCACGCGCTAGACGGTGCTATAGTAGAGCGAGGAGCGGCGGTACGGAAGGTGCGTGCGTTGCACGCGCCAATCGCGTGCCACCAACTGGCACTACATGCTGAGGGACGCATGTTGCACGTGTCTCAAATGGCGCGCTCTCCCGTGAGTGTGGAACTGCTGGAACGTGTGTGACACACGCCGCATTTGGCCCGACATATGGACAGCAAGGATCGGGACACATGTCGGCGCATGCAAAGCAAGTGTCATACAGTGAACGTATGTGTACGCTTGGGGGCGCGTGCTGCACAAGCGCCAGATGCATCTGGAGCACGTCTGTATGACGCTTGCTGATGTCAGCTCTACAATACTGCTGACATCAGCTCCTTAAAAAAAGGAAAATTTTCAGAATTCTCGTAATGGTGCCTCGGGTCCTTTTGAGTTAGTTTCCAGGTTCGAGGAATTTTTTAAGTGATTTTTTCAATTTTTTTGGATTTATTACTTTGGTAATTGGATTCCGGAAAAGTTTTTAAAGCTAATTTTAAGTGCATTTTTGTACTCTGAACTGAACATGAGGGAGACACTTAAAGTTTTATGTCTCGTGTGGTAGATTCGGTATTCGAAAAAGTACAATAGTCACTTCCGTTGAGATATTTTTTGGAATAAAAGTCTCAAATAAAGTTTAAAGACAATGTTTTCAGTACTGATATGTGATTATTTGATTATGAATCTAGTTTTTATAGTTATAATTAATTTTCACATATATTATGCCCTATATAATATGAGGATGACATAAAGATGTATCTCATGTGTTTGTGGTCTTTTTGGGTACTGGTAAGATTGTAGTCACCACAGTGGCCTTTCAAGTCAGTATTTGGATTGTACCGCGTGCATGTTGGGGGATGTCTCTGATCTCATGTGTGGTTATTCTGTCCACAGGTGTTAACCTTATATGAGATTTTGAGATATACATAAAGGCATTAGATGGAGGAAAGTTGTTGCTTAAATGATCTATTCACCCACAGGTGGTAATGACATGAGAGTTGATGGTTTGTACTCTGATCGCTTTTATGTTGAGGTCTAATTGCATATATTATGTATTCAGCCCACAGGTGTTTCATAATATGTGTGATCAAATTCTCTGTATAGATAATGTTATCGTTGTTGTCCTGCATTTAAACTGATTTTATTTACATTGTCTTTTCTATCTTGCAGTCACCTTTTCTGTAAACAACAATGTTGTCACGATTGAGACCTTAAATGGTTTAAATTTAAAGAAGTGGAAGAAGGACGTTGAGTTTGCATTAGAGATGGCTTAAGTCATCATGGCAATGTACATCGAGAGACCTTCTCCACTATGATGGTCTGGGAGCGGTCAAATAGGATGTGTTATTTGACCATCAAAAGGTCGATCCTATATCATCTGCTCAGTGGATTGTCGGATACGACCATAGCAAAGGAGTTCATGGATAGCATTTCTTAGAGATACAAGGTGTCTTCTCATGCGGAGCAGAGCACCTTGATTAAGGAGTTGTTCTCCATGAAGTATACAAGAGAAGGAGGCATTCGAGAGTACATTATCTGGATGGTACACCTTCAGATTAGGCTGAAGGCGCTTTATGTACCAATTCCTGATAATCTCATAGTGCATCAGGCACTAAATACTCTCCCTCGAGAGTTTGAGATGATGGCTACCTCCTACATCTCTCAAGATGAGACCTGGGACATCAATGTCTTGATTTTTCGATGTGCTGCAACGGAGGAAAAGAGTAAGAATTCTCCTCGTACAGCTATGTTTGTAGCTGTCAGAGGCAAGGGAAAGGCTAAACCCCAACTACCTAAGGGTAAGGGTAAGAAACACAAGCCTTCTCTGAAGATTCAGACTGGACAGTCCAGCATTGCAAAGGGGCCATATGACCTAAAGGGTATGAGGTGCTTCTTCTTCAAGAAGAAGGGGCATAGGAAGTCTGATTGCTAGAAGTACAAGCTATGGAAAGTTAAGCAGGAACTATCAGGTAACTCCTCGGCCTTTATGATTCATAAATCCAATGTAGCTATAACCACATCAAGTTCTTGGTGGTTAGATATTGAAGCTTTTAACCATGTTGCTTCCACAATGCAAGGGTTCAAATCCAAGAGAAGGATGACTAAAGGAGAGGGGAAGCTAATGGTTAGCAATAATGAAGAGGTGGAAGTTTTGTATGTAGGAGATGTAGGATTAAACCTCGATGCGAGGTTTGTATTAGTTTTACGAGACACATTTTATATACCGTCTTTTAGATGGAACTTTATCTTTGTATCAATTTCGGATAAAGAAGGTTTTTGTTTTGTATTTGAAGGTTTTCATTTTGTATTTGATACTTCAGTTGTAAATATTTCTATCAATACAAGACAAATCAGAACTGCTTTCCTATCCTACGGATTGTATAGAATGTGTCTTACTCCTAATGAAATGTATGCCTCCTCTTATATTGCTAATCCTGTTACTCAAAAGAGAGCCTTCATAAAGGAAACATCGTACATTTTGTGGCATAAACATCTTGGCCACATTTCCAGAGAGAGGGTTGAGAGATTCTCCCAACTCTG
>JAOQMQ010000196.1:12223869-12237577 GCA_027563845.1 Erythroxylum subrotundum
TCTTGTCTTCCTCTTGTCTTTTAATTTTCTTCTTCTTACTTCATAAAGACAAGTGAAAATTAATGTTTGAAAAATGACCCATATATCGTGCTTTCGACTCACTTTAACTTATTTGCTTCCGAATTGTGCCTAAAATCACAAATAAGATAAAGTGAGTATCTTAAGCATTTTTAAGGCATTAATCACTAAATTTGGCATATCAAATGAATCAAAATTTAAACACATATCAATCAACATAAAGTATTATTCTTTAATATTTCAAATTAATCAATTTGCATATGAGATTACACAATTTACATGAGCAATGATGTTTTAACGTATTTAAGGATCTTGAAGAATAACTTAAGGACATGATAATTTCAAGATTGTATTGGTTTCATTTTTCATTTTTTTTTAGATTGTTGGATGTATTATCTTCATTAAATATTTTTTATAATAGAAGATGTAAACTTATTTTCTCATATATGTTTATTGTTTTAGATGGATAAGTATATTCTTTCAGTTAAGAATTAAAATCCAGTACTAACATTATGCAAGCAAAGAGGTCTAATCTGGTAATAAGTGAAGAAATAATTTAGGTTACAGGAACATGTTCATTAAGAAGTGATGTTTATAATCACTTTAATAAAAAATAGATCAATGGACGAAGTATAAAAGGTCGAAGTAAGTATTGTTATAATATATTTGTCTGGAGTTTTAAAGTTGAGACCTCTCATTTGAAGAGACATATATAGTCGTGTAACAAAAAGAAGATCGTATAAAGAGGTAAAATATTATTGAGTTAACTATAAAAAATATCTTAAATTTTATTCAATTTGCAATTATAGCCCAAACTTTAAAAAGTGACAATTAAATACTTAAACTTTCAAATTTTTTAAATTTAGCCTGACGTTAATATCTCTATTAATGTTGCTAACATGGTAGGCTTTTTTCTTTCTTACCACCAATTCCTTTATTTTGTTTCATCTTCATAAACATAAGAACAAAACCCTCACGTGCTTAGCATGGTGGACATTACCATAATGCAACCAAACGAGTCATTGTACAACAAAAATACCTTCGATCACATTCATGGCCAAAAGGTTAGTCATGTAAATTTCTTCAATAAGCAAAGACAAAGATGAAATAAAGCCATAGTTTTCAGCTTGACATTTCATCGAACAGTTAAAAGATAAAAATAATGTTGAATCTATAAAAAGACTCGTTGATTCCTACAACCTTAATTAGAGTTAAAAGAAACACAGAATTAAGATTCCTCGATCACTAACTCATTTAGAATGAAAGCTTAGTTTTTGTACCCATAAACTTCATTCCACATCAAAAAAGAAGCTCTTTCTTTTTATGTTTTGAATCAAACCCATATATATATAAAAACTTCCTTTTTCCATTAAAAACACAAAGAAGCATTCAAAAATCTTTGTGTCAATGAAAGTTACAATATTTTTCAGAGCAATGGAAAAAGAGAAACACCTGGTGAATGTGCAAAAATTTCAGGAGAGTGACTAAAGACTTGTTGAAATTTAGACTCCAAGTTTGGAACTGAAGCTCAGCTTCTTCCAACTGAGACCCGTCTTTATAAATATCCTCCAAAAAAGAGTAAACTGGGATTGGTCGATCCTCACGATTTGCCATCCCACTTCCTTTGTTTACTTTCACTTCTCCTTACAAATTCACTCTCTCAACACACCCAAAACCATTCAGAGTCCTAAACTTAAACAAAAACCAGAAGAAACTAACATGGCTACTATTTTTATGATAAAACTCAAGAAGATGTAAAATAATTATTGTTTTCCTTTTACGGAAATCAAGAAATATTTAATGTGACTCAATAAACAGTTCAAAGAATTCACCCTATTATTTTGTAAATACCATGAAACACTTGGGGTATTTTTGATGGTCTTATATGAGGTCGTATTTTTTATGGTCTTATATGGGGCCACCTCACCCATAGATCCTTAAATGTGATCTTTTGTTTTTAAATTTATGTTTGAGGTGGCTTGCCACATCAGTAACGTTACTGAAAATATTTACGTTAAGCAAGATTTTAAAAAATTGAAACTTTAAGTATTTAATTTCTTATATGAGGCCACATCACACATAAATCCTTAAACGTGATCTTTTGTTTTTAAATTTATGTCTGACGTGGCTTGCTATGTCAGCAACATTACTGAAAATATTTACGTTGAGCAAGATTTTAAAAAATTGAAATTTCGAGTATTTAATTGTCACTTTTAAAATTTCAGGCTATAATTATAAAATTGAGTAAAGTTTGAGACTTGTTTGTAATTAACCCAATATGTTTTACCCCTAACCTAATGAGAGAGAATAATGAAATGACAGCCACAAGCTATGACAACAAGAAACAAATTTTTTTATAACTAAGATGATCATTGGTGATGAATAGTCAATTTCCATTGTCGATAACAAAAACTTCAAGATGGTGCTTACCTTACTCTAACTTCTTTAAGATCCCAACTTAGAATACCATAAAGAAAGACATTTTTATTATTTACAACGATCAAAATAAAGAAATATTAAAGATGTTATTGAGTATTTACTAATTAGTAGCAATTATATTAGATATTAGATACTGAAAAGTTAAAGAACTTTTGTTATAATAGAAAAGTTAAAGAACAAGTTATAGGTTAAGAGCTTGTTGATAAGTGGGAGGTTATTTTATATGTGTTGTTTTACACATATAGTGAATTTAATCATAAAGGACGAGTTGGAGATGATAAAGAAAGTGGTAGAGTTGATCCTGGAATAGCATAATCTATCGGAGTGCAACACTTAAAAGATTAAATTTTTAAAAAGAAATTGCATAATAACTATGCATTTAGTATGCAACGAAGTTAGTTTTGGATTGTCCTACCAGATGAAATTCAACATTCAAAATATTATAATCAGAAACCAAGTATGTTAAGGTGTTCAACAGGGTAAGATAAAGAGATTTTCAGTATATTTACTTGTTGACATAAGAGAAATGAGAGTTGACTAAAGCAATTTGTGTGAAATTGGAAATTTTGATATAATGCTACTAAGTTATTTTTATAAATGAAATATCCAACTTTAAACATTTGTTTTAGTAGTATATGCAGCATTAAGAAAGCTTTATCTGGTTGGATATTTGATTTCAATGAAGTGATCTGTATTATGGTAGAACATATGATGGAGAAACTCAATTCTTATTTGTATATGGTCATACAAACTGTGGCAATTACTTTTGTTTTGGACCCGAGAAGTAAGATGGAGGGGTTCTATTTTTATTATCAAAAGTTGTATGGTGATCACTTTGAAGAACATGTTGATATCATTAGACAATTATGATATGATTTGTTTAATGATTATCAAATAAGAGTTGATAAAAATCAGGATCCCGGTAGTTCAACTTCAACTTTAATTTATAAAACTAGTGTCAATTCCAAATTTGCACAATTTATTAAAGAAAAAGGGATAGGACTTCTCACAATAGGATAGAGTTTGACAACTATTTCGAGGTTGGTGTTGTGATCAAAGTCGAAAATGTGGAGTTCGATGTATTGTTATGATGGAAGACATATGGAAGTGCTTTTTTGATCATGCAAATAGTTACATGGGACCTCTTAGCAATTTCATTATCTATTATTGCTTCGAAATCTGCTTTTAGGATTGACAGTTGGATAGTTAGTCCTCATCATGCTCGACTTCATATTAATACTATGGAAGCCTTTATATGTGCCCGAAGTTGGTTAGATGATGAAGATATTTAGGATAAACCATATTCTTTATGATATGTTTGTTTTTTTTAACCTTCATAATTTTAACAATCATATATTATATTATCTTATATTGTTTTTTTATATAGATACAAGTATGAGTACGAAGAACAATCTTCTAACTAAAAATTTCTTTAAACAAATATTCGACTATGCAGGTATATTTAATTGTTGATTATCATATTTTGAATATTCATTTAGCACAATTGTTGCATAATCAGGTATAATTTACATAATAATGTTTCAACATGTAGATGAAGTGGTGCCAATTATTGATGATCCTTATTATAACGATTAACTAGCCCCTTTCTTTTAATCTTCTCAACTTACTATTTTTTCATTTGATTGTTTTAGTATTTTACAAAACAAGATATAAATCTTTACTTACATGGTTTTATATAGGTTAACAATGAAAACTCTATACTGTTGTCTTTGCTTGTTACCTCAACTTCAAAATCCACTCTTCAACTATAATTGATAATTCTTTTTTATTTCTTCTTTATTTGGATAATATAGCACTATGATACTCTTTTGATTTGATAATAAAATGCTTTTCATAATAGTATCCTAATACTTGTTGCATAGGCAAACTCATGATTAATGTTATTCAATTCTTTCATATTTTGAATAGACCAAGCACCTTTTTATTATTAAACTTAGATAAGAGAATAGTGATTAATAAAAAATGATAATAGTTTAAAGATTAATTTTAAAAATTACGCAAATAAATTCTAATTATTTTTTTGTCAAAAGCAAGACATTAGACTTAGAAGTATTATTTTAATAAATAAAATAAATATGGATTCTTCATTAGAGTTGAGATAATTTGGCAAAAATGAGCAATTTAGAACATTGAGGACTATATTTAAAAATATAACTTAAGGTCTATAATATTAGCCTTCGTTGGAAAAATTAAAAAGATACAAAACATTTTTTTGTATATAATAACACATATTAACTTTTTTTTATGAAAATGAGCTTTAGGATAACAAAGTATGATATAAATATTTTAAACAATCTTTTTTCTTTTAACAAATATAATTAATAATTGACATAATGTATTTGTATTTTATATTTGAAATTTATATGAAGAATTTCATTAAAATATCTAAAATAATTAGTTAAAGTGTTCGTATTATTCTTAAATTATTTAAAAAATAAGTAATATTTGTACTACAAATTATCCGTGGTAAAATTTTGATGAAATCTTTTATTAAAAAAGTAGCCTAACCCAAGCCTAATCGGGCCTCAAGCCCGGGCCATAGATAATAGGCCCAATTAATCGCATTACATTTACTCATATTACATAACTCTCTAAATATTGGAAGAAGAAGATGCATAAGAATCTTTCAATAAAATAGCCTTTCCTTTATAGGCATAAAGAACTTTAAATTCAATAATAGCTTAATTATCAATTCTTTCAGCCTTTCATATTGCAAGGCTTTAGCAAAAGCTTTATTCAAAGATAGGAAAAGATCCATCAACAAAATTTACAATTTTATCATAGAAAAATTGCAAAAAACAAATTGCACAATCTTGTTCATGATAATATTGCATAAAAGTGAAAGTGCCATAATCACATGAAGGCTTCTAGACACAGGCCTCAAATTGACTAACTCATCCCAAATTATCTCCATGGAGAAATGGGTTCTAATAATTCTACTGACATTGTGATTAGTGCAGCGAAAGGTTTTGTTGCTCTGAGTGGTAATATTTCTTTCCTTTATATGGAGCAACATTTGAAGCTAATGTCTTTAATCCAATACTTCTCCAAGTACTAGTACTGCTAGTCTATTGCAAGTTAATGCTCTTTCTGCCAAGTTTTCTGGTGAGCCAAAGGAAAGTATAGTTTCGTGTTCTTCTCAGGATTTTGTTTCTCCTACTAAAACTATTTGCATATTTGTTGGGCCTTCGGAGAGGTGTTTCCGTTTGGCCCGCTTACGAGGTTTCTCGAATTAAATTTTTTTTTTTTTTTGGTATAGTTGATAGTGAACCAACGTACCATATTGTTAGTTTTATTGGTCTTTAAATGTTGTGGTTAAGCTTTCTCGTTCTTAAATTGTGAAATTCAATCATATTAGGACAATATGTCTTCAGAAACATTAATGTTACGTTAACATTAATAATAAAAATAAAAATGAAAATGAAAATTTAAATTGAAAGCAAACACCCTTGTTTTTTGTTTTGCTTTCTCAGTTCTCTCTCGTCCTTGTTCCTGACTTTTGCTTCTACACCACGAAAAACCAACCTCCTCTAGGGCTCTGAAGCCTCAAGTACTTCCCCAATCTCAGTCGAATTCAATCTTTCTCTAATATTCCATACGAAGATTTGGTTCTTGCCTTATCTCACTGCGACCATGGACGAATCTTTCACTAATCTTCCTACCAGCCATTTGCTCGGTTCTGTACCTGTAAGCATCACTTCATTTTCGCCACCATTTCTGTTTTTTTGTTTCAAGTTTTCGGATATTTTATTGTAACAGTAGAATGATCGAGTTATCGGATTTGGCAATTTGTCTTTTGCTTCGAGGAGTTAATACTGCTTCTTGATTTCAAGAGACTGGATTTGGATCGATTTTGCTTTACTAATTAAATTGGATGATTAAATGACTGAATTGTTATGTCGAGCCAACTAATTCGAATTTAATCGTATTCGTACTCTTTTTGACATTTCTTTGTAGGCTGTTGTTTCTGAAGAAAATAGCCCCAAGACCTATCAAGGTTGGAACTTTGAAGTCTTATTCTTGAAGATTTCTTTTCTTCTTTTGCTTAAGAAAAAGGTGTTTCATTGTTTTCTGTTGGATTTCACAATGTACTTATAGATTTATATTATACTAACATGTGAATAATGTAGTCCCAGAATCAAATATGCAAACATTCCCTCCAAACAGTGGTAGTGGTGGAGGCAACAGCCGGGGTTATCAGACTCTTTCTAGTCCAGAAGGTATAATTGCTCATTGTCACATGTTTTGTTTATGAATCGCACAACACTAAGAACATTTTGCAACTATTTTCGTAGTTCTAGTATACCTAAGTGTACTCGAACTAGGGAAAACAGAAAAAACTACATTGACCTGAAATGAGTTGATAAAAAATGATACAAGCTCAAGAAAAAGGTGCAATGATACATACCAGAAAATTGGAAGCTGAAAGTGACAACTACTCACATTACTTGGGAGACTGCTGCTAGTTTTCTTTACAAATTTGCTTCATTGAGTCTTCTCATTCCTCATAAAGTAGTATTCTTTTTGTTTTTATTTTTGTGTGGGGTATGGGGGACAGCAGAAGAGCGGTATATCTAAATGCTTAAATGCCCCTTCTGCTTTAATCGTTATAAACTGATACCTCATGAATGCTTGGTAGGCTTATTTAATGTCGCTTGTTCATGCATATATGATATCTCATGATAGTAGCTCATATTTTTCAATAGTAGTGGGCCTTGGATGTGTTAACTTGTGCAATCGTTTCCCATGTTTGGATGTCAACTGCAATTCGTGATCTTTTCATCAATTTATTGTATGTTCATATTTGCTGCATTTATTCATATGGTGCAACTAAGATTTGTATATGGTTAATAACCTATCAGCCTATACTTGCAGAAGGATTTGAGCAACAGCAACCAAACAACTGGAAGGGGGTTTTTAGTATTTCATCATACATGCAGTACTTCAATGTAGATACAGATATCGTCCTGAGCAGATTGATGAGCTCTTTCTATCCTACTGGCCGAGATTTTTTCAGCAAGATTGATGCGAATCCTGATTTGTGAGTTTGGAATCACCATTCACAACCACCTCAATGCCTTTGGCTTTTTTCTCTTTCTATTATTTCCTTTCTGCTGTCTTGTTTCCTTTACACCTATCAATTTAGATAATCTATGTTGATTTGAGAAGATATTTCTTCCCTAAGTATACAAATGCACTGCAATAACTACCTTGAAGTGTCAGTTCTGTGTTCCTCTTGCCTGTGATCTGTAGGAAATTTTCTTGCACCTTCCTGATCAAAGAAGATTGATAGGTTGAACACGATCATATGAAATGATGTAGAAACAACAATCCGTACAAATATGTTGAACTGCCAACAAGATGTACCACAATGATTTTGGTTCACTAGTTATACGAAGTCTGCAAGAACGCCATAATGTCCAACTATCTAATCTGCTATTTTATTGAATTCTGTTATGTGCTAGATATGGTCTTGTATGGATTTCAACAACATTGGTATTTGTGCTTGCTTCCTTTGGAAATTGTGCCACTTACCTCATACAGAAAAACACAGACAACAGTGCTTCCTGGAGCTTTGATGTGGGATATGTTAACGTTGCAGCATGTTCAATTTATGGGTATGCAATTGCGGTGCCGTTGGCATTTTATTTCTTGCTTCAATACCTTGGATCAAATGCCAGCCTTATTCAGTTTTGGTGTATGTGGGGATATTCTCTCTTCATCTTTGTGCTCTCCTGTGTAAGTGTTCAATGGTCTGTTACTTTTATCATTTTGGAATTCCTTGAAAGACCTTGTCATCTCATGCAGGCCCATTTATTGTTTACAGTTTCTGATGGTCATTCCAGTTGAGATTCTCCGGTGGATCACTATACTTGGTGCAGGAATTGACTCGGCCTTTTTTGTTGCCTCAAACCTCAAATCTTATGCTGAGGGAAGTGATCTTACGGTTGTGCTGGTTGCATCATTCTTTTTGCAGCTGGCTTTAGCGATATTTATCAAGGTGTGGTTCTTTGCTTGACCTCTTTGTGGCATTTCTCAGCAATCTCTGAGATTGTCTATCGATAATTTGTCAGAAAGATGCCTTCATCAGAACACTCATCCGGTTGCATAAAGAAATATGGCAACATAAAAAGAATGTCAAGTTAGTAATGGTCTTGATGCGCTGCACGGAGTTGGTAAGGAGGCAGTTAGAAATATACTTCTTTTACTAGAATGCAGACAAGTGAACTGAGCTGTTGTTTCAGACCCAGGGGTTAGATAATTGGGAAAAAGAAAACTTTTTTATTTTGGTATTTGAATGACTTGTGTAAAATAGACAATGATCGAATGTAGCGACTCTTACACTTGAGTAATTTCTCTGGCCGAGCAACAAATTGGTTTCTCTGGCTTTCCCTGGTCCACTAAATGTTGCGTTTGTGTTGTAAAAATCCTCTAGCTTTTCCTTGTCCACTAAATGTTGCGTTAACACGAAGTAATGTGAGCATGTGAAAGTAATGTGACGATTAGAGCATGTGAATGAAGGACGACTGTTCTATCGTGAATAGCAATAAAATATATACTTTTAATAGAGTATTTATCGCCATTCGTCATATCCAATATTGACGTCTGGTTATTAGGTGAAGTTGGAAGGTAGTGGAGCTAAAGAGTGGTGTATCGTGTTCTGGTTGTCCATATTGGAGACCAATGAACTATCTACTCGTAAGGAGTTTGTGACTTAAAAAACTCCGCCTTGTAACGGCTAGATAAGGGTTGAGGAGCCACATGCCTCCCTTTGCACAGAGCCAGACAGACGAAGCTTAAAGCAAGCCTGTTAATACACGTCTGTGTGTTCTTGCTTTGAAAATATGACACCTATCCTTTGTG
Source organism: Erythroxylum subrotundum (assembly GCA_027563845.1). Classification (NCBI taxonomy): domain Eukaryota; kingdom Viridiplantae; phylum Streptophyta; class Magnoliopsida; order Malpighiales; family Erythroxylaceae; genus Erythroxylum; species Erythroxylum subrotundum. The sequence continues at coordinate 12,233,212 of JAOQMQ010000196.1, forward strand.
CAATTATTAGAGGGGAGCTGTGGAAGTTCGTGGCTGTTGAGCAAGTCACACTCACCCCATCCCATTCCCACCAAATTGGCAGTTTGCCCCGTAGTCAATTAGCCATGCAAGGAAGGAAACAACGTGAGGCTCTCCCATACAAGTAGATCTTGAGTTTATCGTCCCGCAAATAGAGAGAAAATGAAAATTTTTCTTTATTGTTGATTGTCTAGCTTTTTAGGCAAAATTCTTTCGTCAGATTAATTACGGAGGTCTCGTTTTTTGCGGTACGGTAGTATAGGAGTTGAAATTATTAGAGAATCAAAAGTTGCTAAGACCTGATATTAAATAGGGTCAGTGATTAATCAGTAATTGACCAATTAAATATGTGACGATTCTTTGTGAGTAGAAATGTGCAAACTATATAAGAACCTGAAGAATATTGAGATTTTAGATTTATTTCTTCTAAAACTCTTAGGGTGAGATTTTAGGAGCTTAAGATTAATCCGGCTAAACTGAACTACGTAATATAATAAAAAATAAAATAAAATTATGTAAATGACATCATTTACGTTACCTCCCCTTTTCATCCCGTGAGAGAGAGAGAGAGAGATAAAGGAAAGAAGACACAATCTGTGATACATATCTTTCCTTTTTGACTAAACACATTCATAGAATGCATATCTTCTTTACAAACAAAAATTGCGCTTTCCTTGCAACCATCGTGAGGTGTAGTGCGCTGATCGATACAGGGATGAGTGGATTTGTTTTGTTCGCAATCAACTTGGGTGGGGCTTGGGCGTCGCCGTCCACTAAAATATGTTGGGGTTCGCAAGGATGTAGTAATTGTAGTATTGTAGTATTGTAGTCGTCTAAAAGACAGTAAAATAAATAGGGGTCGTACTGGTAGTGGTGGTAGAGGGAGGCGCGGATGATTTGTACCTGGAACAATGGCTTATATTTATTAATTTCGTCTGATAGTGGAGGCGTGTCAGAGTTGGTCCCTAGTCAATTGTGCTTGTGGGCCATACAGATGAACTCGTGTCTTTCCCTCCGACCGCACACTGGATCAGTCCATCAGTTTCTAATAAAATAAAGAGAAAAAAAAAAAAGAAAATTGAAGAGTTCTTCACGAGAAAATTAACAGACGTATTACAATAATAGAAGGGATGAAATGTGAGTAGAAAAAGACTAATATAACCAAAGAGGAGAGGATTGATTATGTTGATAAGCATCAATCATGAAGATACATCACATTAGTTGTTCATAATAATCCGATATTTGTTTAGATTTGTATGAATGATTCATGAAACCACCGAATTTTATAAATGATCATCGTGAGAGATTCACTTGACCATTTCCTAGGGAGAATATGAAGGAGGTTAGACAGGAACAGATGTACGTATGTTCAAATAGCCGCCAGGTGTAATTTGGTTTGATTTAACTTTGCTATTTCGTTCGTATCCCAATAAACCATTGCCAAAGAGAAAACCAACAACCAGCCTCCACGTTACAAGCATAACATTGGACGTCGCCCACTATCATTGGTCTTTCTCTTGTTTTTTTGTGTGAATACAAACTACGCTCTCTTTTCCTCGCATCTATTGTCTGTGCTTCGCCCTCTATATATATATATCTTCCTTTCTTCTACGTCTCACGTCACCGGTTAACTTAATCCCGCTTCACTCTCTCTCTCTTGGCCGAGTCGCTGCGTAAGTTTTCACAACAGTGTGGACTCGACCCTTTTGGGTTCGACTTTCAACATGAACGGCTACGACTCTCCTCGCGGCTTTGTCAACGACGTTAAGCGTATTGTTATCAAGGTCTCTCTTTTCTTCTAACCTTCAAGCTTTTCACTTAGTTATTATGTGCCAGCCAGTTTCTTTTTATTTAAACTACCCTTTAAGCTTTTTACTTGGTTATTTTGTGCCAGTCTCTTTTTGTTTAACTTCTCTGGGTGGCTTCTTTTGTATAATTTAAAGCAATGGCATAAGTTTGGATTGCGGTCTCGAGTATCAGTGCATATGACTGAAAGTTATGTGTGCAGTTGTAGTGTGTTTGCCTCCAATCTTACTTGCCCGCCGCCCTTGTTTTCTTTATGGATTCCCTGTATGGCGGTAGGAACGTGTCAAAGTTTTGTTTTTGAGGGTTATCCATTTCTTTTCTTTCTCGAAACCCGTAGGTATTGGACAAGATTGATATATGTAAATATTGTTCTGGCGATTTATTGACAATGGACTATTCCATTATTGAAGGTTGGGACTGCTATTGTCACTAGGAGTGATGGCAGATTGGCGGTTGGGAGATTAGGATCCCTTTGTGAGCAGGTAAAACTATCTGGGTCCCATTGTACGGTTTTTTTTTTTTTAACCTTAAATTTGTGAATTTCGACATGCAGATTAAAGAACTGAACTCTGAAGGTTATGAAGTTATTGTGGTGTCATCAGGTGCAGTTGGCCTCGGTCGTCAGAGGCTCAAGTACCGGAAATTAGTTAACACAAGGTTCTTTCTTTAGTTCTGTGATCTGTTGGAATTGGGCAAGGTCTTGTTCTGGGGAAAACTGGCTTCGATACAAAGCCACAATGGGACAGTTTGCGACTGATTGCATTGTTGAATAAACCTTTGTTAAATGATTTAAAAAACTGTTATACTTCTTGGAATGAGTATCAAATCATGGCATTAAGATTCATATAACTCCGGGTTCTACGTGAAAAGATGTTCCATTGTTCTTTAAGCAAGTTTTTGTGATTAAAATTGTGATGAATAATTTGTATTTTCAGCTTTGCTGATCTCCAAAAACCACTAATGGAGCCTGACGGGAAGGCTTGTGCAGCTGTTGGTCAAAATAGTCTCATGGCTTTATATGATACATTGTTTAGTCAGGTACTTAATATCTTGCCACCGTTGTCTCTTTTCCTACCATGAATGCTTTTCCCTGAAATATTCAATTATGACTTGTTATAAACTGAAGCTTTTTATTGATTCAGTTGGATGTATCATCGGCACAGCTTCTTGTGACTGATCATGATTTTAAAGATAAAGATTTTAGAAGACAACTTAGTGAGACTGTAAAGTCGCTGTTAGATTTGAGGGTTGTTCCAATATTCAATGAAAATGACGCAGTGAGTACAAGGAAAGCTCCATATGAGGTGTGTAACTCATGTTTCCAATTGTGTGGGTTGCCTAAATACTTCAAATTTTCTTTTTATCAAATGACTGCTTCGAAACATTTCTATCCAAATCTTTTTTTTTTTTCCCCCCAATCTGGTTTCCCTCTGTGAATTATAATTTCGCATTGAACACTCACTGCAGGATTCTTCTGGGATATTTTGGGATAATGACAGTTTGGCTGCGTTGCTGGCCTTGGAGATTAAAGCTGATCTTCTTGTTCTTTTGAGTGATGTCGAGGGCCTTTATAGTGGCCCTCCAAGTGACCCTCGCTCAAAGCTGATTCGGACATACGTCAAAGAAAAACATCAGTCTGAGATCACTTTTGGAGACAAGTCTAGAGTGGGAAGAGGAGGAATGATAGCTAAGGTAAAAGCAGCTGTCAATGCAGCTAGTATTGGTGTCCCTGTTGTCATAACCAGGTATACTTTCATTCCTGACTTTATGCATGGATAAGTATAGAAAAATCTAAATTTCCAGAGGGTCCTTTTTATGTGCCATGCCAATCCCATTTGATCTTTATTTGTTAAAACTGATAAAATTGAGCATTAGTTTCTTAAGTCTTTTCTTTTTGTTCTTTGTCAGTGGGTATGCTCCTAATAACATTCTTAAAGTCCTCCAGGGAGAGGATGTTGGCACCCTCTTTCACGACGATGCGCATCTGTGGGCCGCAGCTAAAGAATTTGGAGCACGTCAGATGGCACTTGCAGCAAGGGAAAGTTCCAGAAGGCTTCAGGTACCATAACCTAGGAATGTTCTTGCAAGTCTGTACTTAGTGGAGGAATTTTAACCCCTTGGGAATTGAGATATCCCTTACCGTTATTGTGTTTTGGCTTACTAGATGTTTTAGCAGCATTATAACTTACTATTGTATGTACACTAGGCATTATCCTCTGAAGATAGGAAGAAAATATTGCTGGGAATTGCTGATGCCATTGAGGCCAACGAAAATTACATCAAGGCAGAAAATGAAGCTGATCTTGCTGCTGCAGAGGCAGTTGGAATGACAAAATCTTTGATAGCTCGGCTGGCTTTAAAGCCTGGAAAGGCAAGCTATTCTCGGTTATTCTAAGTTTTCTGCTTTTCAACTTTACGTTTTAGAGAGGCATACTTTTTGCTGAAACTTTATCTTTAAATTACGCCTTTTGTGATCTTTGCAGATTAAAAGTCTAGCAAATTCAGTCCGTGTGCTTGCCAATATGGAAGACCCAATTGGCCG
>JAOQMQ010000196.1:12250718-12281360 GCA_027563845.1 Erythroxylum subrotundum
CGGGTAACTGCAAACCCATCCGTTGCATTGCAAGTGCCGTGACGGCGGCTACATCAGGATTGGCTGCTGCCGCCTGAGTAACCTGTGTGTTTCTGGACGTGGTGCCCTGATGTCGGGCCCCACGGTGGGCGCCAACTGGTTCAGCAAGTTTCTGTTGAGGCTGGACGTTGCTGCTTGGATCCATAATCTCGATTAGCTCCTGCTGTAGAACATCTGCAAAATAGATAAGGCTCGTTGGGGGTTGATTGCCGACAGGTCCCTCCGACGCTCAAGTTAGTCTTTTGAGAGGGTTTTGGATTGTCAAGAACAGATAAAGCTAAGGTTGTATTATCATACCTGTATCAAGGCGAAACAATACCTTATATATGAGATTCAGACTAGGTTTAGGTCTTTACGTGTGCATGGGAAGCTACCATCTACTAATGGGCCTTTGCTGCGTGGGCCTGGGATCGGGCCTTGTATGGTCGGCCCAACCAATTATAAATAATTTAAACATTTTAATAAAAATTGTGCAGAGGGTCTCTTAACAGTTAGAAATTTAATTTCGTTTAATTTTTTCTATTTGAAGGTCATTTTGAACATTTTAAAAATATTAGAGTTTGTTTTGTATGTACTGAAACATTAATATTTATCTAATATTTTAGTTAAAATGTTAGAATCTAAAATACACTTTTGGCATAAAATAAACTAGTAAGCAAACAAAGAAAAATATTACAATTACTAATTAATTTCAAATGATTTATGATTTCACAAAGTTTAAGTGATGTGCTTTGAAATTCAATCCCCGTGATTCTCTAAAAATGCAGTCCAACTGGTTTTCTTTGAACTTCATTCCCCGTGATTCCTTGAAAATGAAAACTGATTCCTCACCATATACAAATTAGTGTTTCGATAAGTTTTATAGATCATGTGCATAAGTGTTAATTATAGACTGCAAATTACTCTAAAAAAAAGAAAGAACTATATATTGCACAAAAAGTACCATATAATAGAAGCTTTTTATTTACTCAAATTGCACATATATTTCTAATGTACATTAAATTGTATAAATTGGATGTTATAAACCAACAATAAACTAATATACTTGAATATGCTTGTATTACTAGCTTACGTCTTTGCGTTCGATCAATTAATTATAAATTGTAATTTTAAGTGATCATTAATTTTGTTTGATGATTATAAATGATTTAATAAAAAATAAAGATAAATAAAAGAACATTTAATTTATCTATTTATATTCTTTATAAGAATTTTATCATTAGCAATTTTATTATGTTGGAAACTGATAATCGGAATCATTTGAAGCAAACTATTTGGCATTTTAATAGAAACATATTTGTTAAATTAAGCATATGAATATCACTGACAATTCAAACTCAAATTATTTTTAAAAACTTTATATCTATTTAAATTACTATTATGTAAGAAAGTAAATACTATAGTTTTTTATTCCATTTACATTTGTATCAAAATAAATTTTTTAAAAAATTATAATTTATATTATAACTACGTAATTTTTTTGAAGGAATTTTTATAAAATATATGCAAGATCTCAAAAATAGATTTAAGCTTTCTAGATTATTGTTTCGATATATGGATTATTGCCATGTCCATCACATTTATCTTTCAAAGAACCATTATTTACTTTTACAGAGTTCTTTTCAAAATCAGCTCATTATTAGGTATGTTAAATGAATAACTAGAGAAATCATTTATATTAAAAACCAAAGAAATAATATATTAATTTACTTCTAAGATTTTTATAATTAAATAAATCTCTTAATATTTTTACATTTTAATTTACAGAATATTCTTAAACGAACAAAAGTTAATCATAGATCTTTCATAATTTTGTTAGTATAAATAAATTTATTGGTCTCACATTAAAAAATATGAATAATTAAATTTATTTTTATTAGGAAAAACAGAAAAAGAAAATTACTTTTAATTTCTGAAATTCACACTAAAACAAAGTTGATAAGAGGTAGAACAATTCACAACATGAACATCCCGACCCAGAATCTCAAATTCACACCAAAACCCAAAGAATGATTCATATAATGTAGAAGTAACCTTTCTTGTGTTACTTACAGGTAAAACAATACTCACACAAACTTCCTCGTTATTGTTTATTGACAAATGCACACTTCTTCCTGATTTCGCCTTGGTTGCCTGTGAGAACACTTATGCGACCCATTTTTACCATTGATTCTGCGAAATCCCGCTTGAAAGAAATGCGCCTACGGTTAATGGAAGATTGGAGTGTGACGTAAGCTCTTGTTTCAGCATCATTGAGTAGAGCTGCATCAGATTGGAATAGACCTTTTCTTTTTGATACGACAGTGTAGTAACTCTCGTCGAATGTTTTGGAGCTTCCAGGATCCATCTCAAGGACTGTGTTGGTGTCTCCTGGTTTACATTTTACCTTCAACTGTGCTGCGTATTTGGGATCCAATGCTGGGTCAGTGTCACCTTTACCAGTGAAATTGCGCAGACGGTCTGAGATCACACCGCATTGTCCTACACCAATGGTGTGTGCCCCTGTAAAAGCAAGAAAAGCTCTTGCTCAAATTCTGGTTAATCAGCTAGCTTTGATTTGGTTCCTTTTAATTTGTAATTGGTTATTACCTGATAGAACCGCCAAGTCCTTTACACTCAAACTCACAGCAGCAAACATTTGTTTTAGCTGCGTAATGTTAGCGAAAGGTGGGGGCAATCCTGTTAAAGCCTCGAAGGAAATAGACACCATTCCATCCCTACGTCCAGTGGGAACAGGCCAGACTGGCCCTCCAATCTGGAAAACAAAAAAGAAAAAGGATTCATTAAGAAAAGTCGAACGACGTTGTTGGAATCAATATCAATAAGTTGTATATCTAATTGTTGGAGATTTAGTGATTGATTTAAATTTATCATGGCTGCAATCACTGAAATAACTCCAAAACACATATTAGCACACTATTTAAAAACTTGGATTGCTATATGTGTAATTTGAGTACCATCTGAACTGCATCTCGAGCAACTAATGCCAAGGTATCAGCACAGGAAACCACTCCAGGACACTGTCTCTCAAGTGCAGTTTTGACGGCATCAATTACGTTAAACCCTCTTAAGCTTAGGTTGGGGATAGAATCTTTCTCAGCTTGATTACTGCTTGTAGAACTTAACAGCACAGAACCATCGCATCCCTGAAAACATAAACTAGTCAGGAAAGAAATGAAACATTCTTAAACGTGCATGTATATATTAACTTCAGTTCATGAACAGCTAAATAAATTAATCTTAATCCTGGACTCCTTGCTAGCCTTACTAAACTCACCCTCACAAAGCAATCATGGAAATGCATTCTCAACAAAGCGGCAGCAAGAGTTGGGTCTCTAGAAACGAAGCTGTAAACAGTCTTATAGACGATGAGTTCTGCACTAGGACATTTCCTCTGGTAGAAACCTAGTTGCAACCCTCCGGCATTTGTGAGACCTAAGAAGAAAATAGCGGTCACAAATTGAAGAAAAATCCATGAAACAAGCTTCCCTACAGCCATCTTGAGTTGCTCTATTGCACAAAGAATTATTTGATGACTTGTTTTTTCCTTGCAGTGTGCTGGTAGTAAACACAGCTACGGATTTTATAGCTAACCTCATGCATTTGACTGCTTCATGGACAAACTGTCAATTTGAATTAAAAAGATAAGTACACGCATGAATTATGATTTATATGATGTGGTCAATGGCTTAAGAGCTGACTTGCAACATTTCAGACGAAGATACAGGAATTCTTTTTTTATGTACATTTCATTAGTTGAGCTGTGGATGATATAAAAACATGCACAAAAGTTGTAGAATCTAAAGTCGATTCATTATTTATAATCTTTGCTCTAAGGGTTTGTGAACCTATAAGAAATACTAAGACTTTGGACATTTTCTGGTAGCTCTTATATATTGTAGTTTGACCTCATTTTTTTTATGCCATAAAAAGACAATTTGTTGAAAGAATCTTATAAGTTTTTTAAACCTATCTAATGGCCAACTTGCACTAGAAATGCTTGAACAATGTACGTTTATCACACGGCATTCCAACCAAGCATATTGACGCTGTGGGCATATAGGTTATTGAAATATGGAAAGTTAATTTAATTTAATTTTTATATAGAATTTGTAATTGTTCTTTTCTTAAATAAAATTTACTAATTTCCATATGATGATGTGTTCTAAATCAATCTTTTACAACCTTATAAGTTAAAAGTATACTAATGTATTTGATTCAAATAATTACTTTAAAATTTAAAGGATTAAAAAAATATAACATTAAAAGATATTAAGAAATTTATAAAACTCAAATAAAAAATTTAAAAGAATCATTAAATTTCAAAAGAATCACTTAACCCACAATCTAAAATATTTATTTTTCTAGTTTGCATGAATTTGTGATTAGCATTAATTGTTCAGACATAGTGTGTCTATAGAAATTGTTAATAACTAGACAAAAGAGAAAGGAAACTATATTTGGAAATGAGGTAACTAGTTTGGATATACGAGTTGGAACTTCTGAAACGACTTGGCTTCAAAATTTGTGTTATAATACTATAAATTCTACTTTCTTCCTCATATATAACTATAAATTCATATACATATAATATCTCCACTCAAAAATATACATATAATATCATACGTCAGGGAAGTTGAGTACGTGCAGTCGTACATTGATCTATGCTGTTTTGTTGACTTTATCTACTATTTTGCAATATGAAACGTATATGGTGGGCATAGTCAACTATGCCTGATTTTTTGAAAATAATAATGAATTAGGCCATTAAAAGTAATCAAAAGGTACCCAAAAAAAAAAAAAAAAGGTACAAAGAGCTATCCAAGCGTTTGCCAGGATGAAGACATCCCAAGTAAAATCCAAGTTCAACCTTCCTAGAATTTGGATCAATTACAAATTACACATTCCATAATTTGTTACAATAATCACCATTAAGAATTTGGATTTATACAGCCTAATATTGTTGAAAACTAACTGTGATCGAATAATGGGCACAAAGGAAAACAAAATTTTACAGTTTCAATTCGGATTTCGATAATTGAATAACTTGAATAAAACACGTATACAAATCTTAAGAAATCATAACCTTATTTGCATTTCTGTTGAAATCCTTTGAAAAAACTTTCACCATATCAACTACAAGTTGTTCAATCATCCAGCTTCTAATGATATCCAAAGAGCAGCTTTTCAATGTTTGAGAGGAAATAAGCAAGAGTGTTAGCTCCCTGATGCTTATTCCTATTTATAAAACAAAATTAGGGTTTTTTTTGTAATTTTTATTAAAATTAAGAATTAAAGTCATACTCTAATTATAATCAATTTAATTTTAATAAAATCAAACATCTCATATTTGATCCTTAAAGTTTCATAAGCTTTATAATTAAGTCCAACTTAATTAAAATTAATTTTCTTCACAAGTTGCTCTTTGATGTCTAACCCGTTAGGTTCCTAATATATTGACAATGATTATAAATTATAATTCTAATTCATAATTAGAATAAGATAAATTAAATTTTCTTTTTAATTTATCTTTTATCCTCCAATTAAATAATTTATCATCATAGATCAAGATTGATGTCTAGCAACATGTCATGACCACTCAAATATCAGGAATGTCAAAGTGGTTTGACTTAACCTTTCCATGCATAGTTATGATGTATAATTTAATCCTTTCGCCATCTAATGTTTCAATTGGATAGAGTATGGATACAAGTCTACTCTTTTCATCCAATCATATTCGTTCTTGTTAATTAGTAATTGTCTCCTATTTTGGTGAGGTGTGGTTTCATGCCCTGCTGCACTGTGTATTTTTTGGCCAATATTAATAAAACGGGCATCGACCCCTAGCAGGATAAAAAAAATAATTGAAATTTGAAAATACCTTTTCAACTGTCAATTCACTCTGGCCAGAGATATCTCTCTAATTAATTTAGAGCGACGAATCATTTATTGGCTTACTCAATTATCTCCGCATGGTTCATACTGCATCCAAGTACTACCAATTGAATTATTCTACGACGATTCATAAGTAGCATCAAAACACAATAATTCCTGCATGAGATACCTTGGTAATCTTAAATCTAATGATTAATTATACAACCATCATTATAAGGAAATCTACAGACACATAAGTAATATTCCATTTGGAATTCTCATAGTCGGGTCAATTCAGTGACTTATTTTTTAATAATCACCCATACATTAGTTTAAGTATCTACATACTTTAATTTATGAATTCAACTACTTTATTTATAAGAAAGAAACATAATATGTGTTAGTTTTACCATTTTAACAATATCCCGTTTCGATGAAGTCATAACTAGGAACATTTAGGAAAAATATATAAATGCAAATTGAATCTCATAATTATGATCTCATAATTTCAATTACATAGTAATTATTCCAGGAATTTTACCTTTAGTATTAAAACATCAAATGTAATTAAGTTAATACACAATGATAAAGAATGCCTTTTTATTAATTAAATAATAATGTCATACATCAAATTGAATCTAACTGATTGGCTGCAAGGGCATAAACTAACAAATGTAGCATCTGATCTATAGGAGAATCTTGTTACGTTGTTGAATTGCTCTATGGTTAGCTTTTATTATGAAAAAATGAGTATTCCTTTCATCCCATATCGCTTTGACAAGGAATGATAAAACCAAGCAAAAACACCATTTAGCTGTCCTATTAGGATATTTAATAGTAATACACCAAAATTTAATAGAATTCTAATCACTTGGAGCATTGTAAATGTAACACCTAAGTAATAGTGATTTCCAAATGATTATGACAAACTCACATTGGAAAAACAGATGATTATTGCTCTCCTCAACTCTTTTATAAAGCATACACCGATTAGGAATGTTAAGAAACTTTCTTAACTTGTCAACTATTAGTAGTTTATCCTTCATAGCTAACAACAATGTGAGGAAGGCTCGAGGGTTTAGGTGTTTGGACCAAACAAGTTGGAACCAAGGAATCCTGCCAAGATGATTTGGAGAACCAATCTACAAGATTAAATAGTAAATTTTCCATTTTTGATATGGTTCCATACTGACACGACCCGCCTTTTTGGGCCGTATTGGCACTAGGGAATCGGTAGGCTTAATGCCACCAAAACCTGTAGTAAGCCTAACTTTTCTATATTATAATGAAAATTCGGCATGATCCATTCATTTGTCTAATAAATCCTTATATCTGCTTAATAGGTTGTAAGAAGTAAGGATCCAAATCTGCAATTCTCACATACAACATCTACTTATAAACAGCCAATCTATGATCATCTCATATCATCAACTGACATCATTCTCATCAACATAGCATATCCATACATGTTTTATGTACATATGATTATGACAATCCATGGAGCATCTAGAAGTATTGGAAATTTACATCATGCCAAAAACATTACTTGTCTGCTTATCCAAGCGAGTCTCAAAAGGCTTGGATTGTTCTCTCGTATGCTTTGCTACTCTCCTGAAATGATGATAGTGAGGGGTGAGTCTACAATGCGACTCAGTGAGTTATAAACATACTACCATGCTTGTGAGGCTAAGAAACACAAGACTAGCTTCACAAGAATGGTCTGTGGCATTCTAAGCAATAATATATGGCATCAATGGATAACCAGGTAGTAATATCAAATGCGGCAATACATGAGTATCAATAATAAAGCTCAATATGAATTGTTCAAAGAAAACATGAATCTGGTTTCTGAATTCTTTTCTGGGTTATGGGTTCTTTTCTGGGTTCTGGGTTCTTTCTGAATTCTGAGTTCTTTCTAAATTCTGGTTTCTTTCTGAGTTCTGATTTCTATAGGATTCCTAATTCTGAACTTTCTCATTTTTGAGTTCTGCTTTTTCTAAATTTCTTAGGAAGAGACAGAGGCATACTAGTACGGCATATCTCCCCTTTTTCTGATTCTAGACAAAGTTGGCCTAACTTTGCCCTTGGAGGCCTGCCCTCTCTAGGTAAGAACCGGATCTAACCCATCACCGGCGGGTTACCTATGTGCACATAGTCTGATAATATACCATATCAGCTGGGTATTCTGTGAACACATCAATCATGGCTAACATGGAAAACATGATTCATCAAAGAATCGCAATTAATAGGTTCAACACAATAAGGGAACCAGAAGATGCAAAGAATCTGAAATCATCTGGTCAATCTGGCATACAACATACTAGACTCAACTACATATAGTCATATATCAAATAAGTCATATGGATTTGAGAACAATTCAACAAGCCGCAAGATAAAAGAAAAGGATTACTACACAAGTATAGTAGCATGATTATACTCACCTCGACTATCTCAGTAGTTCTGATTTCTTTCCAAATTTTCTTGAACTTGAGAGGTATTAGGTACGACTTCTAGTTCTATTCCTTGTCTGCTTTTACAAGCTATTGGGTAACATGCATAACAATTACATATACCCACATTAGTCATTCTCACATAATCCTCATTTCTTAACACATATCATAAAAAAACTGCATAGGTCCCATTCGTGATGCCATAACTTTTTATACATAGGTTCAATGTTTTAAAAACTTTCCAGACCTCTAGTTAACACATAAATTCACATTTCTTCTTTTATGACCATGTTCTAATTCGGTCATTAAGGAATCCAAATATCCCATTTACAATCAACCTTAATATTCAGTCATGAGTTGGACCCTTCCTGTCTCAAAACCTTATAACTTATTCATTTGTCATCCAATTGAGGTGATTCAAAGCTTCATTTTCAATAGACTCATATGGCTATCACATATCCAAAGATGGCTCAAAAATGATGTAAATTGGATTTATTGTGATTTTTATAAACCTGACCTGTTTCTGTTCTCTTCTGTGCCACTAAGGTTAGAAACGCCCTTTACTTATTCAGCCATATCTCACAGAATACATATCCAATTAAAATTTCCTTTATACAGCACTTAGATGACACATTTTTTAGCATTTCGTAAGAAGAACACATCATCCAATTCTAACTCTAAGGTCTTAAAACAATTAACTTTCATTTCTCGTTTCAATCCTGCTGGTATTCTGAACCAGTACCAATTCGGGGCCTCTTACATTTATTTGGCACACCCTAAAATCGTGAAAAACTTCAGAGAGATAGTAGACATCTATATCTACAACTTCTATGTTTTGAGTTTCCCCATATTCACACGTTAAATAGCTCAAAAAAAATGTACAAAGAGAGCTACGAATCTGTCTCCATTGACAGCTTAAACTTCAAAACCTTAGGTTTTGATTTAGCCCCCCAAATCACCATAAAAACGAAATTTTTTCTTGTTAATGTGTCATTAGACATCAAAGAAAAAAAACCCATCATCCAAAACATCAAACCCATACATTCCATCAAGTGGGTTTCACAAAAGAAGAGAAAAACTAAGCTTAAATTGGTAGAACTAAGCATTGGAATGGAGGCTTACCTTTTTATGTTGATAAAATGGCTTGATTGTCCTTCCAAAACTTGTTACAAGGGTTGAAAAGCTTGAAGGGGAGCTTCCATAGAGGTTTCGTGGGTTAGAGAGAAGGAAGAAGACAATGTTTTGTCTTATTCTCCAACTAGCTCCTTTTATATGCCTCATGTCTACTTATTTACAAAAACGCCACTTTTGTACCGGATTTTAAACATCTGCTCGTACAATTTCCTGTGACCACCGAAAAATGTCATACATCATTAATTTGATGTAACCAAAATTTATTATTCACTGTTCTGTGATTTTAATGACATCAGTCTCAAATACCGATTTATTCCGGTGTACCGGGTAAACTACGTACCGGGTGTTACACATACGATGTTGTCTTCTTCAAAATTGAAGCAAGTTTGGTTAATTTATGACCAAAAGGAAGTAGGAATGGAACTTTGTTTGAAAATTAGCTTACCATCCAAAGCTTCAGCAACTGTCATATTCTGCCTAATAAGAGGTTGGAGAGTTTCCATCTTTTGTAAGTTGTATAACGGTCCAACAGAGAGTCGATAATCAAACCAGAAGCTAGTTGTCCTCCCATTTCCAATCAAAGAAATTAAATCATTTCTAAACAATTCTCTAGTTAATTGCTTTTAAAGATAAAGCTGAGGATGGTTTAACCTTTAAACTCCAGATGCTTTTATCTTTGATGTAAATTTCATTGACCTATTTGCACCATAAAGCTTGCTTGTCAATCATTAGTCTCCATAATCTTTTAGAAAGCATAACAGTGTTCATCATCTTTGTAGACATAATTACAAGATCTCCTTTATCTTTAGGCAAGCATAGCTCCATTCATTACATTCTAGCCCTTATAAAAGAATCATCATTTCCACTCCATAGAAATTTGCTACACAACTTTTCAATGAACATAATGATCTTTTTGGGAAAGGCAATGTGAGCAGCCCAAAACACATTGATGGAGTTTAGGATAAAAGAAAAAAGTTGAGCTCTGCTGGCAGTGGAAAGAGATTTAGATCTCCAGTTGGAGATTTTGCTATTAATCTTGTCAATAAGGATGTTGAAGTCTTTTGAGGATAAATTAAAGGTTGAAGTAGGACTGCCAAGATAAAGTATAGGAAGGGACTAAAATTGGAAACCAATAATAGCCTTTACACTTTGTACTTGCCCTGTGGTTGTCTTAAAAAGATAGAAAGATAGAAACCAAGTTTAGAGTAATTGATTTTAAGACCAAAAAGATTGTGGAAAATTTTTAGAGCTTTCATTAAAGCAGAAACAGAAATGTGATTAGCCTTGAAGAGGAGGATGAGATCATCAGCAAAGTAAAGCTTTGTAATCTATAGTTTTTTACACCTTGAATGAAATTAATTTTTTTTCTCTCCATAATCCTTTAAAGAGTTCTATTGAAGACTTCCATCCTCCATCATAAGAGCAAAGAAATAAGGTGAAATAGGATCATCTTATCAAATGCCTTTGTAGCTTTTGAAAGATTTGCAAGGTAGACCATTCATAAGAACTTTAAACAATGGAGTAGTAATGCATTGTGAAATCCATTAAATGAAAGTTTCAAGGAATTCCATGGCAAGAAGAGTGTTAAGGATGAAATTCTAGTTTACACTATTATAAGCTTTATTCAAATCAATCTTGAGGAGACAATTTTTGGTACTTCTTCAATGTAATTATCCAACACCTTCTTCAACTTCTGAGCCAAGATCTTGGATATTATTTTATACATTGTGTTACAACATGAAATGGGTCAAAAGTAATGTTTTAAAAATCATATCAGGCATCAAACATGTTAAAAGAAAGGATTAAGGTTTAAAGGTTCAACTGATATTGAATCACTATAAAACCAGTATATAATAAATAAGAAATAAAAATTATAAAAGTAAGTAAAAATAAAATTACTATTATTATATGATGAACCAATAATAAATAAATTACTAATTAATAATTTTTCAATGTTCCTTTTTAAATATATTTTTTTAAAGTTTAAACATCACTCTGTAAATAAAATTTAAATTCAACATAATGTTGCATACTAAAAAAATTGGATGAGGATTAGGTGGAACAACCTTTTTTAATTAAAAAGTTCCATTCATAAAAGAGAGAGCTACAAGACAACCTAATCACTATATGTCCACCATTACTAATCACATAGAATTATAAATCAATAGGGGAACAAGAATTAATATGATTATGCTTATCTCATTTTATATTGTAGTAGAAGTTGGGATTTAAAAAGAAGCCTGTAGCATAAAGAGGAGGATGATGTTGTTGTCCCCACCTGAGATCTATAATGTTCTAGTAAATTATATTACCATCTCTCTTAATAAGTTATTTTTTAATTTTCTCTTTAGCTCTATATATTCTTAGAAAGAAATATCTCATTACAACCCTTTTTGCACTGCCAACTATTACCAAAAAGCTGCAAGAGTGGACTAGTTAATTGGACAATCAAGACGTAGAAAGACTAGAATGATCGATTACTTATAATATCTAGTATCGTCAATCCTTCGATTTCCTTAGAATATGGATAGTCCAACCATTCCTGTGAGGTAAACATGGCTTGCAGATTAAGTATTAATTCTGCCATTTTCTTCAATGTGGTAAAGTTAGTAACTGAATTAGCTGGTCCTCTAGCTCAATATCATTGCCTAAAGCAAACCTTTTCATAAGATCCAAAACCGCATTATAATTGTAAATATATCTAGTTATAGATTTAGCCTGTTCAATAACTGCACTTATCCATTCTAGCTTTCCAAAATCCTTAAGTATTAAATCAATACAATAAGTTACACAAGGGGAAAGTATCTTTCCCTAACAACATTGTAATGTTTTTCACCATTGGTAATCACTTGCACAACATGTTTAACTCCAACTTTCTCTACCACTTGTCTAATGGATTTATATAAACCATCTACAAAATACATAATGTGAGAAACATCCAAACATTTGAGGAACACATTGCCTTTAGAATAGTATACCAAAAAGTTTATCGAAGTTCTCCCACTTCCTAAAGTCGATTCTTTAACCATAATAGAACAAGCACTTGTACTCCATATTTTCCTGTTTAGTCGATATCTTTTCTTATTTCTTCAGTCAAACTCTTTAATATTAAGCCACAAAAATCATTATGTGTTAGTTTTATAACCCCTGATGTTCCAGAAGTTATAGAATTAGCCAAAGGCTGAAAATTGGAAAATCGCTCCTTATTAGACTCTAGAAAATCAAAACTTCTAGTCTTCAACCAAGTATTGCCATCAAGAGGGTGGACAATTAGAGACCCCTTCACTTTTTCGACATCATCCTCAGGGTAGCTAGATAAATTTAAGTGTGTGTTAATTGTGTTGACCTAGTTGGGCTAATGCTTGCACCTTAATGTCAAGAAATTGATGTGCTTTTCCTTAACCATACTTATATGCCCCACATTCGTCCACCATCTTAGAGAATAAGCTCCAACCTGGCGATTGTCACCGTGAAGAAAAGGATACAAAGAAAATTTGGAAAACCCAAAAAGTACAGAGAAAAAGAGCAAATGAAACACCAAAGGGAGAAGAGAAATCCAAAACAATCACCTTTATTTACCAAAAAATGGAAGTGACTTGATGAGAACTGCGAAGCTAAGTGAAGATGGTGAAGAGCAAAGGTACGGAGAGCTTTTAATTTTTAATTTTTGTAGTTTAGGCATATAGAACAATCAGTTTCGACCGGTTCTTCGATAAAGCGACCGACTTTTTAAATATAAAGGTTATTAAATGAAATTGAACCAAACAACCAGTCGGTTCTTATTATTTTTGGTTGAACCAATCGGTCCAGTTTGGTTTTTAAAACATTGGTCAAAAGTTAAAAAAGTGTGGCTGCTTACCACTCTTAGGAATAAGAATTATAAATGTACTATTGAGCTCAAATAAAAGGATTCCTTTGTTGAAGAATTCCAAGATAGCATTATTAACAAGATGTTTATTCAGGTTATAGACTTGTTGAAAAAATATAAGTTGACGTCATCTAGACCAAAGGCCTTATGTAGATTTAAAGATTTCAAGGTGTATTCAATTTGCTATATCGTGTTAGGCTTAAATAGGTCTTCAGCTTCTTGATGAGTGATACAATCATGTTTTATTTCTTTTAGAAAAGTACTAGAGGAGTTAGCATTTATAGAAGCACCTAATATGTTTGAAGTAGTTAAAAGCCCCTTGGAGCAACATATGTATGAATCCAATTTCTGATTATTCAAATGCAAGAATACAATTATGTTGCTATTTTTCTTGGAAACCATAGCTTTGTGGAAAAAAGTAATGCTTTTGTTACCACATTTTGGTCATTCAATTTGAGATCTTTGTTTTATAAGTGAGAAATCAAATAGCAGTGTTTTTAAAAAATTCAAATAACTTCTTCCTCCTTTTCTAGAAGATGAATAAAAGTAGGATCATTATGAAGCTCAAGTTAAATCCTTTCAATAGTGCTTCCAGTAGTGTTAAGAAGATGATAAGTGTTGTCAATATTATTCTGAAACAGAAGTTTCATCACCTACTTAATAAGAGTAATTTTCCTGGCAAAGATAAATTATTTGGAACCCCTGATACAAGCATTTAAAACCTTCCTAATACCATCCTCAAAACCTGCTAGATCTGATAGAAAATTGTTAAACCTAAAGGGGGAGACAAAACTTACAATAGTAAGGTGAGTAATAATAGCAACATGATCAAATAGACCCTGATTTGTGAAAGTAGAGCAGTTTCTTGGAAAGGTGGTGAGCCATAAGTGATTTGTAAGGCTCCTATCAAGCTTTTTCCTAATAAATTGACGCCCAATTGCTTCTTGCAACACGTAAAGAAGCTACCACCAAGAGGAAGATCATATATTTAAATATTTGTTAAACATTGTCTCAAATCAGGACAAGGATTACTAGTTGACCTGATGCCATCTACATTTTACGTTGAAAAATGAACTGAAGTCTCCCACAACAAGCCAAGGAAAAGAAGATATACATGCCAAATATTTGAGTTGATTCCACATAAATGCTCTTTAGTATAAGCTATTGTAAACATAGATGAAAGAGATGGAATAACCTGTATTCTTTACAAAAACCTCCAAATGAGTCATTTGATTAAAGATAAGTTTTATAGTGACATTCACAAGAGAACTGTAATAGACAACTATAATTCTGTCATTTGGATAATTAACATAGATTGAGATCTGATCCCATTCCTTAGACTTAACTTTTAGGAGGTTGTAGTTGGGTTGCTTCATGCGAGTTTCCAAAATCCCTTATATAACTACTTTATTTTGAGCTATCAAGCTTCCAAAAAAAAGTTTTTATGAGGGGCATAGGCTGCTCTAATGTTCCAAGCTAGAATATTGATTTTAACTCCATATATGGAGTCTTCTTTTTCCTATTTGTTCTTCTTATGATCATACCTTTAAATTCTTGTTAAGACAGCTTCACCTCAGCTGAGCTTTACTTAGGGTACCTTCATCAATTACAACCTACATCAGTTATTGTTGGAGCTTCTACAAGTGTGACTATAATGTTCTAATCTTCGTTTGGAATGTTATCATTAATAGTGTCCATGACCTTTCTAAGTTGAATGTTTTTTTCACTAGTATTAGTAGCATGTAGTGCTTGAGTATCATCTGTTGTGCTTAATCCCATGATTTCCTAATATTCCCCAATTTTGAACATCTTGCCAGTTGGTTTCCAGACTTTTACAGTTGTGAGTTATGGTTTCCAAGCATAGGATCCTTTTATTTGATCCTCAAACGGTTCCAATTTCTCGTCCAAATAAATGATGAGGATACTTTCTGGTAAATTAGTAATGGATATTACAAGAAAACATATCCTATAAAACTGAATGCTCTTTACCTCAATTATAGCTGGATCCATATAAATGGGCTTACTAATGAGACTTGTAATATGACTAAGACCAAAGGTAGTCCAATACTCAAGAGGAACACCATGTATGCAAATCCAAAGTGGTATGTTCTCTTGCTTGATGTCCTCCATTTTCATTCCAGGTCTCCATACTTAAAGTAGGAGGGGCTTATTGTTTACAAGTTAGGGTCCTGCTTGAAGATTTTTTTTTGCATCATCTGAATTAAAGAATCTAAATAAGAAAACAACATCACTTTTTGTATGGATATCATTTAGTCCACGCGACGTCTAGTTGCTTATTGTCCATTGTTTCGTCACTAGGAATGCCACTCTTTTGTCTAGAAAGAAACCAAGCAATATGGAGTTCTATTTATTGACACCTACTCTTAGAATTTCTAAAGGAGGAGAGACAATTCTATTGTCTGAAGATTTATTGGGAGGATAGAAGTTAAGTTTCAGTTCATGTGTAGAATCAATTGAAACTTGAAAAATCTTCTAATAGGGGGTGCAATGTTGTTATCAAGTGGATCAGGGAGGGGCAATTGAGAGAATGGATGAAGGTTAACAGAAGGGAAAGAAGAAAGAAGCGTTTGAAAAGTTGAACTCAGTGGTGAGAAACCATCATAAGTCATGAATGGAGGGTAATTCCTCTAAGATAAAACTGAAATAAGGGGAAAACTAGGGGCTCAGAGGGGTTAACACAAAAGGGAAGGATAAAAAGTAGTAAAATGAATTGAGAAGGGTGAAAGAAAAGGATCAGAGTAGTGGTAGGAGAGAAAGAGTAATATAGAAAAGACGAATTAATCTATTACAAAAAAAGGGAGTTTGTAGGTCAGGTTGAGGAGACATCTGATACTTTCATCATGTTGAATTTGAATATTCTCACCCTCTTCACAAAATTAAAAATTTTGTAGATGACTAAATTTAAAGAGGATAATAATTTAAAATAAGATCATTTAAAATAATTTGAAAGTCATTCTCAAGTGAGTAACATGTTTTTTCTTCATTATTTTTTAGTTAAAACCACTAACTATATTGTTAATAATATACTAAATGAATAAGAGAACCTTAAGATTGGAAGTTTAAACTTACCTTTATTATCAAATAATATTTTGTAAACTTCTATAAAATTATCAGTACTCTATAATTATTTAAAGTAATATATATATTACATTTTTTTTGACTTGAATCACATGGAATTTTTTTAAAAACAATATCGATGTATGGTCTTTATATAATTTACTAAAAAAATATTACATGTATAATAGTGTAAAGTCCATCGAAATGTTTGCCAAATCAAATTGATGTGAGATGTTCTTATATATAATTATCGTGTCTATATTTAACTTAAAATGAAAATGTTGTTTTAGATATTTGCATTTTCTCATTAATGTATTCTTAAACTTCTTCTGACCGTTGTGCGTCGGAGAAAAATAAATTCAATTGCTTGTTCTAAATTTTATATTAATTATTTCACATAGCAATATAAAAAGTCTAGATTTTATATAATATCAATTATTTTAAAATCACACAAAAGAAACTAGAAATTATGTGGTACGTGAAGAAAAGTTAGGCCTACCCCAATAAAAATCATCAAGGGGATTGAAGAAGGAGATAGAAGTGTGATCCATCTCCAACTTCAAAATCGACTAAACATGCTTCTTCCTAAATCATCAAATGGTTTGGCTATGCTCTAGGCACAATATGAGATGATCAATGTCGCAACTGCTGCTGGGTTCCAATCTCCCGCTTGATATTTACCATGGTGGAATCGTTATTCAATTGAACGTGAAGTAGAGCACTTGTTAAATTCTCCATCGCCACTTCTATTTTTTATTAGCAAAGTTATTATTGTTGTCATCATTATCTTAATTATTCGATATATAACAATAACAACAATAATAACAATTACTACAGAACAACATCAACAATAACAACAATAAAAATTAACAATAATAATAGTCAATCGATTAGTTATAATCTTGTAACAAAATTAATTAAAGGCACTATTTATTTTTATGCATTTTGTTAATTACGTATGTTATTTTAATGCTAAAGGTAAAATCTATAGAATAATTATTTTGTAATTAAAATTATGATGAGATGTAATTTGCATTTATGTAATATTCGTAAATTGTTCCTAATTGTAGTTACATCAGAATGAGATATTGATAAAATGAAAAACCTAGAATATATATATATATATATATAACAGAAATAATATAGAGTAAATGGTCCATCACGCTTCCTTACCTAATTCCGTTTTGACCAGAACATCACCGGGTTATACCACGGAGCTTTTACCAGGCGTCTCAGCCCCAACCTTAATCCTTGAATCAAGGTAACTCTCCTGTAGTTCCTTTAGTAATACCTAGCTTAGCCTAGTTTCGTTTCCTACCTCTAGGCGTGAGGAATTAACTAAGGAAGAATGTATGGTATTACTCAATATGTACTTATGGCAAGCACATGATAAATATAAGAAACATATCATATGTCATCATGAATGCTGAAGCTTACGGAGAACACCTAGTACGTCTAGATTTGTCTACTAAAGAGAGTATAAACCAACTAATAAATGAAATAACATTATACTATGAAGCAGAATTAGAGAATAACCAAGATATCTGAGTACGAAGACCTGACTATAGGCCAATAATGTACTTCATGTCAAAGCAACTACAAATATTCGAATTTATTAGGAATTCTCCATATGAAACAAAGACTATCATCGACATCACCCAGCAAGAAGAAGATGAAGAAAAGTACGGACCTCCTCCAACATAAGATACATCACATGCACCATAAACGAGAGTATCCACGCGCCGAAAATGTGAAGAAGATGAAGAAACTTATGGACCTCCTCCAACATAAGATACATCACATGCACCATAAGCGAGAGTATCCACGCGCCGAAAATGGTATCAGAGCCTAAACCCCTTAGGCTTTTTGATGTATTTATTTTGATAAAGTTATTATGTTTATGTTTTTATCTTATTAGTATAGAGTTATGTTTTATATTAGTTCAAATATATATAGCAGCTTGTGCAATAGTGAGTAATGGATAAAGAATTTAAGATATTAAAAGAACAAGAGAATTCTTTAAAAATAGATAAAGAAATAATTGAAATACAAAAAACGATAATTTATTATGGACAAAAAAATATTACAATATTATGAACAATCGACACTTGATATAGAATCAATTATAAATCATAAAACAATAGAACCAGATAAAGAAAAACAGATCATAATTCAAAAAGAGATAGAACTTCTTAAAAGTCCTTATCTTAATCATTTAGAAAAATTAAAAGATGTCAGCAAGTGATTTTGATAGCGGTCAATCACTATTACCTGATGTAGATAATTTAATAACACAAATAGGAAACCTGGATCTTCAGGATAATTTTCTAAACATCAAACCGGCAGGAATAAAAGCTGAAAATCCAAATATCATAGATATACCATCTTCTAGTAAAGAACCATATATACGACATAGACATAATTAAAGTTTTAATAGATCAGTATGCAGGATTAATGCATACTGGACAAAGTTCCGAAAAATATACTCCTTTTGAAAAAATGAAAGCTAATACAATAATTCCTTTCAGTATTTATTTAGATTTAGATTGTATTGCTAACATTGAAGAGGCAATAGATAAGTGAGAAACTGCTTTACTAATAGCTGTTGTAGTAAATAAAATGGATTTTGAAACAACTAAAGGATTCTTGGAAAAAACCCTATTAAATAGTGCACAAAGATTTTGGCAGAATCTAGATGAAACAACTAAACAATCGATATATGCTGAGCTAGATAATTTTATAAAAAAAGTAGTTAAAACATTTAGATTAGAATTTCACAGAGAAGGAAAATACGTAAAAGATCCTCATACTATAACAAGATATACAACTGCTTTAATGCGATTACAATTATGTCATATTTGTGAAACAGAAAAATATATTTGTGTCTTTCAAGACTATTATTATCATATATATAATCAAGTTTATGATACTAGTAATTATTTACCATTGTTTTTTGCTAAAATTCCAGACCCTTGGAGTTCAAACTTAATAGATACATATAAACCTGAAAATATAGATACTTTAGGTAAAAGAATAGAACATGCACGAGATAAACTAAGTAATTGGTGTGCTGATCTTATTTTGGCTAAAGCCAGTAAAGGATTAAAGAAAAGAATTTATTTATGCTGTGATAAGCCTAAAATGTCGATAATGATAGGATGTGATAGTTCTTATTATTACAATAGATAAAACGTAAATATAAAAAAACAATATAGATACAGAAAACCTTATTTTAAAAAACGTAAGGTAAGATATTATAAAAGAAAAGGATATAAAAAGGCTTATAAACCTACATATAGGAAAAGAAAAACAAACCCTATGGAATGTAGATGTTATTATTGTAAAGAGATAGGACATTATGCGAATAATTGTCCAAAAAGAAATGAGAAAAATAAAAAGAAAATAGAAATAGATGAAGATATAGAAGAAATGATAAATACAGGAGAATTTATAAAAATAGATGATTTAAATTTAGATTCTGATGAAAGCATTTTTATTTTAACTGATACTGAACATACTTCTGAAGATAGTACTGAATAAATGGAAGTTAATAATACAAGTCTAAATGATAGTGAACCTACTATAGATAATCAAATAGAACAAACAGGAGAATATAGACAGAAAATTTTAATAGATAAGAAAAATTTAAAACAGATTCAAAATGAAAATTTTTCATTGTCAAATTATTCCAGATTTAAAGTTAGTACTTTACAAAGATTAGGAATAAGACCTAGAAAGCATAATTTATTTTATGGATTAAACATACAAGAAAGAGCTTTAGAAGTTTCTATAGCATCTAATAAAGTAATGATACCACTTTTAGCTAAAAAAGATATACAAGAAAAATTACAAAAAATTAAACCAAAAATAAGAAATACTCTTGGCTGGATACATATTGGAGCCATACAGATTATTATAAAATCAACTTTTAAGGAAGGCTTAGATACTCCTGTAGAACTAGCAATAATGGATAACAAAATAATTAATAGAGAAGAAGCCTGTTTAGGTATGCTTAAAGGTAATTTACAATATGGTAAATTAAAATTCAATATATACCCTCGAATTTCTTACCATATACAGGATAAAGATTTTGATAAAACGTTAAGTTTAATATAAGATTTCAAAAGAAAAGATTTCTTTAAACAATAAAATAGACCTTATTCGATAACTTATATAATTTCTTATGCTATATCAAATACACATCATTCAGAATGTTTTGTAGTCAAAGATATAATAGACTTTCCTTATTTATTTAATGAAGTATGTCAAATTCAGATGCCAAGCCTACCAAAGATAGAAGAAATAGAGTCAAGACCTTTAGAATTAGATTTACAAGTTATAATGACTTCTACTAATATAACACCTCGATTATCTTTTACAAATACTGGAGTTAAAAGTCAGCCACTTACTCGACAATTAAGTTTTAATGATAATAATTTAATAATGGCTAAAAATGATAACTATAGAAATTATAAGATAAAAGAAGAATATTATAATGGAATAAATTTTGTTCCAGTCAATATATTAATAGATACAGGAGCTAATGGAAATTATATTAGTCATAAACTTTGTACTGGGTTACAAAAATATCAACTAAATGAACCTCACCAATATACAAATTTTAATAGTGAATTACATTCTATAGATGAAGCTATAGACACATTAGTACGATTTGGATAAGATATACTACCAATTAGATTATTAATAGAAAATGAAGGATTTAATGATACACTAGAAATAATGTTAGGATTGACTTTTCTTAAAACTGTTAAACCTTACCAGATTACTTCCTACGGATTAAAGATAACGTATAATAATAAATTGATATATATTCCAAAATGACAAGCCCTCATAGTATATATATTCCTATAGGAATAACCTATAAAGATTATAAAGCAGAATATTTTGCTACCTTTATTGATAGTGGTTCAGGAGCATGCCTATGTAAAAGTGATTGTTTTACACAAGAAACTCATAAAATTTACCTATAATAAAAGGAAGAGATATATCAAATAATATTATAGAAATAAATAAAGGGATTGAACAACCTATAATTCTATTAGGATCATTTTTGATAAAATGCCCCCTTTTATTTTCATAATATTGGTACCGATATATTGTTAGGAAATAATTTTCTCCAATTATTTCATAAAATAACTTTTGATACAATAGCCAATCAGATATTATTTAAAACTCCTTGTCATCACTTGATAACTGTTAAATGACT
Source organism: Erythroxylum subrotundum (assembly GCA_027563845.1). Taxonomy (NCBI): domain Eukaryota; kingdom Viridiplantae; phylum Streptophyta; class Magnoliopsida; order Malpighiales; family Erythroxylaceae; genus Erythroxylum; species Erythroxylum subrotundum. The sequence goes on from JAOQMQ010000196.1 coordinate 12,272,389, forward strand.
TAAAAAAGCTTATGCTAAACCATTTCCTATTACCTTTATCCCTCGCACAGCCCAGCGTGGTGATATTGGTTACACCCAAAGACCGATTTTTCCAAAATCAAAACCTTTATTACAATACCAGGTAGTATTAAGAGCTTTTGATACAGAAATAGAAAAAGTAACAACAAAACTAGAACATTGTTATACAGAAAACCCTTTACAATTTTGGGATAAAAATCAGTTATATGCCCAATTAGAAATGATAGATAAAACTAAAATAATACGAGTCAAACCAATGTGATATAATGAAGAAGATCAAAAAGAATTTAAAAATCAAATAAAAGAATTATTAGATTTCGGGTTCATTCGCTCTAGTCAATCACCTCACAGCTCATCTGCATTCATAGTAAGAAATCATGCTGAACAAGTTAGAGGTAAGGCTAGAATGGTCATAAATTATAAAAAACTAAATGATAATACCATATTTGATGGATATTTTCTCCCTAATAAAGAAGGCTTGATTAATAGAACTAGAAATAAAAAGATATTTTCTAAATTTGATTGTAAGAGTGGATTTTGGCAAATTAAAATGCATCCTGATAGTATAAACTATACTGCTTTTTCTACACCACAAGTGTAACATCCCAGATCACCCGCTTACAGATATTGTCCGCTTTGGGCTTTGGCCCAGCCAAGCCCTCACGGTTTTGTTTTTCCCGAGGCCTTCCCCGGAGGTCACCCATCCCAGAACTACTCTTACCCAAGCACATTTAACCTCGGAGTTTTGATGGGATCTAGTCTATTAGGCTATGGAAAACGCGTCTGTAATGGAGGCCTAGCCTCCTGTCGGTCCAACCGACCCGAGAACTGGCTTTGATAGCACCTGTAACATCCCAGATCACCCGCTTACAGATATTGTCCGCTTTGGGCCTTGGCTCAACCAAGCCCTCACGGTTTTGCTTTTCCCAAGGCGTTCCCAAGAGGTCACTCATCCCAGAACTACTCTCACCTAAGCACATTTAACCTCGGAGTTTTGATGGGATCTAGTCCATTAGGCCATGGAAAACGCGTCTGTAAGGGAGAGGTATCTGTACCCTTATAAGGCGTATTTCGTTCCCCTCTCCAACCGATATGGGATTTCACACTCTCCACCCCCATTAGGACCCAGCCCTCTTTGGGGTCCAGCCTAGCTGGCACAACGGTTCGAGTACCGGCTCTGATACCACTTTAACACCCTAGATCACCCGCTTACAGATATTGTCCGCTTTGGGCCTTGGCCCAGCTAAGCCCTCACGGTTTTGCTTTTCTACAGGCCTTCCCAGGAGGTCACCCATCCCAGAACCACTCTTACCCAAGCACATTTAACCTCGGAGTTCTGATGGGATCTAGTCCATTAGGCCATGAAAAACGCGTATGTAAGGGAGAAGTACACCTTATAGGAGAGGGGAACGAAGTACGCCTTATAAGGGTACAGATACCTCTCCCTTACAGACGTGTTTTCCATGGCCTGATGGACCAGATCCCATCGGAACTCCGAGGTTAAACGTGCTAGGGGGAGAGTAGTTCTGGGATGGGTGACCTCTTGGGAAGGCCATATGGAAAAGCAAAACCGTGAGGGCTTGGCTGGGCCAAGGTCCAAAACGAACAATATCTGTAAGCGGGTGATCTGGGATACTACAGGTGGTATCAGAGCCAGTACTCGGGCCGTTTGGACCGGTAGGAGGCTAGGCCTCCCTTACAGACGCGTTTTTCATGGCCTGATGGATCAGATCCCATCGAAACTCTGAGGTTAAACGTGTTAGGGGGAGAGTAGTTCTGGGATGGGTGACCTCTTGGGAAGGCCATGTGGAAAAGTAAAACCGTGAGGGCTTGGCTGGGCCAAGGCCCAAAGCGGACAATATCTGTAAACGGGTGATCTGGGATGCTACAGGTGGTATCAGAGTCGGTACCCGAACCATTGGGCCAGCTAGGCTGGACCCCAAAGAGGGCTGGACTCTAATGGGGGTGGAGAGTGTAAGATCCTATATCGGTTGGAGAGGGGAACGAAGTACGCCTTATAAGGGTACGGATACCTCTCCCTTATAGACGCGTTTTCTATGGCCTAATAGACCAGATCCCATCAAAACTCCGAGATTAAACGTGCTTGGGTGAGAGTAGTTCTGGGATGGGTGATCTCCTGGGAAGGCCTCGGGAAAAGAAAAACCGTGAGGGCTTGGTTGGGCCAAAGCCCAAAGCGGACAATATCTGTAAGCGGATGATCCGGGATATTACAAGTGGTATCAGAGCCGGTACCCGAACCGTTGTGCCAGCTAGGTTGGACCCCAAAGAGGGCTGGGCCCTAATGAAGGTGGAGAGTGTGAGATCCCATATCGATTGGAGAGGGGAACAAAGTACGCCTTATAAGGGTACGGATACCTCTCCCTTACAGACGCGTTTTCCATGGCTTGATGGACCAAATCCCATCGAAACTCAGAGGTTAAACGTGCTAGGGGGAGAGTAGTTCTAGGATGGGTGACCTCCTGGGAAGGCCATATGGAAAAGCAAAACCGTGAGGGCTTGGCTGGGCCAAGGCCCAAAGCGGACAATATCTGTAAACGGGTGATCTGGGATGCTACAGGTGGTATCAGAGTCAGTACTCAGGCCGGTTGGACCGGCAGGAGTTTAGGCTTCCCTTACAGACGCGTTTTCCATGGCCTGATGGACCAGATCCCATCGGAACTATGAGGTTAAACGTGCTAGGGGGAGAGTAGTTTTGGGATGGGTGACCTTCTGGGAAGGCAATATGGAAAAAACAAAACCGTGAGGGCTTGGCTGGGCCAAGGCCCAAAGCGGATAATATCTGTAGGCGGGTGATCTGGGATGCTACAGGTGGTATCAAAGCCAGTTCTCGGGTCGGTTGGATCGACAGGAGGCCAGGCCTCCCTTACAGACGCGTTTTTCATGGCCTAATGGACCAGATGCTATCAGAACTCCAATGTTAAACGTGCTTGGGTGAGAGTAGTTCTGGGATGGGTGACCTCCTGGAAAGGCCTCAGGAAAAGCAAAACCGTGAGGGCTTGGCTGGGCCAAAGCCCACAGCGGGCAATATCTGTAAGCGGATGATCTGGGATGTTACAACAAGGACACTATGAATGGTTAGTAATGTCATTTGGATTAAAAAATGCTCCTCAGATATTTCAAAGAAAAATGGATAATATTTTCAAAAATTATGATTTTATATTTGTTTATATTGATGATATTTTAGTAGTTTCTGATAATATCAATACCCATCTAAAACATTTAGAGATATTTGTTGATGTTTGTATAAAAAAATGGACTTGGATTGTCTAAAAAGAAGTCTAAGATATTCCAAAAGAAAGTAGAATTTTTAGGTATGCAGGTGGATGGACAAGGCATAGAACTTCAGACTCATGTCTTAGAAAAGATATCTCAATTTCCCGATAAATTAATTGATAAGAAACAAGTACAAAGCTTTTTAGGAATTTTAACTTATGCTTCGGATTTTTTTGAAGATTTAGCTCAATTACGAAAACCTTTTCAAGATTTACTTAAAAAAGATAAGATATTTAGTTTTACTCTTGAACTAGAAACCCAAGTAAAACAAATAAAAGAATTATGTAGGTCACTACCAAAATTATATTTACCAAGTGAAAATGATAATTTAATACTAGAAACTGATGCCTCTGAAAATTACTGGAGTGGAGTCTTAAAGAAAATAAATTATAATCATAATAATAAAATAGGAGAAAGTTTATGTACATATTGTTTAGGAACCTTTATCAATACTGAAAGTAGATATCATATAAATGAAAAAGAATTATTAGCAGTAGTAAAAAGTTGTTAAAAGTTTTATTACTTCTTACTTCCAAAAAGATTTTTGCTAAGAATTGATAATACACAGGTCAAAGCTTTTATTAAAAATAACCTACCAAGTAGACCTGAATATAAGAGACTAATTAGATGGTAAACGTTACTTTCAGATTATATATTTGATATTGAAATTATTAAATCTGACAAGAATGTTCTAGCAGATTTTCTCACAAGAGTTGGAAGACCATCGTCTCCAGATACTTGAAGAAATACGCAAAATGGATACGGAAATACGCTATATCAAAGATAATGTTTCAGATTTTCTAGATATTGCTAATCTCTGAGGACTGACGCGAGAAGTTTCCAGCTTGATAAAAAGAGGTAGTCAACTGATACATATGAACATTGAAAATTATGAAAAATCAAGCCTCAAGATAGTAGAGTATATTGCCCACTCTACAACTTCCAAGACAGATACTTTAAAACCGCTCTCTTTAGAAGAAGTGCATATTGATTTAAGACCTCACAAAAATCCTATTCTTACTCCTACAAAAGATTTGCCCTCTACATCACAGATAGTAAAAGAAATTTCTATGATTCCTCCAGAAGTTGAGCAGCAACAAAAGAGAATGAGAGATTTGTTTCACTTACCAAATAATGAAGTTAGATATGTTGATTTCTCAGGGATATAGCCTAGAATCAATTATCTACAAGAATTAGACCCAAAAGAGGTAAGATATTGGTATGATTTTAGAGCTCTAAATTCTATATATTTATCTTCTCCAAATTTTCCAGAGATAAGTTTCTTATCATAATGGATAAAAGATGGGGTACGAGATTGTTATCTCAACAATCCCACAATAATGCCAAAAGATATTTTAGTTCTAAAATTTTTATCAGTAGGACCAGATTTTGATACTCATGGTCGCTATGCAGCTTACCATCTAATCCAGTTAGGAAAGGTAGTTTCATTCTCGATATCTATAAATCAAGAAAAAGTTAAAGATTATATGAAATTAGAAGAAAAAGATATTCATTATAGACGAGCAATCGGAATTCGAATAGTCCTTCAAGGACTAGAAGTTAGTTTCAAAAAAAGGATTTTGGACATATGGCGGATAAAAGATTCACTCTTCTGTCATGATATCTTCAGCCAAAACTACTCCAGTAGTGACTCATAATTTCCTGTTAACAAAGATGAAGCTCCTTGAGAGAGGTGTGATAAAATCAAGCTACCAGGCACAACAGAAGATTTGTCTGTTTCGAAAACATCCGAAAGAAACGTGCCCAGCTTGCTCTAAGGAAACAATCCAGATGCCAGAACAAAAGGAGGAAGATAGTGACTAAAGATATCAGACTAAAAATCTCATGAAGATATGCCTTAAGTTTTGTTTTACATATGACGTGTAAAATAAATATCTTAGATATCGTAGACATGTCCTTAAGACTTGTCTTATAATCTAAGCTTAGTACCTTTAGTTCTCAGGCTATAAATATGTAGCAACAAGGAAGGTCTGGGATCATTGAGTCTCATGCAACCTTGCTTCTCTGTACGTCCCGTGTCTCATAAATAAAACACTTATCTTCTTATATTTAAAACAAAGACTATCATCGACTTCACCTAGCAAGAAGAAGATGAAGAAAAGTACGAACCTCCTCCAACATAAGATACATCACATGCACCATAAACGAGAGTATCCATGCGCCGAAAATGGTATCATATATATATATATGAAGTAACTAATATCATAGATTAAAGTATGAAGATACTAAAACAAATGTGTGAGTGCTTATTCGAGAATAAGTTCATTAAACTAACTCAATTATGAGGACCCCAAATGGTTTTACTTATATGTCACTATATTTTCTCATTATGATGGTTGTATAATGGATCCTTAAATATGAGATTACAAAAGAATCTTATGAAGGAATTACTGTATTTTGATGTTACTTATGACCTATTCTATATAGGGTAATTAAGTCAATAATACTTGGATATATTATGAACATATAGAAATAGTTAAATAAGTCAATAAATGATTCATCACTCTAAAATAAATAGACAGAATGTTTCACTGTTCTTAATTAGTAGTGATTTAAGGAATTCTCTGGCTAGAGTAAATTGAAATTTGAAAATGTGTTTTCAAGTATCAATTGTAAATTAATTACTAATTAGAAATAATGAACATGATTGTATTTAATGAACATGTCCAATTAGAACATTAGATGAAGAAAGCATTAAATTATACATCATAACTAAGGATGGATAGGTTTAGTCAAACAACTTTTACATTCTTAATATTTGGATGAGCATAACATATTGCTAGACGTCAATCTTAATTTATAATTATAAATTGATTAATTGAAGAATTAAAGATAAATTAAAAAGAGTTTTTATTTATGTAATTCTAATTATGAACTATAATTATAATTTAGAATTATTGTCAGCGTATTAGAAACTTAATAGGTCATACATAAAAGAGCAGTTAAAAAGACAGAAATCAATTTGAATTAAGTTAGACTTATTTATGAAGCTTAAGAAACTTCAGGAATCAAATCTATGATATTTGATTTTATTAATTAAATTGTAATTACAATTATAGGTAGAGTTAGAGTTAGACTTTAATTATAATTAGAAATTTAATTTTAATAAGAAAGAAACTTTAGTTTCTTTTTCTATAAATAGAAAAAAGGCATAAGGTAGCTAGGGCTCTTACTTTTTTCTCCTCAATTGTTACGTCTTTTTCTTTACTTTATGGATACCATTAGAGGTTGGATATGTGAACATTTTGAACTTAACAGTTTGAGAAGAAAATTTTATGAAAGATTTGAATCATGTATGTTTCGACCCTTTTATCTATGATTCATATTTTTCAAGTTATTCAATTAAATAGATCTGATCAAAAACTATAACAAAAAAGTTATTTTCTACTATTTTCAATGGTGGTTCAACGCCTTCTTTAATTGTTTAACTTAATTAACTTGCTTTATGTTATTAATTTGATAAAAATTAAGGCTTAAATTTTCTTTTAATGTATTTGCCTAATCAATTAGTGTTTGTTTTAATTTTCTAAAAATTAAGAACGAAGCCCTTTGTTTTGTGTTTTCTGGAAATTATATTGTCTTTGATAACTCATCATATGCTCCTCTTAATTTTGAGTTATTCCATAAATCACAGCTGACCTTCTTTTTCTTTTATAAAGTCCAATGCATGCTCTCCCATAATTGGAAATTGACTACTAAAAAAACTATTATTTTTCTTATTAATTGGATAATATGCATTTACTGCCTCTATTTTAATTCATGAATCTTAAAAACCACATATTGCTTTTCTAATTCTAAGAAGGGTGTCTTGTGTTGATGGTTATGCCTTTGGTTTTATACATGTTGTATATCAAAATCATTTTGATGATTCAATAATCTTATTAATTGAATCTAGATTTCATAGCTACTTCAACTAGATGAAAATCTTATCAATAGAATAGAATAATGAATTCACAATTTATTGGATGATTGTATCATTAACAATTTCTTTATTTGGTGACAGGAACTTATCAAGAATCCATTGATTTATGTTGCTTCCGTTATTATTACTAGTTTAGCTATTGGGCTTCCTTCTATTAGACCTAGCGTTGGTCAAGATACCGCTACAGGCTAAGCTATAAAAGGCAGCAAGATAACATAAGGTGGATGAAAAAAATACGAGGTACTTTATTTCTTAGCCTGGCTTTTATGAAAGCTTTAACAATTTATGGACTTATTGCAGCATTTGTATGGACAGAGCCAATGATGTAAATCACCACTGGCAAAGATGAAATCGCCCTTAGAACAAGGGGCCAAATAAGGGTGATAATCACCCAAGAATACGATGGAGTAATTGCTCAGAGGAGAAGAACTCACCAAAATTAAGGACGGGAAGATGCAGAAGCAACATAGGTGGTGCTCTAAACAAAGGTAGGAAGCAGTGGAGCAGAAGGCAAGTTGAATTTTTGTTAAAAATATGAATTTAATTTATTTAGGAATCAATAGTTTAATTTAATTTGATTATTACCCAACTTGCTACTAGTTTTTACAAGCTGATAATAGAGCAAAAGGGAATTTGCTTATTCCTTGTGTTCTTGCTTATTTTTGAGACCATATAGTTGTAGGAGAAGAAAGTTGACGTAATTTTTTTTAAAAAAAAGTACAGTTGGATCCTAAAATAATACCAAGAAGCATGCATTTTGACGAGGCTTCAAAATTTTCAATTAAATTTTATTAAAGGATTCAAGAAAATTGGAAATAGTTCTTAATTTCATTTTAAAAATTATTTTCAAATCCAATTAAATTTCTATTTGGAATGGAAACTTAATTAATTTGGTTTAATCTAATTTAATTATCTAAAGAGTTGAAATATTAATTTAGATTATGAAGATTCGTAACTAGAATCAAATATGTCTTGATTATTGTTATGCATATAATTTGATTATATGTGCATGAATGACATGTTTTAATACATACTTTGTATATTATGTATGATTGCATTTTTATATGTATGATATTTTTACATGCACTTTTGTTATTGATGAGATCATTGAAATTAAATCTCTCATTAAAATAGTAAGTACAAGTTGAAAATATAATTTTTTTCCATTATTTAAACATAAAACTAAATGTTTGTTTATTACATGATTTGTTAAGTAACACAAGGCCTCTTTAGCCCAAATATGTTTTATTTAAATTAATTGGTCATACTTAACTAAAATTGTATGATTTAGATGAGTCATTTATGATTATATGAATTTAGAGGTGTGGTTATGAATAACATATAAAATATATTTTTGATAATAGTTGTCACTTAATAGATTTAAGATTTATATAAGATCTGGTTATTAAATTTATTATCTACCTAATTTAAGTTTAGTTGGTTTGTTAAGTAAATTCAAGATTAACTAAATTTGAATGGGATCTTAGTCCCCTAGAGAGATTAAAGTAATCATCCTGAATAGTAGTGAGGACAATTGTTTCGAATAAAGTAGTGGAAGATGATTAAACTTCTAATCATATTTAGTTGCTATGACATATAATATATTACTAGCTTTTCTTTTATATATATATATATATATATGAAGTGAATCACACGTTAATACAATGTACAATAACGATATACGAATGCACAAGAAGGGGGGGTTGAATTGTGAAAA
>JAOQMQ010000196.1:12302951-12316318 GCA_027563845.1 Erythroxylum subrotundum
TTACTGATGTGATTAACGAAAGCTTCATTGTTCCTAACATGTAGTTAAAAAATAGTAGTAAACTAATCATACACAATAATCAATAACAGGATTATCTATTACATAGATCCCATTACCTATAAATACACATTACCATACACGAATTACCCTACCCGATTCAAGTCTTCACCTCTGTGCATCGTCCCTCTCAGCTACGTCGTCGTCTTACGTCTGGCAAGCAATATCTTTCCTTTTCGTGGTACTTGTGACTGGCTGTGATTGGAAGCAACATTTTCAAGACATCTCTCTTTGCATCTTCATTCACCTGCGACCGGGAAGCTAGGCACTGTTTAAAGGCTAGACGTCATTTCAAGGCTAGGCGTTGTTTGTATCCTCTCCTCTCATCTTTGTTGTTTCAAGGATAAGTGATAAAAGATTAATTGATTTTTATACCTATATTTAGTGTGTTTTGTTTGTTATTTGAGAGTTTGATATTTTTAGTACTTTTTTGACTTTAAGTGTGTTTTTAGGTGCTAATTACCTTCATAAACTAAAAAGAGAAGAATATGAGTGAAATTGAGGCATAAAATAAAAGAATTAAAGCAAATTTGGAGATACACAACCGTGTACAAAGACCATGCAAATTACTGTAAAAGTGTGAAGCTTTGAAGATGTTGTTTATGCCCGTGTGAAGATTCACATGTATGTGACACACATGGTCATGTATGTAACCCATGTAGGCTTTTGAAAACGTATAAAGTCACAATTTATAGGGGATTTTGAGATTCGAAAAACCTTATTTTCTTACTATAAAAAGAAATTATAAAGGCTATAGAAAGGGAGAAGCAATTAGAGGTGAATTAGACACCAGAAAAGGAAAGAAGAAGCAGTTCTTAATGAAGGACAAGGAAAACACAAAGATTACTTCGAAAAATCTAATAGAGAGCAACCTCTTATCTAAATTTTAAGAAGATTTCATTAAAGATAAAAGGAGGACATATAAATCATGAATTATTTTATTTCTAATCATTCTTCTGAATAATTAATGATGGATTTATTTTCTATCCTTAATAACTAATATGTTTAGTGCCTATGTGTGATAAACCTTAAGTCGAGATGGATAGAGTGATATAGTCTTTTATTCAATGCAATTTAATTAATTGATTTATTATGATTCAATTATGCGTCTATATTCTTGAACTAATATATCTGGGATATTAGTTCAATGTGTCATTTTATATGAATGAGATTGAGAAGTCCTTTCGTTTGAATAGATCTACTATAGTTGGAAGGAGTTGCATGCAAACCTAGAGATAGATCAACATAAATCCTCTAGATTAGGGTCAAACTTAATAATAAAATTCACGAATCAAGTAATACGATCTTAAGGGTTTTAAGTAGAAAGAGATTTCAGTTAATTAACTAAGAGTTAGTTATTAATAGTGTTAAGAAAGATATTAACATAACATAAAAATTTTAACAGTCCAATAATCAATAATTATAATTGAAAGATAAAGGGTTAATGTTTAAGATATCTTATGGGGATTCATCACCTAGTCACTACTTGTTTGATATTGTTTAATCGTAGTACTTTCTTCATCCTAATTAATTATTGTGTTGAACCTTAGTTTATTTTGTTTCGTGTAGCTTTGAATTAAATCCACAACTTGATTCAACAAATAGATAATAGAAAAAGGGTTAATATTAGTACTTATAGTCCTCGTGGGATTAATTTGTACTTGCTAAGGCTAGCTACAGTTACACTGTGCAGTTGCAGTTAAAACTTATAATATCATAACACATTAAGTTTTTGGCGTCATTGTTAGGGACTATGATATTAAGAAAGCCTAACTTTTATTAATTTATCCATTATTACTTATTTTGATTTTTTTCTTTTTGTTTATAGTCAATTTATTTATTTTATTAGCTATTCGGTTTTCTCATTTTTCATAGATCTTAGGGTTAGTTTATGACATGAGGTAATCCATTGAACATAGTAGACGAAGATCTATAGATTGAGAGAACAACTCATAGATATCTCTATAGAACCCAACTCAAAAAGTTATAGTTAGATTGGTAGATAAGGGACTTGGAAGGTTAGCTTGATACCAGAGAATCAGGAACCATTGCAAACCAACCAAGAATGATGTTTGATTATGCTAGATTGGACTTGATGGGAGTAAAGTCTAGCATTATAAGACCAATTTTTAATGTAAACAATTTTGAGATTAAACCAAATATCATTCAAATGGTGCAATAGTCTGTTCAGTTTAATGGGATACGGTATGAGGATCCTAACGCATATATCTCAAACTTTCTAAAGATTTGTAATACATTTAAAGTCATTGGTGCGAATGATGATACAATAAGATTGAGATTATTCTCATTTTCATTGAGGGGCAGGCATAAGCAATGGTTGAATTCTTTTCCTAGATCATCACTTACTATGTGGGATTAAGTAGTGGAGAAGTTTCTTCTGAAGTACTTCATACTAGCAAAGAATGCCAAAATGAGGAATGGCATCTCTTCCTATTCTTAGGCTGACTCAGAGACATTATATGAGACATAAGAGAGATTCAAGGAGACGTTAAGAAAATGCCCACATTATGGTCTACCATTATGGATGCAAATTCAAACTTTCTACAATGGGTAAATTAGATTACGAGGCAGATGATAGATGCAGCAATTGGGGGTACTCTAAATAATAAGAAACCAGAAGTAGCTCATGACCTCAATAAAGACATGACTATGAACAAATATCAGTGGTGCTCTTCCTAAGCAAGACTCAGCAAGCCAACGGGGGTATATGAAGTAGATGTAGTTATGCAATTGGCAAACTAAGTTGAAACTTTGAGCAGAAAGATTGATGGATTGATTATAAATCCTTAGTTTCAAGTTATACAATGTGAGGCGTGCTAGCTAGGAAATCCAGGACAAGATTGTCAATCACTGTGGCCTAAACATGTGGATTACATAGGAATTCTCCTAGACCCTAGAGTAATACATATAGCAATACTTATAATTCGAGATAGAGGAATCACCCCAATTTCTCTTGAGGTAATTAAGGGCAGGCAATGAACAACCCTCCCCTAGGATTTTTGCAACATCCACGTCAGGATAAGAAGTTGAATATAGGAGACATGATGTCTATACTTTTTCAAAAGTTGGATGTAAGACTTTAGAGAACAAAAGCTTCTATAAGTAAGTTAGAAATTCAAGACAGTTAGCTTGTAAACTTGATGTTTGAAAGACTAACTTGCCTAGTACCACCTAAAAAATCCTAAAGAACATACGAAGGCAATCACCCTTAGGAGTGAAAAGGAACTGCAAGTTGATAGCAAGATCCAAAGGAAGGACGAGAATGGAAAAAAGAGTCAAGAGAAAGCTAAAGATGTAGTGCATCCTCTAAAAATCAAGAAATTCTAGCCTACCATCCAATATCCCGCTAAGTTAAAGAAAGATCGCATGAATGAGCAGTTTGGTAAATTCCTTCAACTTTTAAAGCAACTTTACATTAACTTAACTTTTGTTAAAATTCTTTTACAGATGCCGAAGTATGCAAAATTCTTGAAAGATTACTATCTAAAAAGAGGAAGTTGGAAGAGTTAGCTACCGTAAGACTAAGTGAGGAATGCTCGATAATTCTATAAAAAAAATTACTTGAGTAGTTTAAAGATCTAGGGAGTTTTACTATCCCTTATTTGATTGGTAATTTGTTAGTAAAAAAGGCTCGAGCTAATTTGGGGCCCAGCATAAATTTGATGCCCTACAAATTATTCAAGAAACTAAGATTTTAGGAATTTAAACCCACTAAGACGAACATTCAATTAGGCAATATATTTGTCAAATATCGTATGGTATTATTAAGAATCTACTCGTTAAAGTTAATAGGTTCATTTTCCTAGTAGAATTTGTAATACTTCATATGGATGAATATATAGAGGTAACTTTGATATAGGTCAACCCTTCTTAGCCACTGTTAGAGCTATTATTGATGTTAGCGATGGCAAACTAGTTCTTAGGGTAAGACAAGAAGAGGTTACTTTTAAAATGTCTGATGCCATAAGACACCCCCTTGAATATGATGATGCTTGTTATTTTATAGAAATTAGTGATTCTGCAACTTTAGACATTGTGTAGGAATTTTTATCTAAAGACATGATAGAGGTGTTTATATTGTTCAAAGTGAGGATGAAGATGAGGCCAATAAGCCTATTATGTGAAAGAAAGAGTTTGAAGGGATTGACAAAAGTAAAGGGACAAGGTTGAAACCCTCCATCGGAGAACCAGCAAAGATAGAGTTAAAGAAACTTCCCGATCATTTGGAATATGCATTCCTTAAAAAAGATCCAAAGTTTCCTGTAATTATTGCATTAACTCTAAAAGTGGATCAAAGAGAAAAGCTCCTAAATATGCTTAAGAAGTATAAGAAAGCCATTGCATGGAAGATCTCTGACATTAAAGGAATTAGTCCTTCCTTTTGCACGCACAAGTTTCTGATAGAGGAGGAGTTCAATCCAATTTTATAGCCCCAAAAGAGGTTGAATCCTAATATAAAGGAATGCAATGCGCCTGCTATGTTTTAGAGGTGCATGGTGTTTATTTTTAATGATTTAGTTGAAGACATAACGGAAGTATCCATGGATTTTTTTTTTTGTTTTCGACGATTGTTTTGATTTATGCCTCTATAATTTAGAAAGAGTGTTAGATAGGTGTGAGAAAATGACTTTGGTGCTAAATTGGGATAATGTCATTTTATAGTACAAGAGGGCATAATTTAAGGTCATAATATCTCTTACTTAAGTAGATAAAGCAAAATTTGAAATTATAGAGAAGCTAACACCCCTACCTCGATTAAGGTTATTAGAAGTTTTTTTTTTATGTCAAACGAGTTTTTATAAAAGATTTATCAAGGATTTTGCTAAAATTGCTAGGCCTTTAACCATGTTGTTAGAGAAAGATATGCCTTTTAACTTCACTTAAGAATGTTTAGACGCTTTTAACATCTAGGAAAAGTTAAAAAATGTCCTGATTATGGTTGCACCATATTGGAATTTACCTTTTGAGCTAATATATGATGCAAATGATTTTTTAGTAGATGCAGTACTTAAATAGTAAAAAGACCAACATTTTCAGCCAATTTACTATGCCAACAGGACTTTGACAAATGCCCAAGATAATAACACAACAACAAAGAAAGATTTGCTAGTAGTGATTTTTACATTCAATAAATTTGGATCTTATCTAGTTTTGTATAATTTTCTTGTTTATACTAGCCACTTTGCAATAAGATATTTTTTGAATAAACCTGCTCATAAGCCTAGATTAATTAGATGGATTTTGTTACTACAAGAATTTGAATTAGAGATTAAGAACAAGAAATGAGCTAAAAATTTGGCAGAAGACCATCTATCTCATCTAAAAAACCCAAATTTAGAGGAGTTGAATAAAGAAAACATTGATGATTCATTCCTAGAAGAGCACCTCTATAATTTGGAGGAGGTAAGTAAGTTTGAAACCCCTTGGTTTGCAGATATTGCTAATTATTTAATGGCTAAGATCTTGCCAAAAGGTCTTTCCTATCAACAAAGAAGAAATTATTTATTAATTTGAGGGACTATATTTTGGAAGATCCTTATTTGTTTCATATCTATGCAGACCAAATAGTGAGAAGATATGTACCTCACTCTAAGGGTTGGAAAATCCTTGGACATTGTCATGATGGACCTACTGGAGGACATTATAATGTGAATAAAATGACTCAGAAGATCCTTACGTCAGGTTTTTATTGGCCTTCAACGTTTAAGGATGCCCAAAGTTGTGTAGTTTTTTTTTTATAAATGTGAATGATTAGTTAATATCTCTCATCAGGATGAGATACCTCAAGATTTCATTCTTATTTATGAAGTGTTTGATATCTAAGGCATTGATTTTATATGTCTGTTTCTAACTTTGAATGGTACTAGATACATGCTAGTAGTTGTTAACTATGTTTCTAAATGGATGGAAGCTTTATTCATAAATGATGATAGGATTATTGTAAGATTTCTGAAAAAGTTATTTTCTCATTGGCACACCTAGAGCAATTATTAACGATAAGGGAACACATTTTTGTAATGTCTAATTCAAAAAGGTACTTAAAAAGTATGGAATTTATTCATAGAATTGCCACCTCATATCACCCTCAAACTAGTGGCCAAGTTGAGGTAACTAATAAGGACTTGAAACGAATTTTAGACAACACTGTAGAGAACCAAAGAAGAGATTGGTCAATTAAGTTAGATGATGCTCAATGGGCTTATAGAACAATATACAAAGCACCAATTGATACTACTTCTTATAGACTTGTCTATAGAAAAGCATATCTTCTACCTATAGAATTAGAAAATAAGGCATATTGGGCCATTAAGCTTATGATTTTAATCTTCAACTTATAAGTGAAAAGAGGAATTTTCAAGTTAATAAATTGGAAAATGGAAAGTGATGGCTTACGAGAACTCTAAAATGTACAAGGAGAGGATCAAGAAATGTCATGACTGAAGGATCAAGCAGTCAAAGCAATTTAAGGAGGGAGATCAAGTTCTTTTATACAATTCCTGCCTAAGATTGTTTCCAAGTAAGCTTAAATTAAGATGATCTAGACCCTTCATAGTGGAAAATGTACTTTTACATAGCGTAATTGAGATAAGTCATCCGCACAAAGGTAACTTCAAAGTGAATGGCCATCAATTGAAGTTATACCTTGGAAGTGAACTTGATGGTAGTACAGAGGATATTAATCTCACCAAGTCACTTTAAAATTTAAAGGGTACGTCAAGCTAAAAACATTAAACAAGTGTTACTTGGGAGGCAACCTAAAAATTATGATAAATTTCAGTTTAATTTTATTTTTTCCATTTTAGTGTTCGTATAGAATTTTATTGATTTTTGGTGTGTTTTATGTTAGGATACATAGCATCCTCATTTGATTGTGCAAATTTTTTGTATTATGGTATATGTGTTGAATTTTGTAACTTCGAAAGAACATTTTCAAGGTTTTAAAGAATTTTTATGGTATACACAATCATGCACACACCTGTTTATATGCCCATGTATACATAAATTTTGTTTTAACATGTTCACACATTTGCATATACCTACACGGTCCAAGGACACACTCGTGTATGACTTACACAGTTAGTTACATGACGGTGTAACTAACGTAAAATTCCACGATTTTTCCACCTTCACACATTCACAGAGACTTATACGATCCTAGGACACGCCCGTATATGGCTTACAAGGTCAATTACATGGCCATGTAACTAATCATGTAAGTCTGCAATAGTTCAGATACTCGAGTCCCTATCAACGGTCAGTTATACGACTGTGTAACTATTTATATAAGTCTCTATCAACTTTTATAAACCTTATCTCCCTTCATTTTTCTCTACTTTCTCTACCACCCATTGTCACTTTTTACTTAATTTTCGACACCTAAGTAAGTTATTCCACACATTTACTTGATTTTTACTCCAAATTTTGAGTATTTTGTGGCATTTTCATCCCCAAAACATTAGGGTGATGACATATTTGCATTTTAACATGGTTTAAACCATTTTAGCGCTTGATTTTCAATTAGAAGTTGAATTTCATCCTTGTCCATATGAATTGTTAGATTAATCGATGAATTGTATGAGAAATGGATGAGAATTAATTTAGGGTATGGAATTTTGCCCATTATATGATGAATTGTGATGATTTTTGTTAAATTAGGATTAATTTGTTGTTTTTTTGGTAATTAATGTTCATATATCATTAGGAATATATAAAGGTTTTTTATATTACCATGTAAATTGATAATGACACTTCCAAAACATTTGGACCTAGATAACACATCATCTACAAAAGGTGTTTCAAGAACTGAAACATGAGTAGGCTGATCATCCTCCTTAAAACTTGTAGCGTATTTTATACAAGTGATGGTGTCAATACTATATATTTATGTGTGTGTGTTTTTGTTATATCTTAGATGCTGAAGCTAAAGTTGAAATGGTTTGCCAAATTGCTCTTGTAGTTCTTGTTATTGCACATAATTAATATTTTCCTTGACATTGTGGCTTAGCTAGAAATTAGTACATACAATTAGATAGATAGAAATCAATACACATTCAAAGTTTGAAAGGGCTAAGACGAGGTGTGCATGATTATTAAATCTAATTTGTCATTAGGAGGGTTTAAAAGTGCAAAATGTGCATACTTTTCAAATAATATTTTAGATCTAAGAACAAATTCTTTTCCTTTCCTTATCCCTAATAAAATCATAACGTAATTTTTGACTAATTTGTTTCTTCAAGCTGAAATTTGTTTTTGATTATTCAATTAATTTTCAATAAATTGACTTATAACCTAATTTTGGCCTAATTTGATTCTCCAAGCTGAAAATTGTTTTTGGTTATTCAATTAGTTCTCAATATATTGGTTTATAACTTGATTTTGGCCTAAATTATGGATGCTATATGTGTAGTTTAAAATTTTAGTTATTCAACTAATGTTCAATATATTGATTTATAACTTGATTTTGGCCTAAATTACGGATGTTATATATGTAGTCTAAAAACAATGTGATATATATTGGTTTCATAACCTGATTTAGATTTAATATATATTTGGTTGTTTTCATGGATACCATATGTGGAGTTTGAGCACAATGTGATATTCTAGTTATGCTATTCCAACTGATTATAGTATTCTCCAATTATTCCAAATATGTTATTCATCAAACTGTGATATTCCAGTTATGGTAACAAATTATACACTTTTGTATTTAGGTAAACAAAGTAAAGGGAGATGGATGGTTAGGATAGAAAATTAACTATATTTTATGGTGGAAAGTTAGTTTATGGAGAAGATGTTCAATATATGGGTGGAAATGTAGAAAGTTAGGGCACTAAGATTGATAGCTTTTGTTATTAAGATCTTAAAAGGATGCTTATGGATGGTGTTCGAGGTCTAAAAGCTAGTAAGTTTGTGTATAAGGTGCTAATAACTAGTTTTAAAAATGGGTTAATAGAGGTGGATAAGAGTGATTTTTGTGTGATGGACATATGTAAGCTAATTGCATAATATAAGATGATAGAGATCTATGTTGATCACGGATCCAATTCAAAACATTCCTTTGACGATGATGTTAAGGTGGATGTTATTATTGTGATTACAGGTGATTTCCCCATTAATGCCACTCAGTTCACTATCGTGCAATCTATGACTAAAAAATGTAGCTAAATAAGAACATGTAAGTGTAAATATGAGTGAAGTTGATCCACGAGAATAAGAAGAGAATTTATTTATTAACGTAAGGATTAGAAAAGAGATTGATTTATATTTGGATGATGGAAAGTTGGAATTATCTAGGCATTTAGCTACTTCATTTAAAAGGGGAGAGTTGAAGAAAAAATTAAGAGAAACATTTGTAACATAAAACAAAAAAAGGAAAGCTACAGAAGAAAATGCAACAAATGTTGAAAATGATAATGACAAGAATAAAATTATGACATTACTTTGATTTGAAAAAATTATAGCTTTGAAGAAGGTGGATCAAATTTGGATAAGGGGTTAAGACATAAATCAAATATTAGTAGATTCAACCCTCACAAGAAAAAATATTAAGATTGAGCTTGGTATATTTTTGGATGTCTATAACCAATTTAAAGAAGTATAAGATGGCTATTGATGAAAGAAGGGAGTTTACATTTATGAGGAACACCAAACAATTTGTGAGAGCTAGATATATAAGTACTATAAATGGTATATTTCGACGAGCTTGGTGAAAGATTTAAATAGTTTATTCAAAGATTTTTTTGTAATTTTAAATTTAGCCCTTATTAATATTATAGACTGACTGCTTACACATATGTATGCAAGTAAGAGTTTATGAACAAAAGCATATATGCAATTATGTTTTTTGAGACATAAGTATGGGCTCAAAGTGGCTTTAGTATGGGTTTAAAGTGGCTTTCAAACAATTACTTCAAAGACTTCCCATGCTGACTGCATTGAAGCTAATAGACTTGAGGAAGTCTATGAAGAAAGATTTGAGATTTGATATTAGTTACAATGTTTGTTATAAGGTTAGGAAGTTAGTGATAGAGGAACTGCATGGAGATGTGAGGGAAAAAATACTAAGTTATGGGATTGTAGGGAATAACTTTTGAGGTTGAATCGTGGTTCGATAATTGAATTTGTTATTGAAATGCCATCACTTGGAGATGATTTACAACCATTATTTGACTTATTGCATGCGTGTTTTGAATGATGCAAAAAGGGCTTCTTAACTGGACGTAGAAAGTTCCTAAGATTAGACGGTTGCTTTCTTAAACGGATTGTAAAAAGTGAGTTATTGATAATAGTTGGAAGAGATGGCAATAATCAGATGTTTCCTGTGGCATGGAATGTGGTTTATAATGAAACAACAGAAACTTGGAATTGGTTTTTGGGTTACTGAAGAAAGACTTGGATATACCTACTTTTATCTGCTTTAGTAACATATACTTACTCTTATTATTTATTTACTAAACTTTTTAATGAATTTTATATACGGTCTTGTGGAGACACTCAGTTGGCAGCTTCTAAGGTTGAAGTAAGGTTTTGTGCAAAATACATATTTGCCAATTTAAGAAAGAGGAATCATAAAGGACTCAAATTTTGGAAAGACTATCCTGAAAATTTTGTAAGTCATCCAATGAACCTGATTTACTTTTTAATTTAAAGGTGTTGGAAAATGTTCAGAGTGATCTACTAATGACTCCAAAGGAAAAATAGGCAAGAGCATTTTTGAACACTTCATTCAATTATGATATTATAGATAACAATCTTTGTGAAGCATTTAATGGAAGTATAATTGAAGCCCAGAGTAAATGTAATAGCCGGTTTCCAAAACTTACCTAGGGTTAAAATGTTAGACTTTTGAGTCATATCATTTTATAATTAATGAGATGCATTTCATTCACATGCATAACATGAGCATATATACACACATAAATGTTGATTTGGAAAACACTGCAAAGATTGCATGTGCACTCAATTGACATATTCTAGGGGTATGAAAGGTTTAAATTGGCTATGGTATGATTATGTATTGTTTATGTCTTGAATTTTGGTTTGATGGATTATAATTAGTAATTTGGAGTTAATTGTTACAATTGGGAAATTGATGAATTGAAATATGCATTTAGTCTAAGAAAAATGTCAAGTGGCAAGATAAGTTGGCACATAGAAAATTAGGATGACTAAGCCTATAAAATGAGTGACATTTGGCATAGAAAATTAAGCAAAAAATGACAGTAGTGATTGAGTGACAAATGGCATAGGATTTTGATGACATTTGGTAGCTTATCTATAGGATAAGTGGATTACATGCATAGGTGACAAATGTCATTGTAAAATAGTGACACCTAGCACCTAATGAATTAAGCTAATGTAGAAATTGTTTCTGTTGTCTTTTTTCTTCTCTTTCCCTCTCACCATCGAAACACACACACACACCCTTATAGCTTTTGAAATTTTGCTTCAATTTTATCCATTACCACCTCAAAACCTTGGTCAAATTCTTCATAGAGATAGATAGATTATGTTGTTGTCTTTTTGTTACTGTCAAAATCATTTTACTCCCATCTTGTTCTTGGAATTGTGTTTGCATGCATGGAGGGCTATGTTAGCTTGATAATTGAGGAGGTATTTGAGCTGATCAAGAAGGTAAAATACTGATCTCTTGTGATATAAAATAATAGAACTTGATGATAACTGAATTGGGGATTGATTGATTGAAGTATTGGTGTTAAATGAGTGCTAAAAAATGATGCATGAATCGTAGTTTCTGTTCTGTTTAGCATGCATAAAAAACAATAGTTTATGAGCTGTTCAATGAATGATTTGGAGTTGGAAATTGAGATGAAATTGATAAGGAATTGAGGTACAATTAAGATATAATTGAGGTATAATTAATGGACTGTTATGAAGGTGGTTTGAATTTGATATGAAAGAGTTTTCTTTTGAATCTGGAAAAAAAAAATAGGGATGTTAGTGTATATGTAAGAATGATTGTTAGTGACATAAATGAATAGAATTTAGAGAGTTTTAATGTAACCAAGATGGAAGCTATATTAACATAAATTGAAGTAGCTTTTGAGAGTATGAATTATGGAAAAATTGAAGTGTTAATGATGATCCTAAGTAGATGAAATTCGTGGATAATTGAGGGAATTTGGATAGTGCACATTCAGGGCGCTCATCCCACAATCGTGGGAAGGTCCCCCACGATCGTAGCCAAAGCTTTTTAATGACAATTTCAGTTTTGTGAATTTGTTGAACCAAATGAGGATAAGTCACTCTACATTGGTGTATTTGGACTTGATTAAGGCTTGAAATGAACCTAGATTGTTGTTTGATTAATTGGTTAAGGGTTCGATAAGTTTAGGTTGTTAATTGATGTTATTACTTAATGGATGGATTGTCTTGATATCAATGTATTTAAATTTGGAAATTTTGAGTTGTTAAAGGAATAAAAGTGTTCTTATGAATGCAAATATAATCCAAAGGTTATGAGTAAGGTGTATTAGGTATGAATGAATGAGAATTGGGAAATTATGTGAATGTATATTGCTAGAAAAGGTTGATGAATTTATGATTGATGAATTTAGAGTAATCAAACTTACTTAAGGTATAAACCTGAATGCAAAGTAGTAATATACAAGCTATAATAATTGAACGGTCAAGATTTGTGATTAAGAATACATACCCGAAAAGGTCAATTGAACATGACACATATTCATATGATTGAACAAATTAGTGATTATGAACTATGTGTGTATTGCTTGACTATAGATGCATAAGTTGATCGCCAACATCCAAACATTGCTGGATCAATAAGGCAATAGTTATTTTGGAGCGTACTGTGAGTTAAGCTAGATGTGTAACTCAATTATATGTGATTCTGTTGAATTGCATGTGTAATGTGGAATGTATGAACAATTGAATGATGAATGCTAGACTTAGATCTGAAGAATTTGATATATGAAATGAGCACATTGAATAAAAAGTACTGAAAGCATGATATGTGAATTGATGCGTCTCATTACATTGAAATGCATGATCAGATAAAGGAGTTGTGACCGGAGTAGCCAATGTGTGGAAAAGAGCTTAAAGCTCAGGATTGTGCACAAAGAGCCACAGATTTAGATAACAATGAGCCCGGTATCCACAACAGATACAGGACAGTATATGAAATGAGCCTGGTATCCACAACAAATATGGGACAGTAAATTGGGTTAATAGGCGCTCACTCACAACAAAGCAAAATAAGAATGGAGTCACATGTGCATTTGCATATACAACTTTACAGGTATTATATG
>JAOQMQ010000196.1:12355457-12368818 GCA_027563845.1 Erythroxylum subrotundum
CCATGTGTGTGGATGGTTGTAGGTTTTGAATAGGGGTGTTACAATGATGGTTTGTTTTAATGCTCTG
This sequence comes from Erythroxylum subrotundum, assembly GCA_027563845.1. Classification (NCBI taxonomy): domain Eukaryota; kingdom Viridiplantae; phylum Streptophyta; class Magnoliopsida; order Malpighiales; family Erythroxylaceae; genus Erythroxylum; species Erythroxylum subrotundum. Next base: position 12,355,525 of record JAOQMQ010000196.1, read on the forward strand.
TAAACATAATGACGAGTTCAACATTGATTACCGGTTCAACTATTTCTCTATTTTTCTTTTATTTCTTCAGTTTGTAAATCTAATGAAAGACTACCACCAATTATATTTTGTAACCCTTTTCTAAAGCTTGCTCTTTTACTTGAATCAATATCATAGGCTTGACTTTAGTCTCTTGAAGTTGCAAAGCTTCATTTCTTAAATAAAGGTTCGCCATTAAATCATTAAGAGCTTCTTTGGCCTTATTTAATCTACTCCTTGTTAATGGTCCTTTAACATTCTTCAATGGATCTTTAGCAACTTTCAGGGCTTCACTTGAATTATTAGTAACCTATTTAAAGTCCTCTTCATAACTCCCTTACTTTGAATCTTGTGTATCTTAAGTAAATGTTTAATTCTCATTATTTCCACTTTACTCAAAAGGATTTGTTTTCAAATAGACATCTTCATTTATAAAATCAAAAAGCATTTAGTATGTGTCCAAGAATGCTTCTCTCACATTCCCACTATTGATACTTTACTCCCCTTCTCTCGTATTTATCTCTTATTTTTTTTACTTTGCTTAATGTATTTGAATTAGTCCCAATTGTCTATTCTCATTTCTTTCTTCTTAGTCTCTCTTACTTACTCTCATAAATCTTGAGTTCATCTTTATAAAATTTCTTTGGTGATAATAGAGCAATGGTAATTAATTTAACATTCATAAAAACGATATTTATTCTTATACCCATCTTGTATGGCTCTCTCATTAAATTTCTAAGTATAACCCAACAAAATGTGGCCAGTTTGCAAGGTACTATATCATATAGCACCTTATCTTTGTCCCCCCCCCCCCCTCAATTAAGAAAGAAACTAATACTTGCATGGTTACCTTAACCTTTTTACTCTCATTCATCCAAAGTAGATTATATGGTTTAGAGTGTTTTGTAGTGGGCAATCCTAGCTTCTCCATTAACTCCATATTAGCACCATTCCATCTATAATTATATTACTAATTTGATCCTTGACAGAACACCTTGTATGGAAGATAATGTCCTGTTGTTCATGTGACACATCACCCTCTCCTATATTTATACTTAATATTCTTTTAGTAACCAATAGTCTTCCCTCTTTGGGTCTCACAACATACTTATCGTCACTAGCATCTTCCAAACTAGGCATGTCACCCTTTTCCTCTTCTTTGCTCTCAGATACATACTCTATATCCTCCCTCATCATCATCACTCTATTTTTGGAATATTGTGAAGCTATATGTCTTATCCTTAAACATTTAAACACTCATCGTCTTTATTCATCATTGTTGTTAAGGAATTAGTACTAACTTTCTCTCCACTTGCATGTGCACTTTTGGTTTACTAGCTTCATATTTTGGCTTTGGAACTATGTATTCCTATATACTCCATAGTTTAATTCATGAAAGAGAACCTATAATGGAAATACTAAATCATTTAATAGGCCTTTTTTGAGTTCTCTTTCTACCTTCATAGTCATATCCTCTAACTCTATATAATGGTGTAGATAGACAACATTGACAATTTCTGGACTTAGTCTACAAATGAAGTGAGCTAATGCCACCTCTTATTATGGAAATCACCATTTACTTATGGTATTCTTTCACACTTTTAGAACCTCAAATTAATATTTGCAGCCTTTAGTAGAAATTTATAGAATTGAAACTTGGCATAAAACATTTCTTCATTAGCATTTTCATCTCTTATCTGTCATAATAGGTGACTCTCGATTCCTTCTTTTAGTGAGCATTTGTGACCTTATCAATCCACGAAATGATCACTAAATTTAGTGGCTACCAATTTAACCTTTTTCCCTTGTAAAAAGTTATAATAGTCAAAAACGATATCAACATGCTTCTCTTACTCCAAATGAGATCAAGGTATCCTTAGCATAAGCTACGAATATGAGAATTGTCCTAAATATGTCTCTACATAAGATGTAATGATTTTGATGGTATATACCTAGGCATGAGAGTAAATAATTTTCTTAATGCTTCACTGAGCCTTATTAAAAAGGATCTTATGATCATATAAGTTATGGCATAAATTTATCTTAATGAGATATTATGAATAGTTGAAATTGATCTTCTTAAGGTATTAAGAATGGCTGACAAGTAATGATGAAGACAGTTAATTGATAAGAATTTCATGAGTGGCATCGATGAAAGTAGCATGAAATATTCTTTCAAAGAAGAATTTCCCCTGAATTAGGTTAAGTTAACCAGATGATTCAATTTAAGAATGATCAATGAAGGAACAAATCAGAAATGAATATGTAATGAATCAAAAAGCAAATATTGGAGTCCTATCCCTAGTGGAGACTTAAGCATAGGAGGTAGAATATGCTACTGAGAGTATATGCATTTTGTTTGATGTAAAGTATCCAACTATGTGATTGGATTCTTGGATTTGAGGCAATATTTTTGTTTGTGTGAGGAGAATATAGGTCCACGTTATATTCTGTGTAAATAAGTTTGAGAGATACAAATTAGATTGGATAAATGTGTTACCAACACAGGAAATTAAGAGTTGTAAATAAATTGAAATGTGTGGAGAAACTTCTATGAATGAATAGACATTACAATAAGTCAATATGAAATCAGAGGAAATCGAATGAATTGAGAAAATCATTCGGGGAAAGAAGTCAATTGGGAAACCAATAATAACATGAGATAATATTACCTCATTGAGGAATTAGTTACTTAAGGAATTACGAGAACAAATTATGGGTACAAGGAGTTTTGGGTTATATCTGTTGGAGTTAACAAATGCCCCGAAAATATTGTGGTATTAAAGATTAAAACAATCCAAGCAAAGTTGGATCAGTCAGTGGCTATGATCATAAATGATATATTGAATGTATTCGAATGTTCAATAAGAGTGAATTTTAGCTTGATTAAATAAAATGTTGGGTTGTATGGTATCTGAACACGGCATATTGGGAGACCCAAAGAAAATAGAGGTAATGATGGAGAGAGAAACTCTAAGGTATATATGAGAGATCTGAAATTTTCTAGAATTAGCTAGAAATTGGACACTACTAGAATTTGTTAAGGGGTTTTTACTGATCTTAGCCCTTTTGATAAAAATGTCTGAGGAAAACGTTAAATCATATGACTGATGAATGTATAAAGAATTTTGAGGAACTATAAAACCAATGTTAATCATATCGTTTATATTTGAAGATTATGCAGTGTATAATGACGTTTCACTCCAGAGATTAGGACGAAATTTAATGCAGCATAATAAAGTGATTTCATATGCATGGAGACAATTAAAGTCTCATGAGTTGATTATTTGATATATAAATTGAAACTTGCTAGACTAGTTTATAAATTTTAATACAAATCACTAAGTCGTTGCATCTTCTTCAAATCTGTAATCCAAGAAAAGTACTAAATTTAAATTATAATATAAATAGGAATAAAAAAAGTATAAGCAATGTAATTAATACCATTCACTTTCAACTTCATTGCTAGTATAATCTAGGCCAAGTATTTTTGTGAGGTGTTTATCATGCTTTGGCTAACTTTTTGCAAGTATGTTGTAATTCAGCCTTAAGCATCTTATCCTCCTTTTGAAGATATTGAATATATATGGATCTTAATGAGGATGACATAGTTGGCTTAGGGCCAAAGCAAAGACCTTTGATATAATCGGAATGTGTATCAAACATGGTATTGCAAATGTCTTCTACATTAACATCATTCTGGTCAGACATTGATTTTTGTTATAACTCTTACATCTTATTATAAAATTAAAATCAAAACTAATATTCAATGCAAATATTATTAATTACTACTACTTAAATAAATGAACTTAAATTTTAAACAAAATTTTGCACTTACATAGTTATTTTCTGCTTCTTCTGACATCCACCCTTGACCTTCGTTATATTAAGTGACTTTATATAGTATGGTCCTTTCACACCCTTATCCATGTAGTTCTTTTTTACTCTGTCTTATGAAAGAATACAAAGCACAATAAATAATTTAGAGTTTATTGATATAATTATAAGTTGTAAACAAATATCTTACATATTCATTTCAACTATTACAAATGATTTGGACCTTTGATTGTGATGTGTTTTCATTTTTCCTCTACTGACCTTTTCCTTGTTACATTTTTCCTAAATAAAGAAAAAAAAGATTATGTAGTTATCAAATCATCTAATAAGATTAACGGAAGCAAATGTGAAGGGAAAGAAAAAAAACCCAAACTTTGGGAGAGGCCCAATAATCACACAAATTATTCCAATTTTCTTAAGACATTCGTTCTGGAACACGTCTCTTTACTTTCGCATCACAAGGAAAAGATTTATAAAACTGATGTAACCAATAACGACGATTGTTAGTGTAACACCCCCTATACGGAACCTATAATCACTTATATACATAGCACCCAATTTCCTATACATACATTCATGACATACAATTCTATTCATTTATAGGGATTGTCATCACTCATTTGTCTATTCAATGTTGTACATATACATATTATAAAATTTCATATCCCATAACATTGTCATTTAAAAGTAATATTACATCATTATATTTATATGATAATCTAAAAGAGATATTACACACAACTTAAATTCTTAATTACAAATTTTTAAGAAACTATAATTTCTTTCATTACATATACAACTATTTTTTAATCAAAAGACACATCTAAAGGTACTTTTACTTCCAACGATTGGTTTTGATCCCTACAGATGTTCCATGTACCTCACTCATATGACCTAGTCCTACAAGGATTAAAAACCCTACTAAGCTTGAAAGCTTAGTGTGGAAACACTTAGTTTGGATGACTACTCACAGCAGTCATCCACCAAGCACACTCATTCAGAAATATCACAACTCATGTACCATAAATTCACATTCATAAACCAAACATTGATATTCAATGCTCATAGATACAAATTATTAATACAAATGCAAATGCTTATCAATACCAATTGTTTATTTTGTCATGTTGTATTTCTTATTTATAAATATTTACTTTACTTTTTGTGTTAGGCCTGCACATTCTTGTGGGTGTGGATAACAAAAGTTGTAGATATCTGAAGATATCAAAACTATGGATACTCAAAGGCATCGAACTGTGATAACTGAAGGCATCGAACTATGGAGACACTATAGTCTCGAAATGAAGACACCATTGTTGTCAAACTGTAGCAGCTGTACTGTAACCCTATAGCCATGCCTATCTATCCACTACCAAGACAATAACACAAGCACTATAACTTTCCTTTAACCATTTGCCAATTTCACAATTCATATATTGACAAATCATATGAAACACATTTCAAGTCATAAAATTTGTATTTGTATTCATACATGTGATTCATAACTTACCACAGTTAGAAGGGTATCAAAATCACACTTGTATAATCATACCATATACATATGAACGATAAATATGTATACAAATCTTTTGTGTGCATGTAAATTTTCTTTAGTATGCATTATGCTCGATTTTAAATTCCAATGTTCAATCACCCAATTCACATAAGGTAAGTCCTATTTCATTTATTTCTAGGTGTTTGAAAAGTTTCATAAACATCCAAAAAGGTTCGGATATGATTCGGTAAAAGCTGGAAATGAAAACAAACTCAAAATAGTGCAATTCCCTTCCCATCGTGTCCCCTGTTTGAAATTTATACCTCCACTTATTCTGAAATTTTCATATAGAAAAGGTTTGAATAGGTTTTTATGTCTTCTTGAAATTTTTTTTCCTATGTCTCTAGTTTCCAAAGAACTAAAAATCAATTCATTTGAACTTATAAATCATGAGATATAGACCAAACATCACAAGTTGCTCCAAAACAGGGGCAACACCAGGTCACCATTTTCAATCTCAATTTTCAATATTATAAAGCTAGAACTAAGTCAGAGCCTCTTCTATATATTTCTATTTATATGTCTTAGTTTTTCATATGCAACTTAAATGACCCAATTTAGAGGTCTTTAGGCTAATTTATGATCTAAACAATGTTACTAGTTCAGAAACCCTAGACAGATTTCCACTACACGATACTCTTATAATATCCAACCAATTCTATGCAAGGTAACACAAAAAATAACATCAAAGCATCATCCTAGCAACCATTCTATATCCAAATGAATCTTGACATCCATTCAAACATACACGCAAAGAGAAATTAGACTAAGTGTAGTACCAAACCTTAAAATTTGTCGATTAGCTCTTCTTTTAGTATTCTTCCTTCTCTTCCCCTTTGGCTTTGCTTGATTCACCAACTAGAGCACCAAAAATACATATCCCAATCCCATATCCATCCTTATAATTCCAGCTCTTCTCGGGCAAAGCAAGAAAGATGAAGATGAAAAACCACAAACTTTTATTTCGATTTTCACCTAGGATTGCCTTGATTCCTTATACAAAATGATGTGATTAAGGAGATGGAATGGAAAGGAGGTGAGAAGAGAAAATTCTGGAGTTAAAACACTCCATACACGTTCCTCTTCCCACTCTTCTATTCCCCACTTCAAGAAGTTTCTAGTCTTACACACATGTTTCAATCCTATTGATCCATATTTTGATTTTTTGGCAAAATTACACATTTGGTCTTTCTTCTTCCTTTAATTACCACATTGGCATATATATTCATCAATTGATTTCATTCTAGTCCATAACTCACATATAATTATTCATGTCTATGCCTAAATGATGAAATTACCAGTTTACCTTTGTCTTTTAAATTAATTACCATTATGTCCCTTACTATGCTTAGATACACTTAATTCATTTTTTTTTTGGTAAATTAGGAAATAAATAAATAATAAAGGAAAGTATGTACATGACTTGAGAGAGTATGGACACTCATCTCAACCAATCAGAGAACAAACCCTTGAATAAATAAGAAACACCAAAGAAAGTGACAAAATGGCAGTACATCAAGAATCTTGACTAGCAAAAACCCCTGGAGACCCTAAAAGCACAAAGGACCAATAAGGGCTGAAACAATCAACATACACAAGTAGCAAAAGATCAAACAAGCAATGTGCCAATTGAGAGCACGAAGAGCTACATAACAAATCATACAATCCAACAATTCAACTATGAATGTTTCGGCTTCCCTAAAAGGATTCTGCTATTGGTTGTTGGACTGCTCTTTATGTTCACTTTTTAATACACCTTAGCCATACTATAATGCTTCTAGGGTATATATTGGGGCCTTACACCTAGTCCTTTGTTTCAACAATGAAGTCACGTAATTTGAAATATCAGGGTTCTCGATATCAATAATATTCAATTTCATTTATGAACAATAAGTAAAAGTGTAATTAATTTTAAAATAAGTGAAAAAATATTGCATCTAGTTAAATAAATTGAAAAATTGCTGCAACTTTATCCAAAGCATTTTCAAGCAAGTTGTCTTCTTTCAAGTCCTTAGTATGCTTCAAGTAAGGTAATTTTGTTCTCACAATAATGCCCGATTCACTTGAAAATTTTGCAAATTGGATCTTGTCTACAGGATGACCTTGCAAAGTCTCAATGTTTCTTGACAACTTGCTATTCATTGCAACATTCATTCGTTGCAATTCACAACCTCTAGTTATACCTCTACATCTTTTTTAATATTGACATTAGAACCTAACAAAAAATCAATAATGATAAGAAAATACGTATTAAACATGTAAATATATATTTGAACACAAGTCTATTTGTTGTTGTTAAAGATTTACAAACCTGCAGATCCCTCTGTACTAATTGATTCATTATTGTTTGAGGAAGAATGAGGTTGTTCCAAACTAATTTCATTGGTGGCTGAGGTTGAACGTTGTTGTTGGATAGGAAATGATTGATCTGGTTGAAGTTGTAAATCCCTCTGTTTTATAATATCGATACCTGCCACCTTCTTTCCTTTATTTTTACCACTATATTGGATATCTATTAAAAAATATATAAATTTTATTAACATTACAATACGTCCAATCATCATTAAAAACGTACATTCAATCATTAACATTAATCCTATTAACAAATCCCAACCATCAACAATCCGCATTAACATAAATCAACCACAAATAATCCGCATTAACATAATTCATTTATCAACAATCTGCTTTAACATAACTTAATCATTAACAATACATATTAACATAACTCAATAATCAATAATCGGCATTAACATAACTCAACCATCAACAACACACATTAACGTAAGATTGTTATTTTAAGAGATGTTAAATTTGATGAAGAAGCATCATGAGATTAGATCTCTTAAATGGAGGGACTTATGAATTTCTTCAATATTTTGATGATCAAAACCAAAAGGAGGCTTCTTAAGAAGTTTAAAATGATTCTTCTCCATTGAACTCACTAACTCCATTACCTTGAGTATCTTTATCCACATCTTCACCAAAAGATATTACTAAGAAAAAAAAGCAGGCTTGTGTAATGAGGGAATTCATGCTAAAAAAAGGAATGACATATGGAAGCTTATTTATCTTCAAAGTGTTCGTCATTCTAGTAGAATTAAATAGATATAAAAGATTAATAAAATTCCTTGTACAAAAAAAATTGAATCCATTTCAACTAGTAAACTAATAGCTATACTATACATAACTTATAAGTCTCTCTTTTTAGATACTAAAACATCTATGGGATAATATAAAGTAGGGATGAGGACGTATCTAACAGAACATTCATCGAACACTAGATATATGGGATAATATAAAGCAGGGATGAGGACGTATCTAACAAAACTTTCATCGAACACTAGATAGGATAACATCAAACAAGCATCCATGGTGGTAGAAAAAGAAAACCCATTATGGACGAACAAAGAAGAAGCTTTCACCATTTTCCAAACGGGAAAATTTAGCAAAGCAAAAAAAAAAAACCCAGAGAATGAAAGCCAAACGTAAAAACCTAGAAAATGAAAGTAGAACACAAAAACCCAAAGAATGAAAGTAGAATAGAAAATCAATACATAAGGTGGACAACTTACCTGGACAAACGGACAACTGGAGACACGAAGATAGACGATGTGCAACACTCCTTGAATGCAAAAACCAAAGGGAAAAACAACATACAAAGACAAAGACAACTTCGTCATTGGGTTAAAAATAACACGAAAATGATGTTATTTGTTATGGAACAAATGATGTCATTTTTGTTAAATTTCATACTATAGCCAACATTTGACGACAATTTAAGAAATACACCTTTAAATGTAGACCATTGGCAATGAATTCAGAGAAATGTCGCCAAAGGGTTGACCATTGGTGGCGATTTATGAAAACCGTTTGGCGATGAATTTAGAAAAACATTGCTAAATGTAGACCATTCGTGATGAATTCAAAGAAACATTACTAAAGGGTTGACCATTTGCAACGATTTTGGGCTAACCATTTGGCAATGTTTTCACTAAAGCGGCTAAATCTAAGACAAAATTATTGCCAAATCTTATCATATATATTTATATATTTAACAAATTTTTTGTAATATAGAACTTTTATAAAATAGTATAATATTTATATATAATAAATAGAGTTTTATGACACCGCATAAAATTGTTAAATCATATATTTAAAAAGAAATAATAAAAGTATAAATCTATGTGATATTAATTAATTTTGCAAGCAACATACATTACAGATAGTTCCATTAGGATTTACATCAATGGTCCAGATGAACTGGAAGGTTCAAGAGCATTTGCTTGGAAATAAAGTTAATATCAGCCCCTAAACTTACTCTTACCTCTTTTCAACTTCAGCAGGCTGCAACAGTAGCAACAGTAACAAACCAGGCCTTATCCAAATATCGACCCTTCGCTCTCCATCGTCTTCTTCTTCTTCATCTTCTTCCTTTTCTAGGTAATTGTTCAACTCTGTTCACTTTTATAGTTTTTGCTTCTACTTCATCTTATAAGGATTAAATTAATTGTTAAAGCTTTTTCCTTGAACACTACCACTGTTGGTAATGATGGCGTAGATTTGTATTCTTTTTTGAAGGCTCATTAAGATTATATGTTTTTATGTTTCTTACTCATATCACTTTTATCATATAAAGTTGTCTTAGTTAATAGATCACAAATTAACAATGATAGAATGTTGGAACAAATTTGTGGGCAAATGGGATATCTGTGTGCGTGAATGATTATCCAAGACCTCCAAAGTCATTTCCTTAGCTTTTCTTCTCATTTATAATGTTTTCTATTGTTTGTTATAAGTTCATGTTTAAGATGTTATCTTTTACAGTTGCTTAAAAATAATGCATTATAAATATACCTATGTTCATAATTAATTCTTAGATTCATCACAGCTACAAAGTTAAGTAGGAAACTTTACCTTGATTGATAAGCATCTTTGTATTACATTTGATGATAGAAGATTTAAAAAAGTTATATGGCATATGATGTATAATTTGGTAGTGTATTTATGTAGGTTGTGACTTATGTTTAGAATCAAACTTTTTTTATGTGAATAGGTTATAAACTTAACTTTAACCATTTACGCTTACTTATTGATGTCCATTAATAATCTTAAAAGTGTGTCAGAAAAAATTCAAATAAGAATTCTTTTATTCTTAAAGATATTAGATCACTTATTAATTTGTGGCATATGCTATGAGTTTTATTAATCTTTAAGGGTGAGTGGCAAACTTAGAAGGTGCTTGTGTAAGGGATTTTTGGAAATTATGTTTCGATGTTCTTTGCTTCTTCTATGAATATTTGTTCATTGCATATACCTTCATATAATTTTTTGTTTCCTTATTTAATTGTACACTCTCATTCTATATTGATTATATATATGACTTGTTTTTTTTTGTTTCTATTGCATTTTCATAATAAAACTGTCAACATAAATTCATCATGAAATGTCGATGTGGTAGATAGTTTTCGATGGCAAAATTAAGCTTCGATGAGAGGTATCTGATATAATTCTCTCTGGTGAAGAACAAATCGATGTACAACAAATCTGCTTACCAAAGTCTAATAACCGCTTGCCTTCAATGGTTGATCTTTTCTTTAAGATTTTTAGTATCAATCAAATAGCTTTCTTTCTTTATTATCTTTATCTCATTTTTTATTAAGAAGTTATTAGATGAACGTGTGATAGTATATATTATGTAATGTATAAAGCTTGCTCGAATTTTCAAAAGAACGTAGATGAAAATGGAGGCAATAACAATGTCCCGATGAAACAATCGTCGATTGTAAAAACTATGCGAAACTTGTGAGCATAGTAATAAAGCTTGGTTGACTTGCGATAAGACTGAGGTTGCCATGATAGTGCATTATATTACGCCATTATGCATCAAGCCGCTTATTGAAACTATAACAGAATTGCCTTTGTAGAGCATGAAGGCCCATTTCCAATGTTATTTTTTATTAATTGATTGCCATCTACTCAAAGGTATGTTGGTTTGTGCCCTACAGCCAATCACTTTAGTTATAGTTTAGTGATAAATTATTTAAAGACATTCTTTATCTTGTACCTGTTTAGATGTATATGATAAAGTCCATGGGATAATTGTACATTGCAAATGCTATAATGAGATTATAATTATGAAATTCATAATGCATTTGTGTATTATTTCTAAATGTTCATAGTCATTGTTATATTAAGATTGGATATTAATAGAACATAAAAAGACTATCACATGTTTTGTTTTTCCTTATGAAGGAAGCAGTCGATCTCATAGGCTAAAGTATAGAGATACTTAAACAAACGTGTGGGTGCTTGCTAGATAACAAGTTCACTGAATAGACCCGATATGAGAAATCCATTTGGAACATTACTTGTATGTCTATGGAATTTTCATTGTAATGATTGTATAAGTGATCCTTTAACTTGAGGTCATTAAAGTTATCTTGTACGGGGATTGCTATATTTTTGATACTATTAATGATCTATTTATTCATAGGTCGTTTAATCGGTATTCATTGGATGTATCATGAACTATATGGAGATAGTTGAGTGATTAAGATATGATTCATTACCCTAAAGTAATTAAGGAGAATGTTTCGTTGTTCTCGATTAGTATTGATTCAAGAAATCCTTGGCATATTTCGTTGTTCTCGATTCGTATTGGTTCAAGAAATCCTTGGCCAAGGTGAAATGATGCTTTATAAATAGTTTTTAATTGAATCGATAGCTAATGGTAGAGAACTAATATGATTAGACTTAAAATATAGTAGACATTAATTCCACACTCTATGTCTAATCGGAACATTGTATGATGAAAGTATTAAATTATACGGAAAAATTATGCACGGAAAGGTTAGTCAAAACCACTTTGACATTTTTAAATATTTGGGTGGTCAAGATGCGTTGCTAGACGCCAATCTTGATCTATGATTATAAATTGTTTAATCGGAGAATTAAAGATAAATTAAAAAGAGTTTTAATTGATCTAATTTTAATTATGAATTAGATTTTATAATCATTGCCAACATATTTGGGAACCTAATGAATCTCACATATAGAATGAGTTGAAGAGAGCAAAATTAATTTAATTAAGTTGGACTTGATTGTAAAGTTTGAGAAACTTTATGACTAAATATGAGATATTTAATAAATAAGGCTCAATATGAGATATTGAATCTTATATGGTATAATTGGTACTTAATTAGAATTATTTGTAATTCTAATTAAAGTTTAATTGAAATTAGAATTTAATTTCAATTAAATTATTAAAACGTCCAAAGTTTATTATAAATAGACTTAAGTTCTGTGGAGCTAACACTTCCTATTTAACCCTTTCTGTAAGAATTACAGAGTTCTTTCAACATGTTCTGTGGATACCGTTGGAGACCGAACACTTGTGCGGCTACGGTGGTTGAGACGGATCGATTTCGGAAACGATTCGAAGGATATAACAAGATAAAGAGCTTCGGAATAAGGTACAAACTAAATTACGCTTCATTATACTTTGTGTTAATCATTTTATAGAATTAAATAGATCTTGATTTTCGGGAAATCAAAAGTCACGAAAATATTTCGTGATTCTTCCACTGCGGTCGAGATCGGTCCTTAACCCGATTTCTCAACAGTAGTATAAGAGTGAGTTTTTAATTCTATAATTTGATTAAAAATTGTATTGACGATAAATTTTAGAATTGAAATTGTTTAAGTATTAAACAATTTATTGAACAATATAAACACATAATATTTGCGAATTTGGTTGAATTTCGCATCTGTGGCTGTTTGGGAAAAACAAAAGGCATCTGGTGTTTGCTTTTACTTCTGGAAACAAGAAACTAGTAGCCACTGATTAAGTATCTGAAAGATGTTTTAACATCTGAATCTTAA
>JAOQMQ010000196.1:12382019-12392630 GCA_027563845.1 Erythroxylum subrotundum
GGCTCTCCTTCAGGAGATCGCTTTTCTTTCTTTCGCATTTGTGAGGAAGCCAGCGAATCAGGTTGCTCATACAATTGTTAGGGCAGCTAATTCTATGTCTGGTTTTGAATGGGGGGTATGCCCTCCTTCCTTTTTGTATGACGTTTTGACAATGGATTCTAATAATATGCGCTGAGCGCAATCGTTACAGTTAAAAAAAAAAAAAACTAAACTTTCTATACGATTAGATAAAACACGCTTAACACTAGAAGGTAGACTAAAAATAGACAAAATTGAAGACAGATGAATATAATCATTTGGTAGTGTTTCCATAACTAGTGAGCTCTGTCCTTACTCGCTCTTATCAAAAGACAATGTTGCCGTTGGCCAAGACATAAAAGACGACTATGATACCACACCAAAAATCTTGACGGGCACTAAAAAAAAGATAGGTATGATAACTAATAAATCTATTACTTTGAAATTAAAGACCTGCGATGATTCCATAGTTGTCACATTCCATAACAGCTTGCACGAGATCGATACTCGAAACTGGGGGCTACAGCAAAACAAGGTCGGCGTCAGATTATTAATGACAAGATCAACTAACATTTCCCTCAACAGTATTTCTAATCAATTCACACCCATTTTAAGCGTCTGAAAGTGTCTTCCGAATCAGCCAAGAAGTGAGGCAAATGGCCGACCAATTGAATGGTAATCGTAGGGGGGCTTTAGACATGCACATGTGCCGTGTTTGCCCATTCTGACTAAACAATTAGTTGATCAGCTAAAAGGCTCTAACAGTAAAGAGTAATATTCCTTAATCCGAGCAGTAATTAACCAAGTTGGAGAATAATCTCAATGGAGTAGGAAGAAAACAGTGCTTGTGCTTGAAGCGTGCATCATCATCAATTAAAGGAAAGACTGAAGACGACATGCCATCAACATCAAATCTAAAATAAGATCTAGTACAGCACAGAGCTGATGATGCCCAAACGAAGAACAAACTACGTGTCCTCAGATGATTGAGATTAGTTACAAGCGAGCCCCGCACCTTTTTGTCCACATGATATCTCCTGTGTATTTATTAAGGGTGTTCCACCTTGGGCGAGCTATTTAATTTAATAGAATAGAGTACAACTGATATAAAGTGCCTTTTTATCCAGAGTCCAACTGTATAATTTATAATTATAATAATAATGGGTGGAGTATCTGTAGTCAGTACCAGTATTTGGCCCTCCGTAAACACCAAAGGGAGCTTCTATCTCATCCAGTCTTTGCCTAGTTCCAAGTTGACCACTCCGTCCTTTTTACTTTTCTGCTTCTTTACTCGTTCCTTTCCCTTTTATTAATGATAGATAAAGTACATTGATTTTCTCGGTTACGCAAAGCTCTCCTAGTTCTACCTGCTCATCACTTTCTATTATGATAAAAAGGGCTCGGCTTGTTTAATTCGGTCTGATTTTAGTGAGTTGACTAGATTATGGGTGGGTGACGTTTAGTTAAAAATAACCTATTTTTGAAAGTTTTTTTTTAAATGATAGGCCGAGTTGGTTCCGTCTACCCGTAACGCATCAGGTCATAGGTTGAGTTACGAATCAAGCTACAGGCCACCATAACCTCAGGCCTAATCGGGCTGAGCCGAGTCAAGGTAGCCTTCTCTAGTTTCTAATATCAATAAGTTTTTTAATTAAAATATTTACCATATTTTACTAAATTTTTTTGTAACAATGAAAATTCATTTCATTAATTGTCTTATATGTTCCGTATTTTCTCCGCTCTGTTAAATTTAAAGATAAAATTTCTAATTTTTTATTTTAACTTATTAAATATTTAAACATATTATAATTAATTTGTAATTTGTTATTAACGTGAACATTGTATTTAAAATAAGGTAAAGTTTTCTGATTTTTTATTTTAACTTATTAAATATTTGAAAATATTATAATTAATTTGTAATTAACGTGAATATTATATTAGTATTTTAAATTAAAATATAATATTAAATAATATTGCATTTATTTCTCTTATTTTAAATTATTCATTATTTACTAAAAATATGATTAAATATTAATAAATAATTAATTTTTGTAATTATAATTTTCTTACTACATGTAATAATTATTGAATTTGTGTTTTCGTACAAATTTACATAACTTTAATTATAATATGACTAAATCAAATAATTTAAATTACTCTATCCAAATATTACATAAATTATTTTATTTATTATAATAATTTGTATAATTCTATAAAACATATTGTGATAATTAAATAATAAAAAAAATTATTTGATAATTAAAAGGACCGTAAATATTGGATGCGATTGATTAGGACTTTATAAATAGGTTGGTAGCATTAGATTATAGCACTTACCACTATGTTAATTTCTACAAAAGAAAATTTTTATTAAAAATCACTAATATTTATTTAAATTCAAAAATTACTAAAACTATTTGATTTAATCATGTAGACTTTTATTTAATTACTTTAGAAAATAAAATTTGCAAAACATTATTATAATCATTTAATATTTAATATTTTGTTGAATAAGTAGACCTAAAAATTAAATTTAAGCATATAAATATTAAAATTTAATAATAAAAACATCTTTCTAATATTTACTAATTTATTGAGGCTTTTTTTAATTCACCCAGGCGTATAAAACGCGAGTAAACGGTAAACTTGGAACGAGAGACTGCAAATGTCGTCTCTCGCACAATCAGATTTTGAACTAGAAAAGCATCAATAATGCAGTCCTTTTTGCAGATTTCAGGAAACAAACTATCCACCTGCTAAATTTTTTCTTTCGTAAGTAGCTCGACATTCTACAAAATTACAATTACCAAGAGAAATCAAGCTCACTCATATACGCTTATATATTTTTATACGAATAATTAATTTATCTTTCCCTAATCCAATTAATTTGCTTTTTGCAGTCTTTAGCTGCCCTGCCCTTGTTGCACGTTCCTTCTCAAATCAACCACCACAACGCTCACGTTATCCGTACTGTGCCTCGCCAAAGCCAACTTAGTCAACAGAACTGATGCGTCAGAGCAGGCCTTGTCCGACTTATCTACAGCTCCACTGCTCAAGTCGGCGTCGCTTACAGGAGACTTCGGCGTCTGAGGAGGTTTCTGCGCGCGAAGGCACATCCGTACAACTCC
The DNA here is from genome assembly GCA_027563845.1 of Erythroxylum subrotundum. Classification (NCBI taxonomy): domain Eukaryota; kingdom Viridiplantae; phylum Streptophyta; class Magnoliopsida; order Malpighiales; family Erythroxylaceae; genus Erythroxylum; species Erythroxylum subrotundum. Next base: position 12,385,166 of record JAOQMQ010000196.1, read on the forward strand.
ACAAGCTGTGTTGTTTGATACCACGTCCCAGAGTCCATCGCTTGCCAATATAAGGCACTCGTCCTCCTCCGTCCTGTCCGTGACCGTTACCTCCGGCTCCGGTATCACATAAGGCTTCAGATAATTATCACCTAATAAAAACATACCGTTATTTGAGTAAATAACTATTATTATGTATATGCTTTGGTCCAAAATTAAAAAAGAGTCAATAGTTCAGAACATAGTTCATACCGATTGCTCGAGACATGGCCAAAACACCCAAAACTCTAGCTCCATCCCAGTAGATGACTCTACCGCCGGCGTTTTCAATTCTAACCAACTCATCCGGCCTATCAGGCTATATATTCAAAAGACAAGCACATGATTATTAAATCAGTTCTTTTTTTTTTTTATGTAAACGAACTTCTAATCTTTTAATAGCAATCAGAGGGCTTTCAAGACTTGAGGGTAAAATCTCACCTTATGGTCGGAGGAAAGCGGAATAGCAACGCCGTTTCGGCAAAGGACGGCACGAGAATCACCACAGTTAGAGATAACAATTTTATTCGGCGTAACAACGGCGACAACAGCAGTAGATCCAACGGCGTCGCACTGAGGAGTTTGCATCTCGCATCTACAAATCGGGCTTTTATCTCTATAGCTCCACTCGCCAACCTCCTTGTCCATTCTTTCGAAGCTCTTTTCCATAGTTCTCTTCCACTCCACAGACTTCTCGTCCTCAAAGTTTTCGATTTCTTCTTTTACTATCTCATGTAGCCGATCTTTGCACTTGAAAGCCACCTATAAGAACCAACCAAACCGAAAATCCGGGGTTGTTATTAAAGCTATAGCTACAAAACACCTTTTCTCTTTACATCATCATATCGAATACTTACATGAGAGCAACCGTGCCCATCAAACACCCCGAAGAAGGAAGCGTTTTCGCTTCTGAACGATGCGTGTGTAGACACCGCGTCTTCCATGTCTCGTCTCCGACCACAAACTGAGGTCATACCGAACTTGGGAGGCTCCAATTTCACATGGTCTTGAGTAACACACTTGCCATCTGATTCGCTATCCCCCAAACACTGATTTCTATCGGACTGTCCAATTTTACAATTTTTAATATTATCATCTTCGCTTGCCTTACGGCTCCGTACAGCGTTATGACTATCACGAGAAGAGACCGACGACGGAATCGAGAACACATCAAGCTTTTGCCGTTTTCGTCCGTTTTCTGACGGAGCTGTCACAGCCATGTCAGAGACAGAAGCAAACGGCCTTAGCTCCAGCCTTCTCCGCCGCGAAGCACGTGGACTTGGCTCAACCGAAGCTCCTTCGGTTTCACCAACCACTCCACAACAAATACCCGCCATTAATTAGTTCTAAGGACCTCGAAAAATCTCAGAACGTAATCGACTTTTATATATAAAAAAACAGCTATTTATAATACAACAGAACAAAACAAACAGAGCTCCGAAACAAGTAAGGAAGTGTTGCAAAGAAACGAGACGTGAGAGCTTTGGAAAGAAGAACGAGAACCCATTAAAAATGAGAATGGGGTGGGTTCGCAAAGAAGAGGCACAAAAAGGGCAAAAAAAAAATCACCTGGGGGCCACAAAGGCGGGGCTGCCCGTCACCTTCACGAGCATAGATCCGACATGTCCAGTTGGTGTGACGTCGAACTACTGAATACAAGATACTATCTCAACCGTCCATCTCTCTCTCTCTTTGTCCATGAGCACCAGGTGTAGTTTCATTTTTTCTCCTCGTAAACGTGGTCCAATCAGAGGTTAACGCGAAGTGTTGCAACAATCTTCCTTCATTGACACGCATGTGGTCCCGCGAGACGGCTCCTCTCTCTCTCTCTCTCTCGTCTGCTTATTTTTAACCTCCTCCTTTTTTTTTTCCAAAATTTTGAATGGATGCGTTCTTTACTGTTTTTTCATATTGCAATATTGCGGAGGATATGACCACGTGGCCGAGATCTTACATACGAGATTCGTACCTGATTCTTCCGACGACACGCTATACAGCGAGTATACGCACCGCCATTTCATACCAATTTTTCACATCACATGACCAATGAAATTTTACTAACAAATAACAACGCTAAAATTTTCTTTTAAAAAAACAACCATTCTAAAATTTTGTCATTTGAAATTGGGTTTAATTTCATTTATATTTTATTTTAATATATTTCGTATCTATTTCTCAAACATACCTTTATTTGTATTTCTCCTAACCTAAATAATTACAGTAATTTTCTATTATTTGTGAGTTTTTCACTATTTTGCAAAAGAGGTTTACAAGATTTGTAGTTATTTTATGTTGTTATAAAACATCTATTCATTAAAATAATTTTCGTATATATTAAAAATAGTATAAAATTAGAAATGAGTCAGTTTTAAGTTTACTAAACGCACAATTTAAAGCCTGTTTACTTTAGCAGTCCTCCCAATTCCTTTGTCTGTTTTTTGACGGAACGTGAAGACAGCGCGCGTGGGATGCTGAGATGAGTGAGAAATCTGTGTAATTCACTTTATTCTGGTCGTTCCAGTTGTCTAATGAAAGCGTCTACGTAACAAAGGGAAATTAAGGCACGTAGGGGGACCACGTTTCGATGCCGTTCTGGTGCACAGCAGAATATCTGAGGTTGGGTACTTGTAGTAACGGACGCGTGGCCATTCAATGTAATCAAGACACGTCGCCGGCAACTGACGTGGAGCCTTAGTTACAAACGCACATTTCCCACCTTACCTTCTATCCTTACCTGTTCGTCGCTCTTGGACACGTTTCAAGACATCACCAATTCACCATTCCCTTCCTCTTGCTCTCCTCAGAAGATGCATTTAAATTTGCCGTCCAAATTTCGTGATCTAGGTAGGTACCTGAAGATTTGGTTGCCAAACAACGCAATTGAAATAGGTTCCTGAAGATTTGCTTGCCAAACAACGCAATTGAAATAGACATCCACATTAACATGTACAAATCTAACGGCTCGTCTTCCTCATAGTCTTATTATCACGTTTTACATTATTTTGACCGTCACGACAGATGTCATACTTATAGGAAGCAGAAGCCAGGCTGGTTAGCATGAAAATTATTAGATGACTTCCAAGTTCCAACTAGTTAAAAAAGAGGGCCCGTTTTCCACGTATTTTTCTCGTTGTTTAGACCAGTATGTTCAATGGAATATTCTGGTATGAGAATCGTTGTTTTGGCAACGTGCTTTAACAATCATCATTTCTTTAAGCAAATTCGCCTTTTCTTAATGATTTTATATATTTTAAAATTTAGATTAGAAGTTAAATTAATAAAGTGAAAATTTTTAAATTACAATAAAATTGAAAAACTTAAAATATAATTGACGAAAGAAACTATTTTTATTTATTAAAAAATTAAATTTTAATTAAAGAAAATGAATCTTAAATAAAAATAAAAATTGGTTAATTTATCGAAAAATTGACTAATTAATTAATAAATCGATCGATTTTTAATAACAAAGATTATTAAAGTAAACTAATAAGTTAAATAAATCAAAATTTTTACATTTAAATCAATTTAATTTTTTAATCATTGAATTTTTTGTACTTTAAGATGTCTGTCTTTAGCCATGGTTATATGTCTATATCACATTTTTGTTTTTTAACCGAAAATAAATTTGTCAAGTTCCATCAATAAAATTATGATAGAGTAATTCAAGACCGAAGAAATCAGAAACTTTATCATAATTGTACGAAAGACAGTATTCATTTACTTTCATTAATTCTATTTGTGGTTATGAATGTAATTTTTTACACGTTTCTCTACTTTTATTATGCGTCATTGACCCTTGAATTTGTGACAACTATAACATTTGTATTATAACTTCTATCCTATAGACATTACTTTCATAATAGATACTTACCATTTTTTTTATGAGATTGCACCTCTAACAAAAATAAAACACATATCAAAATGTAAAGTTTTATTTTTTATCATGCAAAATCACATCTAGGTTACTAGAGTATTTGTGTGTGAGCTTATAGTTATTAATTCTTTGTAGATATCTAAAAACTTCATCAATTGTCAAAAATATCTGCCTAACACTCCTACCACATATATAACATTAGGTTTCATGCAAATATGTACATGTATAGAGTATAGCTTTCATTATTTCTTATTTAAACTCATTCTTTGGATATTAATCTAAACTAAAAAAATTTCCTTTTAATAATGACTACTATTAATGATGAACATATGCTCATTCTAAATCTTTTCTCAAAATTCCATATGTAAGCTTTTTAAGATAATTATAATCTTTTTTCTTTGTGAATCTTTTTCTAATGAAAAAGAGATTCACTTATATCTTTTATTCAAATTTTGTTAAGAACAATTTCTTAGTCTTGCAAACCTAAATCACTAGTTGCAAATAATATACATGCTAGCCAATTCTAACATATATATTCAACAGTAATATACATTAGAATAACATATAAACTACATGCGAAGAAAAACAACATGCCTTCAGCCATTGTTGTCTTTGCTTGAAGAGTCTACGCTTTGGAATTCTTTTAAGCTCTCAATTTCCAATTTGATGGTGAATGTTTCAGAAAAGAAAAGAAGCTTAAGGGACCCCAAAATATGCAAGAAAGCCTATACGAAAGTGCTCCCATCAAGCATAATACCGGTTACCATAAAACTAGGATATGAATACTTGTTAACTACATAACGTTGGACCATTACTACCAAGAATACGAAGTTTCTCACATTCTCTGTAACATCATGTTTTCTCCATGTTAAGGGTTAGAACCCTAGAATATTGAATATGAGAGATATTATTGAGAAATTAGGAAAATGCATTTCATGCTCATGCATAATATTAGCATACATACACATGAAATTGATTTTTTTGTACACATTACAATGACTGTCCATGCACTCATTTGACTTATCCTGGGATATAAATGATTTTTAAATGATTATGATGTGAATAGTGAATATTTTGTCTTGAAAATTGATTTGGTGAGTAAAATTATTGATTTAGAATTTTTGGTGAAATTTAGGAAATTGTTAGTAATTTTTGGATTAAGAAAAAATTGCCAAGTGACAAGACAATTGATAAATGATGGTAGAAATTAAATGTCAAATGGCAGTAGAAATTGTTGATAAATGACATTAGGATTTAATAAAGAATATCATAGAAAATTAGGAGACAATTGGATTAGAAATTGGAGACAAATGGACTGGTTAAGAAATAAGACCCATTAGAAACCATAAGGTGGTGACATGTGGTAAGTGACAAGTGTCACTTGCCATGCCACACACCCATCCATGATATTTTCTTTCATTTGAAAGACTATCCTTTGTTTTTCATTTTAATTTGATGCTTTCTTCTTCTCTCTTCATTTTCGGTCTTCATTTTCTGCATTTCTTCTTCTTCATTTCCACGATACCTTCAACTCTTACCATTGTGAACTTTGCCATCATTTTTCACATGTTTCTTCAAGATCATGTGTCTTCTTCTTGAAGAAGAATCTAACCTACTCCACCTTCTATGATGATGATCGAGTGGTTCAAGGAAAGCTAGGGTTAAGTGATATTTTGAAGATCTTGAAGTTATACAAGTATCATATTGTTCTTCATGATTTGTTAAATGAAATATGTATGATGATAGTTAGAGGTTAAATGATCATTACAAATGGTGTAGGAAAAAGTGCAGAAAAATTTGATAGATAAATGGATGTTTCATGTTCTGTTTTCAATGTATATTAACGTGGATCTCTTTGGGTGTTTTGGAGATAAACTAAAATGATTCTAGAGCTAAAGAAAGGAAGTAATGTGGTGTCTTGAAATAGGAAGAATTAAGGTGATAGTTAGAAGTGAAATGAATGTGAGATTAGAGTTGAGCATGTGCAGAAATTTGATGAATGTATGTATACGTTGATGTTCTGTTTTTGTGTTTATGATCAACCATAGTTTATGATTTGTTTATGAATGATATTGAGCTAAAATTGAGGTGATAACGAAGAGGAAATGATGTTAAGTTGACTATCTATGCTTAAGAAGGTTTGAATGTAACATATAGGAGTTGAAAATATGGAAAAGTGAAAGAAGAATTTCTAGAACATGTTAACTGTAGTGTTTTCACGGAATATGCATCTGTATTTTAGCCATATCTTGATCTTTACATATCCAAATGGGATGATTTTAAGTTTAGATTAAACTAGAGACAGATGGATATATTTTTCATGAAGGAATCGAATTTTAATTATATCTTTAAGGATTTCGAAATTTGACTTGAAGTTGAGTATAGTGTGCTATCACGGTGTGGGAACAGTCTGTACTATTTTAGGTATATAACTTGCAGAATACTGAACCAAACTACATGAAATTGATGTCATTAGAAACTTAAAACATATATGAACATTTGTTTAGAAGAATGTATTACCTAAATACCTCATGTTTGTTGTCAAATACACGATCGTGCTTCTGGTAGTTGCACCATGGTGCACAAGCACGATCATACACTGTTGTCTTCTTACCCTACCTTGGTATTTTTGGACTTAATTGAGGTTTGAAATGAACCTAGATCGTTGCTAAAGTAAGTGGTTAAGTGATTGATAAGTTTAGGCTGTTGATTGACATTAGAATTGAAGAATGGATTGACTTGATACGAATGTATCTCAATTTGGAAGTTATGAGTTGTTAATGATGTTATGAGTCATTTGCCTTCTATGGCCGATCTTCTACTTCAAGGTGTTTAGTATCATCTGAACAACGTCACTTTTCTTATTATGTACATCTCATTTTCTTTTATGAAGCTATTATATATATTCACATTTGATGGTATATACTACATGTTGTTTTAAGCTTCTTTGAATTTCAAAGATGACATGTATGCTCATAGAGGCGGGAGCGATGTCACAACGGTTTGTAAAGGATTAGGGACATTGGTTGTTTTGAAAAATTCGTCAATTCTACAGAATTCATCTAGACATTCACGTATGCATGTCACTCCAATTTTGGTTCGTTTAAAGGTTTAGTAATCTGACAATATCTAAGTTTTATACTGATTGTGTTTTAGGTAAATCATTTCGTAGTGGCAGTTCATCTAGAGAACTTGTCTTTCATATTAAATCTGGCGACTCATTCACTGTACCCTCTACAAGTTTAGCTATAGCAGAAACATTGTTGCAAGAGGGTGTGAAAAACCCTACACCTGAGGGAAGAATTATTACTATTTCGATTAGTGCCTTCGAAAGTGTAAGGAACCTTCTCGAGAATCCAGACATTGGGGACTCATTTACCATTACCGACGCTCACGTCACTTGAAATCTAAAAAAATAATTATATCATTGTCATTTATCTAAAGTTGATTTATTGTTGTATTTGTAAGAATTTGTCAAACAATCTCTCTACTAGTTGGGGTCAAGTTGCATATTATTGGGTGTGGACTATTATTGTTCTTGGTCTAGGACTGTAAGAATTGTTAACCTTCTAA
>JAOQMQ010000196.1:12410812-12424037 GCA_027563845.1 Erythroxylum subrotundum
ACCAAAGATACTTTACTAAAGTTGATAAGTATTTGAATTGCAAGTAATTTTATCTACTCGTCTAACAAAAACTAAAGCATAAGGGTTAGAGAATAGACATCGCAATTTTATACTGGTTCACCCTAAACCTTGGGCTAAGTCCAGTCCTTAGAGTTTGTCTGAGATTTCACTATACTCTTCAACTTTACAAGTATTCTTTTCGCACTTCAAGAGCCTCTTTAGGTCTCGTTCACAAAGTATTCTTTCTGCTATCTTAGCCTCTCCAGGCTCTAGCCTTTTCTTTCTCTCTTTAAGAAAGATAGTTTGAGCTTTTCGTTACAGCAGTATTCGCTCTCTTGTTTTGCACTTTGAATACAGAAATTTTCTAAGTATTGTACAATCAGAATTTTCTCTCTTGTAAAAGAATGTTATTTTAGTCTTCGACTAGGACTAGTATTTATAGCCAAAGTCTCCAACTGTCTTCTTGAGAAACTGCTTCTAGAAACCGTTATTTAGTTGAGTCCTATAACTAACTCCAACTAACTAAATATTTGACGTTCTAGAGTATCTTCCTTTTTGTATCATCTAATTTTGCGCTTCGTCTATTTTTTTGCGCTTCGTCTGTGGTTTGCGCTTTATCTGTGTTTTGCGCTTCGTCTATGTTTTGCACTTCATCTATGCTTCGTCTGTTATTCGCACTTCATCTGTGATGACGTGTATCGTCTATTACTGACGTATCGTCTGGGATGACTAAGTGTTATATTTTCTGCACACTTAACAAACTTATCAAAACAGTTCATATATTTCCAAGATTATTATTATTTGATTGTCATCAAAATTAATAGAAGTGAAGTCTTCTTGACTTAACAAGGACTTGTGGAAGGTCCTGCGTCTTTTTGTGGTATCAGTTACCTCATATTTTAATTAACAATTGTCCAGAGGATGTTGAAGTGTTGAACTAGTGTTTGGGTTCACTTGCCTATCTGAGTTGGGATATTCTCTTGGGATTTGAATATAATTTCTAGTAGATTTTTGAATGTCTACTACCATACACCTAACTGATGTAATATTTTTTATTGTTGAAATTTTTTTTCATCTACTAAGTTGAGTTTGTGAAATGTGCTTCTCTTTTTCAATGACTTAGCCACCTGTTCTCAACCTACTCTAAGATTCTAATCTTTTAACATCATTAAGTAGAAGTACTTGAAATGGATTATTGTTTGACTACCTTGTCTCTGTCCAAATTAACCATTGGTACATCCTATCCCTAACATTGATATAATTGGAGTTCATGTACTCAGTTTTCTTCTTATTATTCAAAAACATTTTTATAATGGTTCTCTATCATACCAACTAATAATATGTCTCAGCATTGGTGTGCCCTCATGTTTTGCATGTAAGAAAGCTATCACATTGATATGAGCTCCTTTAATATCAATTATCACTCATTCACCACTAGCAAAGTTCATTCATATCCTTTATTAATCAATTGACCAAAACTTGATTTATTTTTACCAAGGTTGGGAACTGGAAGTACATTAGCTATTTGGTTTAAAGTATGCATATGAACTGATCTTCTTCTTGATCTTCTTTCTCTATTACCTTCACTTTTTTTTTAGTCTCTTTTCCACTGCTATTACCTAGCTTTTCAACATGCCCTATCTATATGTTAGACAATTATTTTCTGAATTTTTTAATGTAGATCAACATGGCTATCCCCCTATTAGCGAATGACGGCACAAACTAAAGAAACTTTTGATACTTCAACAAACAACAAATAATATGATGGTTTTCTTGTTTGCTATCCATTATGTTATGTATTGTTTGTACCTTCAATATAAGGTCCATGAAATTAAAACAAAGGAAGAAAAAAGGATTGCTAGAATGAGATGGATGTTTAGATTGACCATGGATTGTGATAATGCCTGCATTAGTGAGATTGTGATAATGCCTGCATTAGTGAACTTCGTATGGATAGAGCAACCTTTAGGATATTGTGTGATATAGTAAGAGATGTCAGGGGTTTAAAAGACATTAGGAACACATCCGTAAAAGAGGTTGTAGCAATGTTCATCTACACCTTAGCTCACCATAAAAAGAGTAGGACAATAAGCCTACTTTTTCTCCGTATTAAAGAAACCGTGAGTCGGCAATTCCATCAAGTTTATTATGCAATTATAAGATTGCATCATATTTTGCTCAAAAAGTCGGAGCCTATTGCTCAAGATTGTCAAGATGAGAGATGGAAAAGTTTTCAGGTAATTGAACATTATAATTAACTTATAACATTAATATCATAACTTTTATGTGATAAATCACCTTTTAGTTTTAATTTGTAGGGTTTCCTAGGAGCTTTAGATGGGACACTAATTAAATTTACACCTCCTAATGAAGATAAGCCCTGATATCGCACAAGAAAAGGATATATTTCAATAAATTTTGTAAGTGTTTGTTGCCCAAACATGCAATTCATATATGTATTGCCTGGTTGGGACGGCTCTGCACACGATGATCGTGTGCTTCGAGATACGATCTCAAGACCTCATGGTCTATGAGTCTCTCGAGGTAAATTTCTATTACAATATCCAATTTTGTTTCTCTTTGAGTTATGCTGCTCAATCATAACTTATTGTTTAATTATGAAGGAATTTATTACTTGGTTGACTTTAGATATTGCAATGCAAATGGATTTCTTGCTTCATATTAAGGGCAACACTATCATCGCAAAGAATTCGATGACCATCGACCAGAGACAACAGAGGAATACTTTAATATGAAACATTTCAAAGCAAGGAATGTTATTGAGAGATGCTTTGGATTGTTGAAAGGAAGATGGAAGATCCTTGCATCCCCTTCATTTTTCTCAATTGAAACCCAAGTTCGCATTATAATGGCTTGTTCCCTTCTGCACAACTTGATTCCCAAGTTCATGAGCTTTGATCCACAAGAGTCAATCACTGAAGATGAAGAGGAGAGTGAGGAAGATGAGAGTGAAGAAGATGATGAAATGGAATACATTACACAAATTAGTCCAGCTGATGAGTGGTTAACATTCAGGAATAATATGGCAACCAACATGTATAATATATGGACAACTAGATCCAATGACAATGGTGTATATTAGCAATTTAAGATATGTTTTCATATGCTTATTAGATTGTTGAAATGTTTTGATTTTGATTAATGTACCTGAATGTTGAACATCTCCGTTTGTATACTATTAGTAATATATAACTTTCAGTTATTGGATTACTTTTAAAATGCACCCTTGTGAACATCTCTGTTTGTTTGACTATGTTTTCGTGAGTTATTAGATTACATGTGCATGCTTTAAATTTTTCAACAAAGTTATTTTTGTTATATGTTATTTCTTTGATATCTCTTACATTGTCGTTCTTTTATTAGGAATGGCTATGGCTGCCCGTGGGAGGGAAAAGAATAAGCAGTATTGGAAGGATGATGAGGTTAAAGCTTTGGTCGACGTTTTGCAAGAACTAGCTTGCGATCCTTTATGAAAAGTAGATGGGAGATTTAAGAACAATTACATGGTTGAAGTGCACAAGATGTTGCTGAGCAAGATTCCCAATTTTGATAAGGATTTCGGTCCCCACATTTACTCTAAGATTAAAAGGTTAAGAAACAAGTACAATCCAATTTCTGAAATGTGTATGCAAAGTGGCTGTCAGTGGGATGATGTTAAGCATAAGATCAATTGTGAGAAACAATAGTTTGATGAATGGTGCTTGGTAAGGACATCTAACTCAAAAGTTGATTGAACTCTTATCTTAGTAGATTCTTTTCTCATAATTATAACATTTTCTTGTTGTTACGTTTTTAATCTTCCTCTTCTTGTAATTCTTTTTTACAGAATCACAAGAATGCAATTGGAATATGGAACTTTAAATTGCCATATTTGTGGAAACTCGACATGGTGTGGGGTAAAGATAGAGCGACGGGTTTCAAAGCTAAGGATATAGCTGAAGCAAGTGCTAAGGCTAATAGCCCAAAGAATATGACAGTGCGTTCTTCATCGGACAGTGAAGATGAACTTGTTGTGGTATCTGATACACAAGGATTCTCAACTATTCCTTCAAGCAGCCATGGAATAAAAAGGCAAAAAAAACCTATCACCAAGGATAGTTCTTACACGAAAAAAAGACCAGTAACACTTCATAATACTATTGAGTTAAAGTTAGACAGTTTCATTATTATGTTTAAGTCTATTTGCGAACAAATGGCCTCACAATATGCAGCAGTTAAAAATGCTTTGATTGCAGAGTCTAAATCTGATTCCCTAACTAATGAGAAGATGCAAGAGCTCATCAATGAGCTTCTTAATATTGGCATATCTCAAATGGATGTTGGTAAGGCTGCTGTATTATTCTTGATCTTGCTAAAGTTCAGGTTTTGTTCACTTTGCCAAGACATTTAAAAAAGTCTTTTGTACTTGGATTCCTCTATCCATCTTCTAGTCTATGAATCATTCGAGGAAGCATATTAATATTTTTGTAAGTATTAAGAACTTATTATGCAATTGATGTTGCCTAACCAGGTTATTTTATATTAGTTGGGTCTTTTGTATTTGTGACGCAAACAATGTTTATAGTTTTAACCTAGTTATTTTGCATCATTTGAAGGCTTTTGGTTAAGGTATTGTTTATACAACATATATTTTACATTATTTACATTATCAGAGGAATGTAAATTGTATTAAACTATGTTACTTGATTTTACGATAGCAATGGAATGGTGGATATTATGGTTATGTCGATGAATTATACAATCTTTTGGATTATTAAACTATATTTTGAGGATATTATGTAACTAATGATATGTTGATGCAAGAAAATACTGAAGTATTTTTTTCTTCAAGAGCTATTGCAAATGAAATACCACAATATACTTGATTTTAAAATATAATTAATTAAAATATATTTAAAATTTCATATAAAACAAAATTTTTATAAATTTTTATTTCTCAAGATTTTTAACAAACCAACTACTATCAATGGTAAAGGTAATCATTCCTTCATCTTAACCAACCATCATAATTATAATGATTATATTCATTCACATTCCTCACTATATTCATTCATATTCTCATTCCCATTGCCCTCTGTGAACTAAGCGCCACCTAAGATTCAAGTTGAATGTTTTCAAAACGACAGGAATTAATTGGAACACTTTGAAACGTTAAGGTTTAATTTGTCAATAGAGGTAAACTTTAAGGTTAATTTTGCCTTTTTTGCCTTCTATTTGGAATATTACTTGTATGTTTATTAAGATTCTCTTCTGATGATTGTATTTTAACTTGAGATCTCCAAATTATCTTACATTAATACTACTTATGATATATTCTAGTTAGGGATTCTTTAATCGATAATCATTAAATATAGCATAAGATATATAAAGGTACTTGAGTGATCAGTATATAATTTACCACCCTAAAGTGATCACAGAGAATGTTTCATTATTTTCAATTAGTATTAATTCGAAATTTTTTTAGATAAGGTTGAATAACACTTCGAATATAGTTTTTAAATGTCCTTAATATAATTAATTGTTAATGATAGAAAACTAATACATATACAAATAAAATATATATTAATTTCATACTATATGTCAAATTGAAATATTATATGATGAAATGATTAAATTATTAGAAAATTATGAACAGAAAGGTTAGTCAAAATCATTTTAACATTTTTAATATTTAGTTTGTCATGATATGTTGTTAGATGCCAATCTTGATTTATGTATATAAATTTTTAATTAGATAAGGATATGAGATATTAGAATTTTAATAAATAAGGATATGAGATATTAATAAATAAGGATATGAGATATTAGAATTTTATTTGAGCTTAATTAGTATTTAATTAGAATAAATTATAGCCCTAGTTAAAGTTTAGTTGAAATTAAATTATTATTTCATTAAATTACTAAAGGATCCAAACTATTATAAATAACCTTAGGTTATAAAAGAGATAACATTTCTTACCTCATACACTACTTGTAAAGTTCTCTTAATTTGTTGTGTAAATATCGGTAGAGATTGAACATGTGTAAAACTATAATTGTTGCAATAAATAAATTTTATAAACCATTCAAGAGAAACAATAAAAAAAAGATCAAGTTTCACGATAAAGTACAAATTATAATTCATATTTTATCGTATTTTATGGGCTAATTTTTATAAAATTTAAAATAATCTTTACTTTCAAGAAATGAACAAAAATTTTTATATTTATTTTACTGCACGAAATGAAATTTTGTCCCAGTTTCCCAATATTAAGTTCAGAAAGCTTTAACATTTAACACTCAAATTATGGATTGTTTGTGTTAATTAACAAAAACCCAAGAAACGAACAAGATGAAAGTCACCCAATAGGTCTAGAGAAACTAATTTGGGATCAGATGAAAGGCGCTTCATCAAATGCGCTCTCTGGATCATGCTCACAAACTAGACGCCTGTCAAAGCTCTTAGTTTGGTTAATACTCTTCGTTTCACTCACTTACGATGTCAACAGTCTTGAGCTCATCTCTTCCTCACGTGCCTACAACACCGAGCAGCTGGCGACCCACCATCAGCTTTCAGATTTCAGATGACAATCGGGAGGGACCGGAGAGAAGACGGGGTTTGCTTTATACATGTATTTATAGTACTAACAGGTGTAATCCAACATACTGAGTTTTGGTACTGTTTTTACTTTTTAGCCGGTACGACGCAAGCGGCCCGATGATCGTTGCATTGATTTGCATGAAAATCTACAGCAGCACAAGGGTAATGCAGCAGACCTTACAGCGTGCGAAGATCCGCATGGAATTTTGAGACAGCAAGCCTTTCCAGGCCCAAAACAACAAAACTTCACTTGTAATTGCAGCAGTTGATGTTCGTTTAATTATACAACAATAATGTCTTAACAAATTGTAAGGATGCATGAAAAGGACGGGAAACATTCTTCAACAGTAATAATCAATGGAACCATTTTATGATTGATGACATGCTTAATCCAGTCGCATCCCAGGGTTAAATCCATTCACACTCATTCCGCCATCAACAGATATAACTTGTCCAGTGATGTAAGAAGCAGCAGGTAGGCAAAGGTATGCAACCGTGGATGAAACTTCTTCAGGTTCTCCTACACGCTGTAGAGGGGTTTGAGCCATAACCTTCCCCAAGAACTCTTTATTATCAATGAACTGCGGAAAGGATTGCACGCAGCAGACAAACAAAGAAAAGGATTCAAACATTGATTAAATTTCACAGGAAATATTTCTTAATTGCTAAATGTAAAATGGGGGAGACTATCAGGAATATACAATGTAGTTGTCTGATAGTGCCAGTTTTGGTAGAGAAAACGATGACAAGCTTCTTTCATATGAAAAAGGAAGGTGATATGCAATCTTTACAATGAAGAGACATATAAGTAGACATGAATGGAAAATTGTACTATTGTTTACAAAATGCATCAGGTCCTGCCTGGCACATGCAACAAATATTTGCTCAAATCGTTATGGAATAAACAGATGCTAACATCAAGCAACACGAGTACGCAAACAAACAAGCAGAAAATGGAGAGGGTGTGGGTTCAATGGCAGGCGCGAGGAAAGTTTTGAAATTAGCAGGAAAAGAGATTACATGTTCCACAAGCGAGGTTCTGATGTACCAAGGTGCAACACTATTCACCCTGATATTGTCTTTTGCCCACTCACATGCTAGATATTTTGCAAGTTGGTTAATTGCAGCTGAGAGAAACAAATTTTGATAAATAATAATTTTAAGCTTAAACTGGCAAGTAGTCAGTGCATAAATGATATGTATCTAAACAAACAAAAACCTAAAATAGAAGTGTAACTCACCTTTACTAGCTCCATAAATCGATCCACTACCAATGTGCAAAAGACCTCCAACAGAGGAAATGAACACAACACTTCCAACTCCAGATGCTTTTAGAAGAGGATGTGCTAGTTTGCACAGATGGTAGGCGGATTCGAAGTTTGTCGCCATGACTTTTGAATATTCTTCATCAGTGAACTCGGTGGTTGGTTTTCTGATATTTGTCCCAACATTGTTCACCTAGACGAAAGAATTGAAGATTGAATCTCAACAGACTCATAAGTTAACTGACAAAATTTCTAATGATTAACTAGTTATAATTTCAATCTCAACAGACTCATAAGTTAACTGACAAAATTTCTAATGATTAACTAGTTATAATTTCCACGTTAACCAAGTCCTCTTCAATCTAGCACACAAGTGATCTACGCTAATCAGTATTAAATTCAAATTGCACGATGCTGGTCGTTTTTTTCTTTCAGCAAAGTTTAGTGAAGAGTAAACAAAATGATGCCAAGCACCGAGTGTGTAAACCAACTACGAAATCAACAGTACGACTATGACTAATGAAATTACGTAAACCACCCTCCTGTTACTTCTTCTCGACATATTACTCTTTGATTTATACATACAAGAATGTTGAGTTTGCCACTGAAAACAGAATCTACTTCGTCTATCAACTTCACTCTCTGGGTCAGAGACGATGCATCACAGACCGACCCAGTGACAGTAAAACCCTTAGCCTCCCAATCTTGCAAGCACTTATTAAGCTCCAATTCATTCCTGGAACACGTGTGCACTCTCGCTCCTAGCCCAGCTAGTTCTTCAACTGTGGCATTCCTAATTAATGAAAAATTTGGAAATTATGGAGGTCATAAACATTAAAAATCGAGTCTTTCCAGCATCAAACATTCAAAAGTTCCAAACCCATAAACTTCTACCATAACATTTTTCAGAAGAATCAATCTTGAAACGGTAGTAATGAGATCTAGAAAGAAAAAAAAAAAACCCGATTCCGCGAGTGCCACCAGTGACAAGGGCAGTCATTCCTTGAAGTGACCATCTTGAGGCTTTGAGACGGCTCTCTGACTTTGCCATCATCAACTCTTCTTTGCGCGTTGTTGGTTCCCTCTTGTTGGATTATTTTTCTGTCTTGCTACTTAAAAGCTGAGAAACGAAGACGAGAAGTCTCAGGGATTGCAATTTGGAATCCAATCACCGAAATATCGATTCCATACAATATTTTTTTCTGTAAATTGTTATTATCGCAGACTAGAAAGTAAAAATCTCACTTTATCTACTATCCAACAAGATATACACGTAAGCAGTCAAGAAAGGTCTCTTTCTTAATAAATAATTTTTATCTTGTTGAAACCTAAAATTGCTTTTAAATACAAAAAGTACGGGGATGGTTATGAAGAATCGAAAGCATCTGGGTCATTGAGAAATTACCCAAAACTCATTTGAATGTGAAACAAGAACTAGGTAGCTGATTGGAAACAGAACAGCTTTAACCTCTTAAATTTATAACTGAAAACTACTAGAATAGAAGTTAACTTAGGTCCTACGAGCAAAAGAATGAAAACAATTCTCGAAGATGGTATGCTAATTCATAGTTTGTTGCGATGAGTTCTGGATATTCTTCTTCAGATTGCTCAATGCTTGGCTTCATCATATTTGTCCCACATGACATGATTTAACTAACAACATTTCGTACAAGTATAGACAAAAGGAGAACCAGCTATTCGTAAGCTCATTACACATTGAAAAACTAATCTACTTTGTCTCTCAGCTGCACTCTCTGTTTACGATGCATCACAAACCAAACCATAGACTCGTAATCTAACAAACACTTTGTTTCGCATTCACCTCCGTTTCCTGAACATAAGGGTACCATTGTCTCTAAACTATATGTCAAGTCTTCTCTTTATCGATGCCATTGCCGCCGCTTGGTTTCTGCTTACATCTGGGAATTTAAAGACAAAATATTTCATTTAGTACTATAGTTTTGCAAGAAAACAAAAGTTACTCTCTGAACTTGAGAGGTGGCACCGCACTGGGCATAATGATTCGGCTGGAATGCCAATTATAGATTTATGGAGCACTAAATAAAACTTGCACAAACTTTAACATAATCACTTGCATATCCGGAAACGTTTATATATGTGTTGCCTATTTACTTAAAACAGTTTTTAATCCACAGTTATCTCAAATTCTGCATCGTCCTCTACTTACTATTGTGTGTTGTGTTTCTTGTGCACCAGTAGACAACTGAATTCACGCTTCACGTTTCATTTTCTTGATTTCTACGTCAAAGGAATAGCAATTAAAAAAGCAACTCTCATTAATTATGCAACAAATTAAATAAGATGACTGCAACTAATATCGGCATATTTTCTTATGGATAAACAACAACAACAACCGCTACACGAAAAATGAGCTTTAGCAACGGAAATTACTAATAGAATATGAAAGTTTTCCGTCAGCAAGCTAAGTTAGTAACATAATTTACCGACAAAATAAGATGTCGGAGAAACGATCGTAAGTAATAATTAGCGACGGAGTACAAATTTTTCATCGCTAAGCTACCGACAATACCAAAATTACTGTCGCTATAATTTAGCGACGGAATGTTTGTTTCGATTGGAAAATGTAACGACGGACAAGGCTCTTTCGTCAGTAAATTCACGACTAATTTTACCAATGGATCTTAGTTGTCCATTAGTAAATTCACAATATTTTATCGACAAATTTTGGTCATCTGTTGGTAAATTCATTGTATTTTACCGACAGATTTTGTTTTTCCATCGGTAATTTACTGATATTGTTTTTTAACATTTTCCCTGTATTTAATTTTATTTGATAATCTTATTATTTATGTATAATTTATAGAGTTATCAGTTATCTGTTGATAATATTTTAATTTGTTTCTACATTTAATTTGTTAAAATAGAAAGTTGATTGATGATATAAAGTAAAAATTATCTTAATTAATAATAAAAAATATTATCTACAACAATAAGTATTTAATTCATACAAAATGACTATAACTACGCTATTCATTTGATGAATGAGGATGCTCTCAATGTTGCGTTGAGATGTTGTCATTCCCCTTCAACTCATCCATCTCATTACGGAATTGGGCTAAGTACTTTATCGACTGTTGCAACTGAGTTGCCAGTGCCTGTACTGTGCTCCGAAGCTCATGGACTTCATTGATTGTGGATCGCCTAGTAGATGCTACTGTATCGGATGTGAAGGATTGCGAATAATATATATTCGCAAATGAACCTAAATCGAAGATATGTTTGACTCTCATCAACATCTTCAAACTGCTGAGACTGTCGTTAAATGCTTTCTTGTATTATGTCCTATCAGAAGGCAATGTTTATGTTAATAAGTGATAATTATTAAGCATTACTATTAAAGCATAAATTTCATATACATTTAGTTCTCTCATCTAGTGTTGACGAAGATCACACTGTCATGCTTCTTAGTGTGAGTATGCAAAAAGAGTTGACAGGGTATAGGCTTCCTGCCCATAAACTTTCTCTTCATCATAATAAAATGTTATAAATGAACTACAATTTACAAAAATTTCTGCAAAATTTGTTCTATTTTTATGATATTTACCCCATGTTGAACAAAGAAAGTAACTCAACAACATAACCATATATGAAACCAGACATTTATAACATTATCATTCTCCATAATACACATATTTTTATTCCAAAATTTACACATCAAATTAAATTGAAATACACCAAAGTAAAAAAATCAGAATAAGTGTAAAGTGTAAAGTGTAAATACTTACAAGTCTCTCTATATGCTCATGGTAGGTTATAGATCCTCCAATGCGTACGGGAAGACTCTCTCCCCTCGGTCCTCCATGACTGTTGGTAGAATTACGCTCTGAAATAGACATTGCCTTGGGTAATGTCCAATACTGCTGCTAATGACTCCATATTTCTTTAAAAATATAAGGAGGTCGTACACCAGTCTTGTATCACACTAACAAAGTCTCTATAACATGTACAAGCTCGTCTCTTCCATACTTTATAAATAACCGTGTCAAATTCAGAATCCAAAAAAAAACTTTTGAAAAAAGGAAAAATTACAAATGCAAATTAATTACTATCAGCACTTAATTGTAAATCAAAATCATCATTATCTTCTTTTTCTGAAAAATTAGAATCAAACTCAGACTCCTCTTATGATCTCTCACCCTCCTCATCCTCTCTATATGAAATTTCAACATATTAATTATTTGGATCATTCAAAAGTTCATTCTCTTCATATGTAACAGATGCATTTATTTTATAAACATCTTCCTGAAATGCTTCACTTTCAATTCTCTGTTCTTCTTTTCCATGTGATTCAAAAACACCTCTAGGTTTAACTTTGCAAACAACCAATCAATCTGATTTATCTTGTCGTAAGCTGGAAAAAGGAACATAATACACCTGGAATGCTTGCATCGTCAACACGAAAGGTTCAAATTGTCTAAATCTTCCTCACTGGTTGATTTTAACTAGATTTATCGGCTATGCCAACATTAGGAGTTAGATCAAACCAGTCACACTTAAATATCACACTCCACTTTATTGACAATGTAAGGTACTCAATTTCAAGTATCTCGATAATTTTACCATAGTAATCTATAAATTCTCCCTATATGCAAACCTCACTATTTATTGTTGCCATGCTATGACCATGATATTATGTATTATATTTATATCTATTAACGAAATAAACTGGATATGATTTAATAGTTTGCAAAGATCCTTTCACAAGTTCACATATGAACTTGTTCTCTATTGGATTTTCTAGGGCCTACACAAAAGAAATTATCATATTAAATAGTATAATGTCATTTGAACACTTTAATCTTATAATTTAATCATTTCAATAATTGTAAGTGAAAACTTACATATTTATCGAACCAACAAAGAAAGTGTCTTCTAACTTCTTTATTGATATCATCCTATGTTTTCTCGAGCATTAGCTTGCATAACCATTCCTCGTATAATCTAAAAATATTACTATGTATTTCAGTTGTGAATAAAACTAAATTTCAAAACCCAAATAATCAATTTCAAAAACACTTTCAACTTACTACACAAAAGGTTGAACCTCTTGACAGTTCAATAAAATGTAACCATGGCGGCCTCTTTTTCTTCCTATGTTAACATTCTTCTTGTTGAACGTCCATACACTTGTCCAGGATATGTGAAAATGGATAAGTTACCATCAGCATCACCCGTTCCTCCCCATTGTCATTATGAGGAACTTTTGTTTCTCTTGTGTGCATATGTGACTTAAAATAATGTGAACAAAATGTACTTGCTTCCTCCACTAAATAAGCATTACATATTGAACCTTCAACTTTAGCCTTGTTTTTGACAT
>JAOQMQ010000196.1:12448293-12460679 GCA_027563845.1 Erythroxylum subrotundum
CAAATAATTTATCTATTAAAAATAATTTATCTATTAAAAATAATTTATCTTTAAGTTTTATCTAATGTGTAATTATTATCGGTAATAAAAATATAATTATATTTTTATTAAAAATTAAACATATTTTTTATTTTTATTTGAAAGAAAAACGTAAACAAAAACATAAAAAAAATATAAACTATAAACCATGAGTGGATCAAAATGAATCGGCAAGTTTTCTTGCAACATTATGCAAACACTCCTTGGCAAAAATGGATTCAAGTGAGATATATCGTTAGAAACCAACCATGATTGAATCATAAGTGCCAGTGAAAAAATAAAAGTTTTACATTTTCCGATCAAATAACGATAATTGAATAACTTGAATAATAAAAATTGAATCATGAAATATAAAATTGTACTTGATTCAGTTTTCTGTTGAATTCTTTTGAAAGATTTTCAATACGTCAAGTACAAGTTATTCACACGTTTAGTCTTTAACGATATCTATAAGGCAATTTCTCAACTTTTGAGAAGAATTAAAAAGGAATGCTAACTCCCTTATGCTTATTCCTATTTATAGAAAAAAAAAAGTTAGGGTTTTTTAATTTATATTAAAATTAAACACCTCAATTATAATTAAAATCAAAGTCTAATTATAATTAATTTAATTTTAATAAAATCAAATATATCATTTTTTATATCTAAAGTTTCTCAAACTTTATAATTAAGTCCAACTTAATTAAAATTGATTTTTCCTTCACAATCTGCTCTTTTATGTGTGACTCATTAGGTTTCTAATATATTGTCAATTATTATAAATTATAATTCATAATTATAATCAGATAAACTAAAACTTCTTTTAATTTATTTTTAATTCTCTAATTAAATAATTTATAATCACAAATCATGATTGACGTCTAGCAACATGTTATGACCACCCAAATATCAGGAATGTCAAAGGAATTTGACTAACATGTCCGTGCATGGTTATAATAATGTTCGTTCTTGCTAATTAGTAATTGATTTATAATTGATATTTTAAAACGCCTTTTGAAATATCAATTATAAATCATTTACTAATTAGCATTAACGAACATGATTGAATACAAAATAGTAGCCACTATATCCATACTTTTCAAATGTCAATTCACTCTGACCAGATAATTTCATAAATTATTACTAATCAAGAATAATAGAACATTCTCTCTAATTACTTTAGATTAACGAATCATTTATTGATTTGCTTAACTTTTTTCGTATAGTTTATACTATATCCAAGTATTATCGATTAAATTGTCCTAGAATAGTTCATAAGTAACATCAAAATACATAATTCACACACAAGATATCTTGGTAATTTCAAGTATAAGGATTAATTATACAACTATTATTACGAGAAAATCCATGGATCACAAGTAATGTCATTTGGGATTAGGCTTGGTAATTGGACTTGGGCCCAATTAGCATGAACAAAATGAAGTTATTTTTGGAAAAAATTAAAAATAAAAAGTTTGACCTAGGTCGAATCTGAGTTAACATCCCCGACTGACCGATTGCTGTCCCTATTTGAGATTTTCATAGTTAGGTTAGTTCAGTGTACTTATTCTCTAATATAAATTTACACATTAGTTTAAGTATTTCTATACTTTAATTTATAATATCAATTACTTTATTCATAAGAAATAAACATATATGTGATAGTTTAACCGTTTCATTAATATTCTATCTCGAAGAATGTACAAATAGAAAAATTTAAGAAAAATACATAAATATAAATTGAAATATAAGTTATTTAGGATAATTCAACAGCTCCTATTTATTTCTAACAACTTTTTTAGCTGAATGTTTCTCGTGATTCGTATACCGGTAGTCCATCTTATATAATCAATAGAAAGGACTTGAGCACTAGGGATGAGCCGTTGGTTTTTCCTTTTCCCCGGCAAAAGCCTCCTTCGCCCTCTTTCATAGATTTAGATTTAAATTGTATAACATTTAAATGTGTTATAACATTAATTAAATATTACGTTAAACAAAACTATCAAAACAACATAGCAATTTAAACAATAAATTAAATTAAAGAATATTAAGGGAACTCATATGAACAACTTAAAAGCAAAGGCACTTTAAAAATGTTATATTAGCATGCATAATAAATTACTTAAATAGCGATAGTTTTCGTTTAGTGTTTGGTTGCTAGGATCTAAAATCTAAAGTTGTCCAAAGATCATTCAAGTCCATCCCTGGAATCCATCTTCTTTAAACGGAACTCCGTCAGATGTGCCATAGAGTTCTAACGATTAACAAATTTCCCTTATTTAACCCCCACCCATTCAGAGGCACAACGAAACTCCAAGACCAAGATCAAGACCAGGACCAGGACCAGGACCAGGAACGAACTTGGCTATATTTCGTCCAATTACAATTTACCAGGAGGGCAGAGGAGGCTTATACCAAGAAGCAAGTCAAGCACCTAAGGCTAAGAGCCCTGTCATTGGGTTAGCCGCTTGTGCGAAAGGAGCCACATGGTTCAACCTCAGCCTTGTAGTAGATTCCTGGTTTTTGGTTTCTCTTTTTGTCCATCATTTAAATTATGCCTGCACCTCCCAATCCCATTTTCACATGTTATCTTCTCTTCCAGTTTTTGCTTACCCTACATTCATCGTAAGCGTTGTTACGTATTGTGCCATGTGCGCTGCCACCCCTTAAAACATGAAAGATATCTCTTAAAGTCGCAGAACAATTGACAAAAAATATATACATAAAAAAAACATGATCGTTGTCTCAGAGATTTAGGATGTTTCAAAGGTTTTCAGAGTCTCCGAAACCACTTGGCCTGTGCTGTGCTAGGACATTAATCTACGAGTAGAAATTAGAATTTTGTGTTAGAGTTTGTTTGTTTGTGATATTTATTCAAATTCCCACAAGGAAATGAGCCAGATTGGAATGCAACATCAACAAGTGAAAAAACTCAAGTTACTCTCCATCCCCGATAGATCGTGTGAGATATTTGTGGCTATCGCGAGAATCTCCCTCCTTCTCTCTCTTGTCTCCTCCATTTCTCTCGCTCTATACACCTCCTTTTCGTCCCAACGCCACTGGCTCCTTTTCCCATACCCCGTCCGAAAAGCGCCGTCCCATCCCTCCGTTGGCCCCACTAACATCTCCCACATCGTCTTCGGCCTCGGAGGATCTGCTGCCACGTGGCACGACCGCAGTCGTTACAGTGCCCTCTGGTGGCTCCCTAACATAACGCGCGGTTTCGTCTGGTTAGACGAAATGCCCCCATCAGGAGACGACCGCAACAACGAATCCTCGCCTGAAACGCCATGCCGCATTTCGTCTCCGGAGTGGACGCGGTTCAGATTCTCGAGTTCTCAATCGGCGGTCAGGATCGCGAGGATTATAACTGATACTTTTAAACTGAGGTTACCAAACGTGAGATGGTTCGTGATGGGGGATGACGATACTGTGTATTTCCGTCGCAACTTAGTTTCGGTGTTAGGCAAGTATGATCATAATCAGATGTGGTACATTGGAGGAAATTCTGAGAGCGTAGAACAAGATGTGATGCACACCTATGATATGGCTTTTGGTGGCGGTGGGTTTGCAATAAGCTACCCTCTAGCGGAAAGATTAGCGTCTATATTCGATGGTTGTCTTGACCGTTACTTTTATTTCTACGGCTCTGATCAGCGGATATGGGCGTGTATCACTGAGATCGGCGTCGGGCTCACCAAAGAACCGGGGTTCCACCAGGTACGTTGCGTGTTTGTTCGATTTGTTTTTCACTTCTATTTTGTTTGATTTGTTATGTTTTTTCCGTTACGTGGTGGATGGTAAGTCAACATTCGAGTCTGTAACCTTTGTTTGTTTTATCAAGGTTTGTGTTGAGGCCACGTGTCCTAACTGTTTATTGGTTTGGAAAATCGCAACATGCATGCAAGGGGCTACTAGAAACGACAACGTGTCGTAAGATCCCCTCGGGAGCCATTTGGAACATCTGCTTGTCAGATTTATTTTGAATTCGAATGGGTTAATCTATCTGGTTCCATAAAATAGCACACTTGCTAACTATTCCTTCTACGGTTCTAATTCTACTAGTTGGATTCTCTTTTTAGCGTCGTTTTATAATATACATAACGAACAATGACAGTAGCTATGCCACCTGTTTCTTTTTCTATGCTACCTGGCAGTAACAAACCGTCGCAGGTTTGAAAAATACTGTAATGCCTTTATCTGGGAACAGATTGTATGCACCCGTTTCTCAATTCTTACCGGTCTCAATAATTGTCATCCACAAATTTTTTTTTTTATCTCATTTGTTTATTGTAAACTTTGTGGGTAATAGTTGTTGGCATAGAATAGAACGGAACAGATAATTTCAC
Source organism: Erythroxylum subrotundum (assembly GCA_027563845.1). NCBI lineage: Eukaryota > Viridiplantae > Streptophyta > Magnoliopsida > Malpighiales > Erythroxylaceae > Erythroxylum > Erythroxylum subrotundum. The sequence goes on from JAOQMQ010000196.1 coordinate 12,452,661, forward strand.
GCCCCTTTCATATGCTCTCGGGGAAAAGGAAGGGCTTGCTTTTGGCAACATTAAAGTAAAAGTTCTTGGTGCTTTATTTAGTTAAAACACCCATTTCCATGCTTTGCTTGGTTGACACGTAGTAGTTTCGAAAAGAGTACATAAAATAAGAATTAATGGTTGTTGGGGAGTGACGAAAAGTACTTCTGTTTCAACGTCTCACCATACAGACTTGTCGAGAGACATGGATAAATAATGCAATTCTGGTCTTGTAATTTCTAAAGAAGCTTACTTCCTCGTGCATTTTAACTGCAGCTGTTAAAGTTTTTCGGTGGAAAGTTGAGCAGCAGTTGTAAAAAATATATGGGATATTATTTTTCTTCTTTCAACTTTTGTTAGGACAGGGACTGACTGATTCTGTGTCCTGAATTTTCAGCTGGACATTAGAGGGAACCCATATGGTCTACTAGCAGCACACCCACCAGCCCCACTTGTATCACTTCATCACCTTGATCATTTGAGCTCGTTATTTCCTGATCAAGACAAGGTACACTCACTCAGGACTCTAATGACAGCGTACCATTTAGATCCACCCCGAATCCTACAACAAACTTTCTGTCACGACTACAAGCACTTATGGTCAATATCAGTATCGTGGGGCTACACGGTTCAGCTCTACCCACTGTTATTGCCAGCTATGGACTTGCAGAAACCATTGCAGACGTTTAAGACTTGGAGGAGCTCCAGTGATGGACCATTCACATTCGACGTCCGACCCATGAGTCCTAACCCCTGTGAACGACCCCTTATCTTCATGTTGAATCGTACTAATGTAGTTGGAGATAGAGGGACCTTGACGGGTTACAAAAGGCTTGCTTATACTCCAGGGAAGGAGTGTAACAGTGCACAGTATAGACAAGCATTGTTAGTACGTGGAATACTCGTTTCAACAGTTAAGATGGACCCAAACTATTGGACCAAGGTTAGGCTATACATGAAATTATACATACATATTCTTATATTCATATGATTTCTTTTAATAAAAAGTAAACACCTTTAATCGAAATTTAAAACCTAGCCAGAATTTCCACGCTTAGAATATTAAATAGATCATTCCGAAACGTGAATGTTTTTTTGCATTTATTGAGAGCGTATGAACCATATACCTTTTATGGTGGATGTAACTTTTGAGTTTTGAAGCACGACTATCCTAGAATGGACTCAGCTTTTTAAGTTTCTGACAATTGTGCTTTTGACTCTACTGAATTTGCAGGGTCAAGCACTGCGAAGGCAGTGCTGTGAGTTAGTACGGATCCAGAAGAGCATTATGCATATTAGGATACGAACTTGCAGGCCGTGGGAAACTGTTTCTGCTTAGAGGTAGGTTGGCCCTTTTGACGTTGTTCTCCTGTTCATATAGAGCTACTATTCAATCCTATGGAGAAGTCACCTAACGAGAGATGAGTTGGGAACAGGCACAATGGTTTTTAATGTTTATAGTTGACGGCTAGGTTCGCCAAATATTCTTTTGTTTATCCTTCTATTTATTAGTACTACAGATCTTATTGCCTTCGGTTAAACATTTGCCACGAGGAAAGGGAGGAGAGAGAATTCTTCCAGTTTCACTTTCAAAGTCTCTCTTAATAGGCTACTCTATAATTGTGAATGAATACTTGCGAACCAATAGGTAAGGCACCTAAACCAATACATGATTAGGGTAAACAAATGGTGAAAAGAAAGAATTTTAGATGCCTTTTCAGTGATGACAGTTGAATAGAAGCACCATGCCACTAGCTACCAGCCAATATGGCCATAGATCTACAAATCTCAGATCAGTACCACAAATTCAAGGTACCTAAAGCTCAAGTTTTTTTTTTTTTTCCGGTAAGGACCAACAGTGTGGGCGATCAATCCTGTACCTAATTGTTTGCAAAGAATGATTGATGATGTTCAGCTTGAATGCGGTGCAACTAGGACATTGACCATGCAATGGCTGCCAAATCCTTCACATTCCTCCAGTCAAATCTACAAAACATGTGGCAGGAACTGGTTCAAGTTGAGAAGAAAGTTACTTTACTCGCAACTTGAGCGTCAAAGTTGCTTATCAAGGCAAGATATGTTTGTAAAGCTAGAGACTATGATTGATGCTTTCTGACGAAACCAAACAAAAAAGAGAGAAAGAGACCCAGAATGTGATTTTAAAGTAGAAAAGGAGAGGAGATTGGTTTCCATATTTTCTAGTTGGGCAGCTTCTTTTCAATAGGCGTGGACAACCCTGATACCGAATAGGTGAAAAAATTAATCTTCTGATTCATGATAGATATTTGTTGTATTGGAATGAAAAACGAATATTAACAAAAAAGGTACCATCATGTGGACTATATAGTTTACAAGAAAAGTATGAGCAAACCTCAGCTATACAAAGCAAATTGCAGCGTGTATGCATAAATGCTAAGGAAATAAGGGAAGCACTAGTTGCAGAGCAATGTGTCACGTGTTGCATTTCCAGTTGATGGATTCACCCTGAGAAAAAGTGGCCAGTGCCCATTTCATTGTCAACTTAACACTAATCCAAGGACACCAATATCAATATTAAAGAACATATCCATTTACCCATCTGCAGTTTTGCATAGGTATTCCCGCTGATCCTCTCTCAAAGGCACGTCAGTGAAATCTGACAAATAAAATGAGACAAAATCGATCAGCAATAGCACCAGCTATCTTGTGAAACACAAGAATCAGTGGTGAAAAACTTCATAAATTCTCAACATAAAGCCTACATAAGCTAATATCTGATAATTGGATATTTACTCCGATTAAAAGTTTTGTTGACAATGACTAAGGCTTTACTCCCAGAACCAGAAGAGTATTAAAATCTTGGTGCTGTAGTATTTTTACCAACTTAGAGATGATCCGCAGCCACTGTATTTCCTTCTAAGCACATGTATCATACACATGGTAATGCTATTTGGAAGTCCCTGATTAGTTGCACGCAAATGATAAGCATCCAAGGACCGCATTATATTGTTAGAACAACAACGTGCCAATTGGCTCAACGTGGGGCGATCCACAGACACAAATTTCCCTACTCCTAAAAGGTTTATATCGGATGCAGATATTTGATCATGACAGCTCCACGAGAAAAACATGTTCAAGACACTGAACGCAAAGATCGTAGTAGCTTCCACGTACCTGCTCCTGTTATGTTTGATCCCCTAAAAGAAGTGTTGCCAGTCGCAAGTGCACCTTCCAGGTTAGCATTGCTTAAATTTGCCTGCAATGTGCTCATGGTGTGTAAGGTGGAAATATTAGCTAGAGTTAGATCTGGCTTACCACTACAGAAGATACCAACATTAATAGGAATTAGAATAATATATGCAGGTTGGCACTAGCTAAGACCATTACAAAGGTGAAAACTAAAGTATGCATATGCATATACGGCACTGCACTATTCTATCTGTAAAGGCTTTCTATCTGTAAGATCTTGCTTTTCCTTCTGTTTAGACAAGAACATTGTCTATTTGCGTATAAATTATATATTACAGTCCTGCGATTCGATGCGGCAGCTGGATAAGGATGCTATTACCTTTGTCACATTTGCCAAGGAAAAATCTGCACCCCTAAGGTCAGAATCTGAAAGATCGGCCCCTGTATCATATCCAAGAAAGCACTCGTTTAGAAGAAGAAGAAGTAAAATATTGCATATGGGATAAGAAAAATCGCAGTACCAGACTTATCAAATATAGCACACAACAACTAAATTTCACCTTTTATTATAAAGGTAGTATGTAATAACTCCAGGAACACAATTATTATTATTATTTTTTTCGGTTGGCACCTTCATTATATGCCAATGCGAACTTTGAGAACAACTTGTAATTCCATACAAGGCAATATTGGCTTCCGATGTTAGATGTTCCCTGGTTGACTGTACGCACTAACAATTACCATAGAGGGAATAACAGATGATAATGTCACTAAATCCCTTACTTCTGTACGAGGTTCGGGGTTCACCTTTTCATAGCCGGTCTCCAATTTAATGAACAAGGCCTAGCTCCTATATCTTTCAAAAACTGCTGATGGAATTATTCTAAATTATATATGTGCAAATGCAGTGGGATTGGAGGAAAAACCTGTCAAATCAGCATCAAAGAAACTAGCACCGAGTAACTTCGCACCTTTGAAATTAGCTTGCCTTAGTATAGACTGAAACAGGAACGCAAAAAACCTGATACATTCAAGAACAAAAGACACAAACTTTGAACTCAGTGAAAGAAATCACATCACACAATACCGTCTTAAAATCCTGTTTGATTAAAGTCTTGCCACTAAAATCCTTTCCAGTGAGATCCTGTCCTCTAGTAACTTCAGCACCGTAAGGACCACCACCCTATATCCAACACACATTACAATATCAATTCAAAGTTCAAGTAATTACAACGCCAAAAGGGAAACAAAAATGATAAGGACTTTCAGAACCATCAAATGCTTAATCATTACCTTAAAAGCTAGAGCGGGGTCAACAAAGAAAATTGAAGCAGAGAGGACAGCAAGCAAGCTGGTCTTGGCAAAGTCTTCTACTTTATTGTTTAGAAAAACCACCTGTTCAAGGATTAAAATGGAAAGGATAAAACTTGATCCAAGAAATGAAACAACAGAGCATGGAAACAAACAGGGATTAAAAAACAGATCTTAGTACCAGGGGCGTACAAGAGCGTGAAGGGGAGATAGAAAGAGGGCGAGGGATTGAAATAGAAGGCTTTGAATAGGGAACAGGAGGTTTTGGTGGGATTTTGGTACACGAATAGACGTTGATGTTAAGCGCCATTGTTTTTGTAATTTTGTCTTCGGTGAACGCCAAAGAAAAGTGTAGTAAATGGCAAGTCCAATGTTTTGGATAACGAGTTTAATTTGATTGGATGTTGCGATTCCGTTCATATGTGGATAACTAGAATGCATTTCACTGTGTTGCTAGGATCCAAACCGTTGGCCTTTCTTGATTAAGTTCGATGGTTTACAAGAGCTATGCCTAGTGATCTCTAACCGTCCGGAGACTGCTGAAAGTCTAAATCAAGATTGACTCATTTTGTTTCGACCAAAAGCATAAAATTTAGGAAATCTCTTCTTCTACTTCTCCACATTATGTAAAAGGACAGACAAGACACAAAAGAATTACAGAGTTACTCTAGTTCAGCGATGTAAATACTCTTTCGTACCAGTCGGCATTCGTTGGAAGCTACTATATTAGCTGAAAAACAGAATGGTATTGAAGTTACTGGCATTGGCTGTCAGTACCGGTTGTGATGGTTGACTTAAAATTATTAAAAATTGTTAGAAATATAAATTGTTGGAAATTGAATTTTTGAAAATATAAATTGTTTACGTATGTTTTGTGATGGTTGAATTGAAGTTGTTGGAAATTAAATTGTTAGAAATAAAAATTGTTGGAAATGGAATTGTCAAAAATAAAAATTGTTTATGTATATTTTGTAATATTTGAATTGAAATTGTTCGAAATTGTTGGAAGTGGAATTATTCGAAATTATTTATGTATGTTTTGTAATTGTTGAATTGAAATTGTTAGAAATGAAAATTGTTTGAAATGAAATTGTTGGAAATGAAAATTGTTTATATATGTTTTGTGATATTTAAATTGAAATTGTTCAAAATTGTTAGAAATGAAATTGTTCAAAATTGTTAGAAACAGAACCGTTAAAAATGGAAATGAAATTCTTGGAAATGGAAATTGTTTATATATGTTTTGTAATTGTTAAATTGAAATTGTTGAAAATGAAATATATTTATATATGTTTAGTGAATTGTGAACTGTGATAGTTGAAATTCTTGGGAATTAAGTTTTAACAATTTCCAGTATGTTTAAGATATCACAATCAAGTTTTAATAATGTTGTAATTGTGAAGCTTTATCTTTTTGGTTCATAGCATTATATATATTCACTTTTTGCCACTTAACTTACCTGGTTGGGACCGTCACAATAATCATATTAATTAAATCCTAAGATCTTTATTACAAATAAATGACTAAGCCCTAATAAGATTCTCATGTATATCAATATTCATGACATTAGATAATGTTTGTTTATTGTTATAATAAGAGTTCGTAAAATCAACATAACATAATGACTTTAATACTTTATACCAAATGAGGAATGTGATGTCTAATGCTTCCTTCGGAAAGTATTGCATTGAACATTCAAGTTGTTATTTTTTGCAACCCATGTACAATGGGAGTGATATATATCTACTCTTTATAGTCCATACATAAATTCATTATTTCATTCCTAGTTTCTTATACCATATATTCAAATTTATGAATCATATATTTCAACATAATTAAAGTGAAAAACTCTTAAAAGGTACAACATATATGTGATGTGCGTAGATAAAAATGTGGAGACAATATTACTATTGCATGCTTGCGATTTCTATAATTGAAAAGATGGTAAGAACAAGTTGTTAACTAAAATTTTTCAAAAAAGAAAACAAGTTGTTAAAACTTGATTGTGATATCTTAAATATAAGGGATGTGTTATTGTGTAATTATGTATGTTGAATACTTCAATTCTTAATTTTTAACTTATGGTGAACTATGTTAGATGAAATTGAATTGTGTATGATGTAATTATATAAAATGAGTTATATTATATAAGATGGACATGTGTATTGTGTAATTATATATGTTGAGTACTTTAATTGTTATTTTTAACTTATGGTGAATTGTGTTGGATGAAATTGAATTTTATATGATGTAATCATATAAAATGAGTTATCTTATATAAGATGGATATGCGTATTGTGTAATTGTGTATATTGAATACCTAAATTGTTGCTTTTTGACTTATAGGTGAATTTTGTTGGATGGAATTGTATTGTGTATGAAATTGAAATATGTTGAATGAAATTAAATTTTGTATGATGTAATCATATAAAATGAGTTATATTGTATAAGATGGACATGAGTATTGTGTAATAAAATTATGTGTTCTTTATTTTGATATATATCTTCATTTATTTTTACAAATAAATGGAAGAAAGTTCAAGTACTCCCGATCAAACCACTTCAGGAAAATACAATAATCCAACTTAGACTCATGCTACATTGGTTCTCGGTATAAAGAACCATACTATTTACTTGTTTTGTAACAAGCATTTGAAAGGTGGAGGAATAACCCTATTAAATAAGCATTTAGTTGGGGTTAAAAGAGATGTAGAACCTTGTAAAAAAGTAAGTCATATTGTGAAGTGACAAATGAAAACTTTGCTTGAAGAATATCATCACAAGAAAGATAAAAGTGAGAGATTGAATTATGAAATTGGTAGTGGAAGTTTGTTTATTGGTTTTCATGATGATAGTGGAAATGTTGAAGGTGGTAGTGGTAGTGTTCCTTCCCAGTAGTAAGTGAATGGTGCATTTGGACCTGATGTTTGGACAAAAAGAAGGTAGATGACGAATTTGTTTACACCACGAACAACTCCTAGAGCCCAGCTTTCAATTAATAGTGCCATGCAATCAAGAGTTGTGGCTCACAATGTAGATATGACAATGACTAGATGATGATATAATATAGGTTTAACATTCAGTGCTTCCCAATCTTACTATTAACAGCCTATGGTAGATGCTATAGCCTCTTACGGTCTGGGATATAAAGCTCCTTTTATTGATGAATACAAAGGTAAACTTTTGAGTAGGTTAGTTTCTGAAATTAAAAGTTATTTGGAAGAAAGAAGAATGGATTGGGCTACTTATGGTTGTTCAATCAAGTGTGATGGTTGGAAAAATAGGAGACATAAGCCTATTATTAATTTTTCTAGTTTATTATGTAAAGGACTCAATTTTTTTGATGTTTATTGATGCATATGGCTTTGCTAGGAATATTGATACTTTATGTTGGACCCCAAACTTTCTTTGGAAATTAGAAAATATAAAATGAAATTTAATGAGGAAATTAGTGTTGTTTAATGTGTGTATTGTGGGTAACATTTTTATAATTGAAAAGTGAGCTTGTACAGTTACTATGCA
>JAOQMQ010000196.1:12464207-12475088 GCA_027563845.1 Erythroxylum subrotundum
TAATTATTGCCAACTTAATTTAATTCATCAGGACTTCTAATTAATCAAATCATGCTTAATAAAAAAAAATTCAGGGGTCAACAGATCGTGCTAAGATCACGTCTATCTCTATCAGATTACCTCACATGGACCAATTGGATGACACCCCATTCAAATAGGACTCTAACTAATAAGATAGAATCTACAAGATAACAGAAAGATAGAGTTTACATTCAAACAGGAAACTAACATCCTTATCCTCGAAGATCTCCATTATCTTCAGATGTTAAGTCCGACTGCAACTCTAAGTCCTAGTTATCGCCACATCATCCAAGATCTCCCTATGATCTCTCTCTACTGATTTTGCCGATGCCCACATAATACACTGGCTTGATCCAACGCTTCCCACAATAAGTTCGCTAGTTTTGGTCCATTCATCCGAGCATAGGCCAAGTCCGTAGTTCATTAAGTCCTTAGTCGGGGTCGAGTCAATCTCCACAAGGTCCGAGATTCTACCAAAATTTGCACCAATTTTGATCCCACTCGCCCATATTTGCCTTAGTATTTTCACATGCCTCCCTCATGTGTGTAATCTAACTAACCTTCCACCTAAGGCACATCGTGAAGGTTGCTGAGAAATGCTCCGAAATTTAAGGGTCTAATACTAGGAGAGCAGGGGTAGGCAGGCGTGAAGATGATTAGTGCTTATTGGTTTATTGAAGATAGTGAATAGTGAACAGAGAGATTAAGATAATACACTGGTTGGTTTTAGTTTAAGTTTAGATTTTTTTAAAATTTAGTCCCTAATTTTTAAAAATTATAATTTAGTCTCTAATTTTTTTTATATTTTTCTAACGACGATGCGGTACTAACATTTTGAGTATCTAACTGTACTCATAATGTTGTTGGGAATAGAACAATCGTGCATATTTAGGCCTGACAATTGATTGTAAGTGTGGACGTGGAAGATACCCTATACGAAGTGATCCCAATATTTGAGTATTATTAGGCTTCTTAAAAAGGAACTGCTGAACTTATCCCGTTTGGACTTCATCTTGCAGACTGCATATTTTTAGTCTGTTTTATTAAACATAATTTCGTATCATCTTAGTTCTATTTGTAGGGTTGGAAATTGGCATTGGGTGTAAGCAAGGATACCATCACCGGTTTATCTGAAACTTTCAAGTTGCTCTGCTTTGCATTAAAGGATATAACTAGCTTGTGTTGTCTACAATGTTATAAAATTTTGGATTGACCACCAAGGCTAAACTTTATTATCTACACTCTACACTCGCAAATTTCTGGAATCCAGTAAATATTATTTCTGCTTGACTGTCCAATTATATTGTTGGGCTCTTTTTAAAGAAAGATTCTTCTTTCGATTTCCCAGATATATAAATTTTGTGTATGTGATTTCTGATTGTTAACTTCCTTCTATGCCTGATTGACTTAACTTTCCAAATGTGCTGAGCTTTCCGGGATTAGGAGGTAGCCTTGAATGGAATTCATGATGAGATCTAGTTTCAAATTGTATACCTATGTATAGGGCTTTCTGAAGATCGGTTACAAGTCTAAGACAGTACGACTGCCAAAGCAGACAAGACAAACACACACACACATATATATGGAAATTAGATTACAAAAGCCTAGCCTACACATTCCAGCAGAAAATTATGCTTATCACCATATCATTATTAAGATGAGTAACACAGAAGGTGTCCCATGTAGAGCTAGAAGATATCTCCTGTAGCAAAAACGGTGTCTTGTTAGACACATAGGTCACTGGTCTTGACAATCTTAAGTTTCGGATCCAGTGGGCAACATCGAAGAACATGCGATGATGTCTCTGTCAACTCCTTCAAGAAGTCTCTCCAAAGGGGTTGGATAAGAGTCATAGACCAGATCAAAGTCTTCCCATCCACATGAAGTAGGAAAATCAATGTTCATTTGATTGTCAAAAGTTTGGAAATTACCATTTGTGGGTCCTGACTGATTTAGTAATCCAGTTGGTCGATTCTGATTATATTGTGCATTTGTATCATCTTCATGCAAAGAGAACTGCATGTCAGAATTTGGGTTTGAGTTTCTTCCTGAAGATGCACAGGCAGCAATGCTAACAGTTACATTAGCCATTTGGCTTCCTAGGAACTGTATCTCTTCTTGCAAACAGACAACCTGAGACATGAATGGCAAAATCATGTGATGGACTTGTTGTCACGGTATGCCTTGATTAAAAAGGTTTCAAGGTTCAGTTAATAATTGACCTGTTGTTGGAGTGCAAATATATGAGCAACGCAACCATATATAGGATCACGCATCCGAGCCAATGCTTCATAGGAAATGGTACTAGCAGCGTGTCTGCGGTTATTCTGTGGTAAGTGTGAGAGTAGCTTTGAAACGTTGCTCGCACCAAACACCTTGTGCACAGCTGCGAAGTGGTCAGCACCCTGATCGTAGCAGAAGTAAGGAGCAAATACGCATTCACTCGTGCACTTTCTTCTCAGGAATTTGCATGCTCCGCAGGAAGAGCCGAGCCCTGTCATTGTCCTTTTATTGTGTACTATCTCCGTTAGGAGGATATAAATTGTACTAAAAGTGCTACATTTTAAGATGTGAGCATTGATTCGCTCTTTATAATCATCAATTGCAAGGAGCAAAACCCTTTTCGCTGTGCTCAAGAGACATTCTCACTTTTTTTTGTGAAAGTCACTCTCTTTTAGGTCTCCTTTATGGGCTACATTGGTCATTCTCAAAAATTGGGTGAGCTTTCCTAATTTATGCTTTGAAAATGATTAATATTCTTTAGTAGTAAAGACTGATGGAAGACCTAATCATCAGTCACATTAGTTGGGCTCTAAAAATGGACATAATTGACTTTAATATCATTTAAGAGTTTAGCACTGACGTCAAATAATTGAGTGATATATGTATTATCCTATTTATTAATGATGATAAGAACTGGACTATGATAAAGAAAACATGGGAAAAGTGTATGTCAATTACAAGCTAACTGTTCAAAGGGGTAGGTGCATTAGGTTATATATCTGTATAACTTGCCTTCTTTTCATCATTTGGACAATGATACAAATTTGGAAGCTGGGAATGATCTGATTTTGAATAGAGTCTTCATCAGCTTTATATGCTACTATTGAGACGTAAACTTCAAGAGACTTGTATTGTTTTAACAAAATGGGAAATGCAGGAAGAGAACATGATATATTACTGGAAAGTTGTTTATGTATGATATATTACTGGAAAGTAGTTTATGTACTTTGATGCGTGAACTTTTAGCTGAAAAGAAGCAAAAGTCATAGCTCGGACAATTAGACATAGAGTTACTGACTCAAGGCCTCTTTTTGTCTGATTCCAGTAATTATGCAGTTTGCTAAACTATGCTTCTATCCTCCATCGTTAAGCATATTATTAGTGTTGTTTTCGGGTGCTAGCCGCTTGATAATGAGTCGGTGATTAAATCAATGGCAAGAAAGGAACTAACTAGTCACATGCCTATCAGCAACAGTTGCAATATATGCTTCAAGGCTCTAGAAGAAAAGCAAAGAGACAAATGGCAATTTCAATCACACGAATTCCCACTTTCTGTCTTTTGGGCTTTCGTGTTTAACGATGAAAGTGTCTTTCTCTATCATGGAACAATGATCATTTTATCCACCTGAGGATTTCTCTCTGTAGACTGTACATGCTTGTCTATCAAGTTCTCATAGGTCATACGCAAACTTGCAACCGCTTTCAAGGAAGAGGAAGGTTCGATTTTCTAGGCTTTGTTAGAGCTGTCCAAGACCATGAATAATTGCTCACAAGTTGCCCCAGTTGTCAATCAATCTCTGTAAGGAATAGTTCTCTATACTTACTGTAGACATTCAAATTATTCAAAAACTTGTAGCCACTAGTACTTTACTCACCAGTTTTTGGTGTACACCAAGATAAAAATTGTTTTGATTGAATATAGAATTTAAAAAATTTATTGAAAATACTCTTTTAATATTATATAGGCTTTTGTTAAAGTCTTACAAAATAACTTTCATCACTCTAATTCAAACTATTGGAGTTAACTCTATTTTACATCATCTTTTTTTCTTTGAATTACAATAATTGTTTTAGCACAATAACTCTTGTTATACTTGCACTAAGTCGATTTATGTTGACTTTGACAACTATTTTACTACACATGTTTTTATTTTTATAGACTTTGACAACTTTTATCTTAATTTGACAACTATTATCATAATCTTGACAACTAACAAAAAACATGATAGCTAATATCAACAGTTGTACATTATCAAGTTATTTTCTTCATGATTAAGTATTGGACAAACCAAACTTAATCTCCATCAACCACCCTTATTCTTGGTTTGATCATTCCAAGCTTCCATTTGTGTTTGTGAACAATTATGTTTTTAGTGGCTTTGTGAACATATCTACAATTTGATCTTACGAGGCACAAAACTCAACTATAATCTCATTTCCTTTACTAAACCACAAACATAACGGTACTTAATATTGGTATGCTTGTTATACCTTGAAAAACTGAACTCTTAGTTAAGGCAATTGTTGACATATTTTCATTAAAAAAATTTCATTGGACCATCTTACTGATATTATAATTTACCAAGCATTTTTTGTAACCAAACTGTTTGAGTTGCACAACCTATTACTACAATATATTATAGTTATGTCATTTAAAGGGCCACAACATGTTTCTTGGATGACTAAGAAAATGCTCTTGAACCACGATTAAAAACATAACTAGTACTTTTCCAATTTTTTATGTCACTAGCCCAATCATTATTAGTATATCCAACTAGCTCCACCTTATTACCGTTTAAGTAGAAGATTCCATCATCTAATGTACCTTTGACATATCTAAGAATTATTTTTACAACTTGCCAATGAACTTGTCTTGGTACTTTCATAAATCTACTCACAAGTCAAACTCCATAAACAATATTCAATCTTCTTAATGTTAAATACCTTAAACTTCCAATAAGTCTTCTAAAGTTGCATCTACCAACTCTCTAATTCTATATTTGTAAATCTTCAATCTTTCTTTAACTGAAGCCAATATTAGTTTGTAGGCTTTCATCTTAAACTTCTTTAAAATATCTTATGAATATTTCTTTTAAGAAATAAATATCCCTTAATTTGTTTGTTTTACTTCAATTCCAAAAAAGTAAGATATCAAACCTAAATCTATCATCTCGAATTGAGATATTATAGCCTTCTTGAACTCTGCTAGTAACTTAAAGATTATTTCCAGTGAAGATAAGTTTATCCACATATAAGCTAACAATCATGATATTACCATAAGGCATACCTGTAAGAATATCTCTGGAATATGTTAGCTAAAAAATATGATTCAATACAAGTATACCATGCTCTTGACGATAACGTCAATCCGTATAGTACCTTCTTTAATTTGTAAACTTTATCATCATTCCCTCATTTCACATAACCCAATGGTTATTCAATGTAAACTTCCTCTTTAAGAACTTTATTTAAGAAACTTGACTTGACATCCATTTGAAAATTTTCAAATCTCTTTAAGAGGCTATATAAATAATCTTTTGTATAATATCTAACCTGGTAACTAGAGCAAATACTTTAAAGTAATTAATCATATGTTTCTATTTATATCCTTTTCCAACCAACCTTTCTTTATACCTTTCAACATCCCCATTAGGTTTGTACTTTGTTTTGCATATTTATTTGACTCCAGTCAACTTCTTTTCTACTATAAGATTCGTTAGCTCTAAGGTTTTGTTATTCTCAGTGGCATGAATTTTTTACTCTATAGCTAAAATCTATCTGTTGTCTTCTATTGCTTCTTCAAATGTTACTAGATCTCAATCTACAAAGAAAGCATAATAAATAGCTTCCTCTTCATCAATATCAAATGGATCTATATCCTTTCCAATTTAATATCCTCAAAATGAACTGGTATTTAGCATTCTCACTGGGGATATCTTTGTACTTTATTATAATCTAGTATAGGGGGAATTTGATTACTAGACATAGGCATTGGTGATAAAGTTTACGGTTTCTCTAACCAATCTCAAATTCCATCTTTTTGAAATGTAACATCTCTACTAATAATTATCTTTTTATTGATAATTAGTTTTTTTGTAATTGGATTATATAAATTGTAGCCTTTATTACTTGACTATATCCTATAAAGATGCTTTCTTTTTTTGCTTTTCCATCTAATTTCTTTCTTAGCTCATCAGATACATGAGCATAAGCAACGCACCAAAATCCTTTCAAGTGGCTTATATCTAGCTTTTGTCCACTCCAAGCATCTTTAAGAGTTTTATGAAAAACACTTTTAATTAGACTCCTATTCAAAATATGAACATCATAAGCTACTACCTCTATCCACAAAGTCTTTAGTAAGTTTTTGTAAAACAACTTGCTCTTAACGATATCTATAATAGTTTTGCTCTTTCTCTCTGTGATTTTGTTATGTTGAGTTGTATATCATGAAGTTAGCTAATGCTTGATCCCATTCTTTCTTATAAAATCATTGCACACAATATGTTTAATCCCATGATCTTTGCTCAAAATTTTCACAAATATACTCACTTTGTTTTTGAGCATACGCTATAAAATTCTTCATTCTATCTCTACTTCATATTTCTACTTTAAGAAATAAACCTACGTCTTCCTAATGAAATCATCAATGAAAGTAATAAAGTATCTATTACCTCCCAAAGAAGGAGCTTCCATATAACATAAATTTGAGTGTGCAATATTCAGTGGTTTTGTATCTTTTTGAACAGCTTTTTTTGGAAAACTTGACACCTACATTTTATCTACTACAAATTTGATATTTTTAAAATTGAAATGTCAAAGATACATATGCCAAAGCCAATTATCATCCGTAATCATTGTATTGTAGCATAACCCAACATCATTATTAATAATGAATGAAAAATGATGATTTCTTGACATATTCATTTTTGCTATCAAACCCTTCTTTTTAACAATGATAATGCACTCTTGTTAAACTACAAGTTATCACCTTTCTCTGCTAGTTATTCCAAACTTAGATGATTCTGGTAAATGTCTAGAGCACAGAACATATTAGAAATATAGTTTAACAATCAGTCCTTTAAATGAATACCAATCTTTCCTTTTCCTAATACCGCAATTGAGAAATTATTTATAAGCTTTACTATTGTTCGAAGCATAGGACATGTTAGAAATATAATTCAACGATCCATCTTTTAAATGAATACCAATCTTTCCTTTTCCTAATATTGCAATTGAGGAATTATTTATGAGCTTTATTGTCATTCAAAACTTCTCATCTAAGTTGAAAAATAGTTCATTTTTTCCCCTTAGATGATTACTGCAACCTATATCTAATAACCACTTGCTAGCTTTGCCATTTACAGCAACATGATTGGTTATCAACAAAGTCTCTGCATCATTTTCTTCCTTTGTTACCTTAACATGATTCTTTCTTTCAATTGAAGCTTTAGAACATCAGCCTTTGCTATAATGGCCATACTTTTTTTTATAGTTATATCACCAGATATACGACTTGCATTCATAGTGATAATGACGAAAATTTGTATACTTGAAATATTGAATACTAGATTTTACTTTTCTCAAGTCCCCATTTTAAGCTCCTTGGCTTGTTTTAAAATTCTTTTGTCCTTCATATTTAAAATTTTGACTCTTCTTTTTATTGTTTTTATGCCTTGTCCAACTTTGATCGAACTTTTAATGCCCAATTAACTAGTTCAATCAAGTCACAAAATCTTTCACTCATCCAAATCTCATGTGATTCGAGAGAGGCTTGAAGATCATTCAGTGTCATCCTATTAAGATCTCTGCATTTTTTAATAGAAGTTACCATATAATCAAATTTTGTTTTCTAAATTTAAAATTTTTTCTCAATAACCTCCCTTTCCATAATCTTATCTCTATTGCTTTTCATCTTGTTCATGATCTTTTATATCTATGAGAAATAATCGTGGTTTCTCTCATCTTTTGCTTGTTCTATAAGCTAAAATTGTCTCTTTAATCCTTGTAGTATTGTTTGTTTAACAGGATCTACACATTTATAAGTTGTAATAAGAATATTCCAAGCCTCTTTTGTTGTTTTAGCATGAAATATTTTTTCCAAAACTAAAAATTCCACGATTGACAGATTGAAAATAGAGCCTTTTCATTTAAAGCTCAATCATGTTCTAAGGATTCTTCCACTACTTCACCAATATCTTATGTTATGATATCACTAAGACTGTTCCATAACACATAAGCTCCATCAAGTGTTTCCAAATAGCAAAGTTACTTTTTCCATTGAACTTTACCATTTGAACTTATTGAGTTTGTTGTTTCTGCAACATATGCAACTTTTGGGACCTGACTTTCTTAAGATGTTGTATTTGAACCAGAAGTCATTTCAAATCAACTGGCTATAATAGCAGATAATGGTGTAGCTTAAGATAAAATTTGTTTTGATTGAATAAAGAACTCACAAGATCTATTGAAAACACTCCTTTTATTAGACCCCAAAATTTTTCTTCATTTATTTGTTTATTTATTTTGCTTTATTTTATTTTCTCAGAATGGAGTCCATGATCTTTCTAGCATAAGGATAATTTAGAAGTATTAAATGGAGAAATTAATATTAAGTTAGAGTATAGTATGGTGTAGGTTAATTTGAAGAAGTAAGAATGCATAAGGGGTAGTTTTGGAAGATTACTTAAGGTTAAAATGTTATAAGGCTTAATGGAAGGGCAAAGTGGACTTTGCACATTCATTTAGGGTATAAGTGAAAGAAGTAATTGTAGTCTTGTATTTTAGAGTAGTAAAATCGTGAATGGAAGAGGGGAAAAAGAGAGAGTGAACGAAGAGAAGAAGAGAAGGAGAGAAAGAAGAGAAAACAAGCTAGGTTTTGGAGATTCTTGAAGAGTTTGAAGACATTGAAGCTAAACAAGTAAGTATAAGCATTAACCCTTTTTGATTGTTGGATGAAGCATAGTTAGGGATAGTTAGAAGTGAAAATAAAGTTGAAAATGTGTAGGAAGTTATTGATGAATGGTATGAGTTAATGTTTTACATTTTTTGGGTTAATGATCAAAGATAGATCATGAATGGGTTTGTGAATGATATTGGCTTGAAATGAAGTTGAAAATGAAGTAGAAGAGATGGTTTAGGTCTAAGATAGGTTATATGTGAAAGGTGGAAAGTTAAAAACTGGAAAAAGTAGGAAAATATGTCTTTGGAGTGGCCTTCTGAACAAGTTCGGCGAACTCCATTTTTCCTGCACGAACATACTTTGGTATTTTAGGCATACCTTTCTCTATAGATGTCCAAATTGAATGATTTTTAATTTAGTGTAAACTAGAGACATAGGAATACAAATTGTATGAAGGAATCTAGTTTTAATTCAGTCTCTAAGAATTTCAATTTTTGGATGGAAGTTGAGCATAGAATATTGTTTTAGTATAAGAATAGTTCGAAAATGTTTAGGGTATAACTTTCAGATTACTAAACCAAATTGAATGATTTTGGAGTCATTAGAAACTTAAGACCATGGGGAAATTTTTCTAGAAGAAAGTATTATCAAATTTCTTCATTTACTTGATCAGTATTGGAAATCCTATTGAATAGAATTTTTGGCTATTGTTAAAGGAATTCAAGGAAGATAAGAGGAGCAAAGGGTGAGGCACCTTTGAGCAAGTCTTTAAGCAAGAAAATCAAGGTGAGTTTCATGTTTATAATAGAGTTAATAAGCCATGATTATGTTTTCAAAAGCAATAGAATTAAATGATTTCATTTTGTTTTATAAATGTTGCATTATTGTTACATGAATGATTTCAGAAATCTTCATATGTTTGGTTTATGAATTTTGTGAATGAATTGTGAAATGAAAATGCATTTGAAACATTTCGTGCTCATGAAAAACAAGTTTCCAAAAAGTTCCTTTTTGGGCAATATGTTTTGCAAGTCATGAAATACATGTGATGTGGGTTTGTGGTGGTCCCCTAAGTTAAGTCAAGTGCACTTTGACAAAAGGCTTCTCCCGCCTGTCTGCTATTAGCATGAAGCTCCTTCATGGATTCCTATAAGTTCACAGTTACGCAAGACCATTAAATGAGATTGCAATAGTACGTTCTGTTCACGGCTACATAGGACCATTGTGTGGAAATATGTAGTACATTCTGTTTTTTGATCCACCCAAACCATTATGATGTGCTTATATGCTCATGATATGTTTGACAAGATTGATGCATAAATGATTTGTACTATTGTGAATTGTTTGACAAATTGAGAATTTCATTAAATAATTGTTTTATGATTTTTAAATGCTGAATCACTATGGTTATGAAAAGGTGCAATGACAATGAGTTTTATAAAGGGGTTTTTGCTTGTTTCTCGATTATAAACTTGTTACCCACGAGCTTTAAGCTCACCCTCTATTTCTGGCTCATCTTCAGGTGATGAGAAAGAGATCGAGGGATCAAGAGTATAAGGGCATTACTTGAAAATCTACATATTTTTTAATTTAAGTTATTTTTGTAAAATACAAGGCTTAGTCACATTTCAAGGATCATTAGTTCATATAACTTTTGTATTTGAAGATTTGATACATTGATGTATTGTAGCTTGGAATGCCATTAAAGATTTGTAAAAATCAAAATTATAAATACCATACCAGACTCGGTACCGGATTAAGTTCTAGAACGAAACTGTACCGGTACCGGTCAGTACCGGGTACCGTTTCGGGTAATTTTTTAAATTTATAAAATAGTCCTTAAAATTTTTAAAATTTACAAAATAGTCGATTAGTATATTGTACTGTATACTTTACTAGTTTACTGTTTACATCAACCATGTTTTCAAAAATCTTAATAATAAATAATAATGACA
>JAOQMQ010000196.1:12475188-12487704 GCA_027563845.1 Erythroxylum subrotundum
CAAAATGAAGCTTTGACTCTCCTCTATGCTTTTCCTCCTTGGGTTTTCTTCAAAAACTCCTTTGATCACCTAGAAAACCCTTGACCTAGCCATTTTCTCTTTTTCTTCTTCTTCTTCTCCACTCTCACGAATTTTCTCTCTTTTTCTCCCTCCAATTTCGTGACCTCCAATTGCAAGACAAGCTTCTTTCTCTTCTTATTTCTCTATTTATACTTCCACTTAAATCACTTAAGCCCATAAGCCTAAAGCCCAACTTATTTATAAAACTAAACCTTCTTCCTCTTCTTCTCATTTCATTGGGCCCATTATTTTCTTAAGCCCAACTAACATATTTACTTCCATTTAATTCATGCTACCAACCTTAATTCATAATTTATGCCAACTTAATTTAATTCATCTAAACCTTCGATTTATCAAATCATGCTTAATATATAAAAAAAATTCAGGGGCCAACAACCTTTAATACAATATAGGCTTTAGTTATAGCCTTACAAAATACCATTCATCACTTTAATTCAAACACGTTGGAGTTTGATTTCTTTATTTTTCACCTCACATTTTACCTCCTGTTATAATAATTTTTAGAGCATAGCAACCCTTTTTTATTCTTGCAATAAGTCAGTTTATACAATCTTTGATAACTATTATACAACATATGTTTTTTTACTTTGATAAAGTTTGACAACTTTTATCTTAAACTGACAACTAATATCATATTCTTGATAGTTACTAAAACATGTGACAACTAATGACAACAATTGTACACTAACAATTTATTTTCTTCATGTTTAAGTACGGGACAAACCAAGCTTAATCTTCATCACCTACCAAAGTCATTAGAATCAAGATACTAATTCATCGTCCTCATTTACCTCTTATTTCTACTAATCCAAATAGAATGAGTAGCCCCTTTATCATATATTTCATCTACTCAAATTTTACTATTTTGACTGTGTTGTGTCGTCAAACATATATTATATCAAAAAAATTATAACAATAAATTAATTTATATAGAGGATTAGTAATCTAACATGGACAAGACCTCTCTTTTCTTTAATAAAAGAACATGATGAGTTTGGAGGATCTCAACTGTTAAAAAACACTTAATAAATTTGACATTATCTATAAAAAAAAATAATCAATTAAGATATTAACGATTATGATTATCATTTAACTAACACAAATTAAAGATTTTTCTGCAAGAAAAGAATATTCTTTAACTAGTTTTATACAATTATCTTAGTAAATTTGAAATTATATTCTATTAATTTGGTAATTTTTAAAATTTGAATGTTCTGATATGCATGTATGTGTTTCTGGATGTGTTTGTATTTTTTAACATAGAATTATATTCTATAGAATTCAGAAAGTGAGTATTATAGAAAATATTTTAGCAAATTTATTGTTTATTCTCTATGCTAAGTTCCCATTATAAATAGAATGTTATTTATTTTGTATTAATATCATTAGGCCTATTACTATACAATAAACTAGATCCATGCAAAAATAAACGCTGTAGAAACTGATATTCAATTTAATTACAAAAATAACAAAACTTTAGCATAAAAAAGAAAAAAAACGTTAAAAACTCTGTTGAACTGGTTTGGCCATGAAGAACAAACCGAAATTTAGATATGTCCATTTTTTAACCTAGATTATGTAGTGGCAACAAGAAATTCATCTAGATAAGATCGAAAACCACAAAAATATGATAGTAAACACAACTGATTGAGCCCAAGTTTATTATATAAATTGGTGACATTTTCATGGTCTTTACTACACTTCTTGGCTCCTATTCTTAGATTTTATGCTTAATTTGACTCTTGAGTGCCTACCTTTATTTTATGTAGTTTGAGAGTAAAATTGTCACAAATCATTATTAATTAACTTCCTCAGAACAATTGATACTGCAAACTACTATTTGTTCATTGAAGGAAACTCAAGAATAAGAGACTCAAGAAGAAGAAGGAAGTCAAAGGAAGGCTGAAGAGGATAATTCAATAAGTCAAAAAGTCAACAGGTGCAACAAGAAGTTCGCCGCGGCGAGGATTGAAGGATTCCAAGCAAAACCTTTGGAAAAAGTTCGCCGTGGCGAAGGAACCAACAACAAAGCTAAAACTTTCGGGAAAAGCCGCTGCGAACCTTCGAATACCTGAACCATTTTTAGGAAACTCACCCACTGTGCAACCCGATCCAAACCCATTTTTATTTTAAAAACCTACCATTTTAGGTTAAGAGGAACCGACACACAACAAACACAACCCTCATTCTCTCTCAACCTTCGGACACACCACCATCCCCTCTCATCCATCAACTTTTCTGCTCTTTCACCTGACAACTGCTACTATGGATGCTTCTAGTGGGTTTCCGGTTGTAAATTCTCCTGAAGTTATGCTTGGCTAGGCACATATTTCCTCTTGGAGATGTAGCAATGGCTAGAGTTCAACGGGCTTCAAAAGGGAGTAGTTTAATCATGTTCAGCTACATTGTTATGAACTCCTAGGTTTAGGATTTGTAATTTGTAGATGAATATTCTTGATTAGAGTTTGATCAAGTGTTGAACATTTAATGTGTTAATGGGATTTGTTGATGTAGAACTTGGAACTTGAATATATGAAGTCTCATATATGTCTATTTGTGATTTGGTTAATTATCTTTTATCTGCCTAGTTGTGTTTGATATTGAGTCAATGCTAGATTCCAAAATGAGTTATTGCATTGACTTACCCATTGGACACACTAAGATGCATTTAACAAGGTTTTAAGAAATGGAGTTCATTGATTAAAACTTTGAACTTAAAGAGTTCTTTAAGGTTTACCATTCGAAACTTAGTGATTCACTCCCATAAAAATTTGCTTTGAACTATGATAGCCAGTGCTCGTTTTCAAAAGGATACTATTATCATTTGATCCGCGTTTTTATCTTATCGCTTTACCTATTCCCAAAATCCAAAAATACTTTTCATTACATTTTCATTACAATTCATTTAATTTTGCCAAACTTTTCAAACATCAACCCCCCTCCCCCCCTCCCCCCCTTTTTTTTTCCTTAGCTTGCATTCTATGACATATAGTTAGCTTAGATCAATTCATTAGGTTCTGATTAAGAGAGACGACCCGAGGTTGCATGTTATACTGCAATCCTTGGATTTATATTTTTGATTTGACCTCCAAGGGTAAGAACAAGAAGGCTTCGAATCAAAATGGCACCGTTGCCAGGGAACCAAGTGATTGGATCTTTAGGTTAGCTGTTGTCTTTTTTGTTGCTAAGTGAGGCGAGGAACCTTGGTTTAGTTTGCATTTTAGATAGTTTAGTGTTATACTTGTCAATAGTATAGGATTTTAATTTCTTTGCATAGTATAAGATTTTGAAAACTCAAACAAAGCATACTGAACTTTTTGCACATTGCATACTTACCATTTTTACACCTACACAGTTTTGAACATTTCTTTGCTGCTTTTTCATACATACATTTTACTTGCATACATACCTTCATACATACTTTCACACATCTATACACTTGCATCCATCACATCTCACCTTTTATCTGACTTTGTGTGCTTGTGAGTAAATTTTGTTACATCTTCTTTTCATTTGAACTGTTTATGTGCATGCACCGGAGAGCTAAACTTGTTCCTTTCCAACCTAAAATTGAGAGACGCTTGAGGAAGATAAGAAAGGAGAGAAAAGAAAAAGAGAGAAGTAAGGTAGTTATTAAAGAAGAGTCTAGTCAGCTAAGTATTGAGAGTGAGTCGATAGAAAGAGTGATCATGGATGAGAACCTAGCTTTTATGCAAAATCCTAACTTTCACACTAACCAACCTAGAAATTGTTGGGCCCCGAATTTTTATTTATTTATTTATTTAATTTTATTTATTCTTTATTTTGCTTTAAATTGTTTTTAAATTGTTTAAAGTTAGATGAGTCTTTAATTAGCAAGGTTGAATGGGAATTAGAAATTAGAATTAGAATGACGGGTTAGGATTAAGTTAGATTTAGTAGTAGTGGGCTTGTTAAATGAAGGAAGTAGAGACTTATAAGACCAAATGAGGGCAAATTTGGAAAGTCCTTGTAAGTGAAGGGTATAAGTGGAAAGAACAGGCTTTGGTGTGTTAAATTAAAAGAAGAAGGAGAAGTTATCGTGAATGCTACGAAGAGGAAGAACAAAACGTGAGCTAAGGAGAAGAAAGAAGAGAGAATCATAGGAAGCTTGAGAAGAAGAAGAAAGAAGAAGAAAAAGAAGAGAAATATACTTGTTGGAGGTAAGTTACATCCTTGCTTATGCTAGATTCAAAAAGGGGATAAAATGGAGGTTAGGGTTTGTGTTGGGAATGAAGGAAGAAAGAAGAGAAAGGTAAAATCAAATGGATTTTGGGATTTCTAAGTTAGGTTTTGGTTTTCTAGCCTAGATGGGTTCTAGGTAGGTTAGGTTTAAAGTTAATTTTATCCTTGCTTGATTCTTGAATGTTATGATTTTCTTTGGAATGTATTCATTAAATAGAAATTTGTTTAATTGAAGGGAACCAAGGAAACCTCACTCAAGAGAGAGAGGAAGGGCTATCTTGAGCTTGGATTTCGACTTTTAGGTGGGTAATACTTTTATAGTTGTTGTGTGATGGGGAAACACCCTATTTGTGTATGTGGTTGTTTTAAATTCGAAAATGTGGAATTGTGGTGATTATTCGAAAATGTATGTTGAAATAGGACATGTTTTCTTGAAATGAATGAAAAGTATGAAAATATGAGAAATTTGAAAAATGAAAGAAGCATGAAAATGCAAATTGTGATTGTCTATATTGAGCATAGATTTGTTTGTGATTGGGCAAGAGAGAATCCCGTTTCGTTAGTCATGTGCACGTTGACCTATAGCCTTCTCCCGGCTGCCCGTTTGAGGCCACGAGATCCTGAGAAATCGGACTCGTTTTGTTCACGGTGTAAACCGTTTTGTTTTACGAAAACTCTCTAGCCATTTGTTGTGCATTTCATTATGAATTTGTTGAGTATGAAGCATAATAAAGTGTTATGGTTGATAGAATAATTCATGATGTGCTTTATGTGATAAACTTGGTTTATTATGAATTATGTGACAAATTTGCTAATGAATTGGAATATGTGTGTTTATGCGTGTTGTATGGCTCATTACCGATGGCTATAAACGTATTAGCCACTGAGCCGTGTTGCTTACCCCACTTTCCCTCCACAAGTGCAAATCGAGACAAGCGTCGAACCTTGCAAGGCATCGGAAAAACTCCAAGACTTTAGATACTTTTGTATTAAGTTAGTGACTAGCTTTTGAATAGCTTTACAAGCATATCAAACATTGAGCATCTCATATATTTTGTATCTTGTGCTAAATTCATGATGGATATGTTGATATGTAATTAAAGCTATGCATGAACATTTATTATTATTGGAAATGAGAATGAGAACTCTAGTATTCTCTTTTGTGTATGTTGGTGTTGGTTTGCAAATTGTGTATGAATTGTGCATGACCTTGCAAAAAGGAATGTGTATGTTCATATTTATTCATTGATGAGTTTGCTATTGGGATGTTCTTGGGAATAACGTGTTGGATGTGGAGGTTGGAAATTGTGAGTTGTTGAAGTTGAGTGCAGATGCTGGAAATTTCTGGGCTGATGTGTTTATAGGGTTAGTTTTGAGGGTGTTATGCATTAAGTTAATTTCTGGGCTGATATAGATTGAATGGGATCAAGTAGCCTTCTTGAGTGTTGTAAAGGAGTTTCATAGCTTTCCAATGATGTATAATGTGCTATTTTTGGATGTGGTAGTTGGAAGGTGTGAGTTGTGGAAGATCGGTGCAAGTGCTGCCAAAATGGTAGATTTCAGACAGAACCTTTGAGTCGATTTCTGACCATTATGGAGTTAGAAATTGTTCTTAGGATCTTCATGGACGTTGCAAAGCTGTCTTTTACCTTTCCATAGACACCAAGTTTGAAAATTTTGGAGTTCTGGGTCAAAAGTTATGATGGTTACAAGTTTTAGTACTGTTTATGAAAAGTTTGTCGATCGGTCACCTTGGAGTGAATTCCCCTTAGAGACCGAACTTGTTTTTGAGTCCTTCGTGAAAATGGTAGAACTGTCTTTTATCTTTCTATCGACACCAAGTTTGTAAAATTTGGAGTTCTGAGCCAAAAGATATGAAGGTTGGAAGTTAGGAAGTCAGTATAGCGCGTCCGATTGATCTAGGTTAAAAGTGAATAGTTGGTCCTTGCAATGTGTCTCACGGCCGTGAGACACAACTCACAGTCGTGAGACACTTCTCACACCTGTGAGAATTCATTCATGGGTTTGAGAAGGACCAACTATTCACTTTTAACCTAGCTCTTACTATATAAAGAATGCTTTGTGACGACAGAGGGAATAATTTGGAGACGCATGGACAGACTAGCTCCTTCATCATTTTCTCTTCGGTTCTCAAAATGGAAAGAGTTGGCAGTAGCCATTCTTCTTGGAGATTAATGAAGAAGGTGGAGGGATAACTTCCCAACACTGGTTCGAAGGTGAAGTCGACTCCCGAGTTATGGTTAAGCTTATGTCATCTTGTTTAATGTTGAATCTCTCTTTTCATATTGTTATCATTGTTTGATGTTGATTGAATCAGGTTTTGTAAATAAGATCTTAATGCGTTCATTGGATTGTTTTATTACGAACCCACTAAAATGTTCAATATAATCCGTAATTGTTGTATTTAATGTTTTTTAGTAGCTACTAATGGTCTTGAATCATTAGGAACGATGTAACTTATGTTAAATAACCCAAACATGTGAGGTTATTGACTATATTGATCCGTTTTTCATTTCATAATGTGGCTGACAAATTGAATCTAGAGATCGTATCCCAGGTTATTTGGTAGCTAGGATTAATTAATGAATTAAACATAACTTAAGGGAAAATTAGGATTAGTAGAGTGTATTGTTAGTCCACGATCAGTAGTTCGAGGAGAGATGTGAAAACATTAGAATGATGGGATATGTTTAATCGTGTTTAGGCCAAGATTGATCCTAGAACTGAACTTTACACATATTCAACACTTTTATCATTTTTAATTATTTTCTATAATTTGTTTTCGCTAGTTTAATTTTACTTTAGTTTTTCAATTGCATAAAACCCAAAATCCACTTTTATTTCCTTTGCATCAATTATTTTTATTACAAGAATTAACCGAATATTCCCTGTGGATACGATCTTGACTCATCACATCGACAAGTTTTTAGTATGCAGAGTAGGTAAATTTTACAGTGCACTCGACACGTGTTGTCAAATTTTGAGGCCATTGCCGGGAAGTGTGGTGATTTATTTATTTTTAATTTAGTTGATGTTTTTGTTTATATATTTGTTCATAATATTTTCTTTTGGTTATTTCTTAATTTTTAAATGTTTGTTGGTGTTGGTGTATGGTAGTTACCAGATCTCCTCACAAAGAACTTGACCAACTTGATTCGGAGATCAAGAGGACATTATGGAGATTATAAAGAGAAGCAACAACAACTTCAGAAGTAGAAACAGAACCTGAATATGAAGAAACGATGGCAAATTCGAGAACGCTAAGGGAGTTGGCTGCACAAGACCTAACCTAAAGACTTTTATGCATTGCATTTCCAAATTTTACTGAGCATGTTACTTTTAAGCTTAAGTCGGGAATAATACATTTGTTACCGAATTTTTATGGTATTGCAGGTAAGGATGAATATAAGCATCTTAAGGAGCTCAATGTGGTTTGTTTGAGCATGAAGCCTCCAGGAGTGACAGACAAGCAAACCATATTGAGGACTTTCCCATTCTCACTAAAATAAGCAGCGAAGAATTGGTTGTTCGATTTACCTATTGGGAGTGTGAATACATGGCTAGAGATGAGGAGACTATTTTTGGAAAAATATTTTCAAGCATCAAAGACAATAAGCATTCGAAAGGAAATTTGTGGCATAAAAAAATACAATGGAAAGTCCCTTTACAAGAACTGGGAGCGCTTTAAGAAGTTTTGTGCCAGTTATCCTCATCACAACATTCCAAAGCAACTTCTCTTCCAGTATTTCTATGAAGGATTTCCATCAATAGAGAGGAGTTTGGTCTATGTAGCAAGTGGTAGGGGCAACTTTCAGGTCTTTTTTGTGAAATAGAGGCAGAATCGAGGGATGGTGTAGAAGGGAAAATTGTAGAACTTTTTGTTCTAATGAGTTTAGACATAAGAATCGGACGATTTGGTTAAGGGACAGGTGAGTTATGGGGGTTCAAAGGTGGACATGTCTGACTGGGATGTGTTTGGACGTTCTAGGGAAAATTGGGATTTTTTGGAAAATAGAAGATGAACCGATACAAACAGGCTTTTGATTCTTCTAACTCATTTCTTGAAAGATGATTTCAAAAAAGGAATTTCTCAATTTGGATATGGGAAGAATGATTTATGGCTGTTTGAAGCTAGAACATTTTCTGGGCTCGTACAGGAATTTCTGGGCGATGAAGCCAGAATTCAAAGTAGGATTGGAATAGTTTGTGAGATCGGTTTCTAGAAATTCGAATTGGAGTTTGTTCTTCAAGGTGTCTACTTTCAAATGAAATCAAAAATAGACAATTTGACTCACGGCAAGGAAGATTAGGGTGGATTCACAAAAAACTATGCAGATTTCCCGATAAGGCAGTGCGATCGGAACAAGAACAAGATACGGATTATTTTCAGAAAATAATCAAACCCAATTGTTTTTTTGGAAAAACAACAAAAAAAACCCAGACAATTTCTTGCCAACAAATTGAGGAAAAAGCTCTCAATATTTTCTGAAAATTTTTGATAAAACTGGACGATTCCTTTTGCAAAGAAAATGACAAGTATAAAAGGAAAGTTTTGACTCTTGGAATAGCCAAAAGGATTTCGGCCCTTCAAGCTTAAAACTGACCATACACACATTTAAACTCCTTTAAGTCTCCAATAACTTGAAAATGTGAGACCAAAAGGATGGTTCAACACAGTCAAACCGAAACAACAAACAATCCAATCCGGAAATATAAAATGTCAACCGACCAATACAATAATACAAGCCGGACCAAATACATCAATCATATAATATAAAGTCTTAAATAGAATAATGTAAAGTCTTCAAATGTCAATTTTAAACAATTTTAAGGAGCTAAAATAACTGCCTTATGATCACCAAATGGACCGAAATTAGCTTGGAAATTAAGCATCAAATCCAACCCAACTTCACCTTGTTCTTCACCCGGATCCTTATCTTCAACTTGTGCCTCATTTTCTTGCTCTTTTTCACCAAAACCCATGTCTTCAACATCCTTGAGAGCTTGTGGGGATGGTCCTCCATCAATTCCTTAAAAAATTGTGTACACATAAAAGAAAGTTGCGAGGTGATGAAAAGGTGATGATGGTTGAGAATGTGTTGGCAGTTTTAAAGAAGAAGATACATCCAAAATGTCAGGATCCATGTAAGTTTACCATTCCTTGCAAAATTGGCAACACTGCGACTAATAAAGCTATGTTGGATTTGGGAGCTTCAATTCATTTTATGCCTCATTCAATTTATGCTTCCTTGAATTTGGGTCCTTTGAAAGAAACAAGTGTTATCATACAATTAACTGACCACACTAACGCTTATCCTGATGGTGTAGTTGAGGATGTTTTGGTGCAGGTGAATAAGTTAGTGCTTCTTGCAGATTTTTATGGTGTTGATATGAATAATGACACTTCATACAATCCAATACCCATCTTGTTGGGGAGATCATTTCTCAATATGGCCCAGACTAAGATAAATGTTCATGAGGACACCCTCATGATGGAATTTGACGAGGAAGTGATTCATTTTAATATTTTTGATGTCATAAAACATCCTCATAATGATCATTTTGTTTTCTCTGTTGATGTGATTGATCCTCTAGTACAGGAAATATTTAGGTTGAGTTGCAAGGATCATTTAGAAAGTCTTTACTAAGCGTATGGAATTAGAAGGAAATAATGATGTTAAAGTGAGAGAAGAGCTGGTTGAAATGGCAGCTACTTTAGAATCATTAGGGAACTATCCCAAAAGTTATAATTGGGCTTCCATGTAGTTATCCGAATCTCACCAGAAGTTATTACCTTCTGATGTGCAGGCACCTAAAGTGGAACTGAAGCCACTCCCTACACACCTTAAATATGACTATTTGGAAGATAAGCAGACTCTCCCAGTTATCATTTTAGAGGAGTTGACTTTGGATCAAGAAGAAAGGCTGGTTCGAATGTTGAGGGAGCATAAGAAGGCCATCGGATGGGCAATCGCAAATATCGAAGGAAAAAGCCTTTTTATATGCATGCATCGTATTTTGTTGGAGGAGGATGCTAAGTCCAATAGGCAAGCTCAAAATAGGCTGAATCCTCCGATAATGGAAGTTATAAAGAAGGAAGTGCTTAAGCTTATCGATGATGAGGTTATTTACTCGATCTCTGATAGTAAGTGGGTAAGTCCTATTTAGGTGGTTTCAAAGAAGTCTAGAATCACGGTTGTGAAAAATTAGGAAGATGAGATGGCTCCTACCTGAGTGCAAACCAGGTGGAGAGTTTGTATTGATTTTACGAAATTGAACTCAATAACTCGTAAAGACCATTTTCCCCTTCCTTTTATTAATCAAATGCTTGAGAGATTGGCTAGTTATGACTATTATTGCTTTCTAGATGGCTCTTCAGGTTATCTTCAGATCTCAATCTCACCGGAAGATCAAGAAAAGACCACCTTCATATGCCCATTCGGTACATTTGATTACAGAATGATGTTATTTGGATTATGCAACGCACCAGCCACGTTCCAAAGATATATGGTGAGCATTTTTTTCGAGTATGCTAAGAAAATCGTTGAGGTATTCATGGATGATTTTAGTGTTTATGTCTTTTCCTTTGATGGATGCCTTGAGAATCTTGCTATTATCTTGGAACGATGCATTGAAACTAACCTTGTGTTGAATTGGGAAATTTGTCATTTTTTGGTGGATCAAGGTATAGTTTTAAGGCATGTTATATCTGGTAGGGGTATAGAGGTAGATAAATCTAAATTTGATCTTATTTCTTCTTTACCTTTCCCCTCAACTATGTAGGAAGTGCGTTTTTCCTTAGGCATGCAGGCTTTTATCATCGATTTATCAAGGACTTGTCAAAGATAGTCACACTGTTATGCAACCTATTATAACAAGATGTCTCCTTTAAGTTCGATGATAAGTGTAAGGAAGCATTCAACAAACTTAAGGAGATTTTGACATCCCCACCAGTGATTCAACCGCTAGATTGGACCCTCCCCTTCGAGATCATGTATGATGCAAGCGACTATGCAATGGGGGCAGTTCTATGATAAAGAGTGGGAAAAGCTTTACATTCCATATATTATGCTTCAAAGACCCTCAATCCATCTCAATTAAATTATTTGACAATTGAAAAAAAACTTTTTCTGTGGTTTTTTCCTTAAAAGTAAAAAGTCTTTACTTTCTGTTTGTTTGTAAGCTCTTTTGTTAATAGAACTCTTCTTCTCTAGCTAATGCTTTTTCCAATTATTGTATGAATCAGGTTAAGTTAAAATTAAGAATGGGTTGAGTTTTAGGCCTCTCAAAATCTAATCAGACTCAAGTTCGAGTGACATGAACCAGGTTCGATCATATTTTAGACTAAATTTGAGTCGCACCCTTAGAGGGTCAGGTTGGGCTAGGTTGATGTACATTATAAGGGATGCAAAATTGATCATATTATACCTCATACTTGATGCATTTTTTCTTGATATTTTATACTTTTATCATATATTTGGTACTTAATTCGTTCCAAGTGTGTTTATAGAGTATAATTGCTTTCACGAACTTAAAAGAGAAAAATTTAGAAGAAAACACGACATAAAACAAAGATTCGATGCATAGCAGGAATGCACAACCGTGCATTAGCCCGCGTACATCTCCCAAACCATGTAAATTTGAAATTTCTAGAGATTTTGGTTATGCACAGTCTGATGCATGGTCGTGCATCAGCTTTTACGTCAGCCAAAACCTAGAATTTAATATAGATGACATTTTTAAAGGCAAATTAAAGGAGAATACAGACAGAGGCAATTTGAAACTCTTAAAGGCAACTTAAGGGGTAATTTTGATCGAAAGGAGTTGAAAACATGAAGAATTCATCAAAAGATCCATCATAATACATGATCAAACCTCTATATCTTAAGAATACTCGATAGAAGACAATCCGAGTGTAGCACCTCACTCCCGCGCGACCCGAACCTGACATCGATGGTGATATCCGAGTCCGTGCCCCGCGAAGGTGGTGTGCTAAAGCACTCACTCAATCAGAAATTGGTATATATTTTTTTGAATCACAAAAAAATGTATGCAGAAGTCAAAAGTCAACTAGGGCATAAGCCTTTTTCAATCATACAATGAAATTTACAAAATTTTCGTATGGCCAATTGGACCCTTTCACAAATACAAACACTTTAGTCATTTCAAAATATAAATTTATACAAAAGTGCGGAATATAAAATTCAGTAC